>OZ020481.1:16767394-17367394 GCA_963971345.1 Andrena flavipes
TGATGGTAGTTGCGTGTGGATTTTCATAACTCCACACATGTGAATTTCTTGAGTTAAAAACACCTTCTCGGGTGAACATACTTTCGTCTGTCCACAGAATCCTTTTTAAGACGTCTGGATTTTGTTGATACTCGTTCAAGAGCCATTGACAAAACGTCAATCGAACTGGCAGGTAGTGAGGCAGTAGTGCTTGTACCCGTCGCAGGTGGTATGGATACAATCCTTCTTCTTGTAAAATTTGATGTGCCGTCGATTTCGGTATTCCTGATCTTCTTTCAATGTCACGCACACTTATAGTTGGATTTCCTTCCACGAAATCGATCACTGCTTCCTCAATTTCCACGGACTCGTTGCTTCTTGTTCTTCCCCTCGTACCGTTATCAGAACGAAATTGACCATTCCTTCTTAGGTTGCATATCAACCCCATCATTATTCTTCTGGTTGTGGGACGCCGATTGGGAAACCGCTGCTTGTATACGCGTACAGTAGCGACGATGTTGGTGTCACAGCTCCCGTACACCACGAACATATCGTAATACTCTTCGTTGCTATACATTGCTTGCCAAATGTATGATGATAGCTCTGTTAATATCCGTTCGCTTTCGCTCCAGAAACAGTTCTGACTGTCTCATGTCAGGTATAGCAATCGCGCCCCCACAACGTCCTCGAAGGTAGATTGGTTGTGGAAGAGATAGAGAGGCGAAGAAACGTTGTAAAAATCATTTCGTTGTAAAATTTAGTATGGGGCTAAGTCCGGAAACGTAACACGGGGGTGCTATTGACAATGCGTTCCGTTTCTATCCTCTCCGCCCTTCGTTTCGTTGGTAAAACTCATTTGGTTTACTAAGGGGTTAATCGGTATACTGCTTCATTATCGGGTGGGACAACATGGTGATCGAGGCGCCCCGTTCTCGACCGTCGACTCAGGGAACAATATGGTCATGAACCGCGACCTTCTTTAGACTACGTTGACGATCAACACTGTTAGTTTTTACGATTGGTCAGAAACAATGTCGAAGAAGTAACACAGAAACGTGGGAAGTCTGGCAATCGACCTAATTAAGGTACATGGCCGCTCACTGATGTTTAAAATTTTTGACCGGGCCTTCTTACTTCCAACCGCTAAACCCCGTCATTTGACTCTTATCCATGCCATTCTCCTGACCCATCCTTAACCTCTCCTGATGGAAACAGCCCACCACCTTCTCGTGGTTTCCATTGAGCAATGACATTTTTCAACAAATAATCAAGATAAGGACAAGCTGGAACTTGCAAATCTGATTATTATAAAGAACAGTGTCATTGGCCAAGAGTGGGTTAGTAAGATTCTCCTGCAATCCTTCTGTCGACCTGTTTTTTGACCTGATTGAAGAAAAATGGGGTCGTAGCGGTACGGTCAGCTGACTGTAATCGCGCGCGGTTGCTTTACCTGAGACGGGCGCACCATTGTCTTCAACAGCTTACTGCGACGTTAATATCAGCTGCGTTACTCTAGAAATAAGCTTAATTTACAAAAAACATATCAGCGAATGTGGTAGTACTTTTTCGGATTTTTATAATCGCGACCTCGAAGTGAAACGGTAAAGGACTTTTCGATGTCTTCCGGTATCAGGATAACGCATGCTCCGGATTGTTCCTCAATTCAGGGACAATACGCGATGACGTATTCCGTGCGAGAGAAGGTAGGCTTAAAGTTCGATTGGTCCCAAACTAACCAATCGGGCCTGCTTATTAGAGCTGTTCAAGTACCCGGAAAAAGCAAGCCGAGCCTAACTCGGCTTGAACGATCGAGCCGAGCCGAGTACCCGAATGAACCGAGCGGCTTGAAAGAACCGAGCGGCTTGAATAGAACCAAGTAGCTTGAATTTTTCAAGCGGCCCGAAGTAAGCGGGCGGCTCGAACAGAACCAAGCGGCTTGAATTAATTCAAGCCGCTTGAATTATTTCAAGCCGGCCGAAAGAACCGAGCGGGCCGAAAGAACCGAGGCGGCCCGAATGTATGTCTGTACATTGTACATCGAGCAGATAGGTGGAAAATAGGTTATGTAAACCTAACACAATTATAATAAAGACTGCGAAAGTATATGTAAATGCATGTTTTTATTGGACTGACTTAAACAAGCGAGATTTTGACAGAAGTATGTCTCGTCATTAAGAGGATGTTAAAAATATATTTTCGATTTTACACATTTTGAATATTCTGGATATACGTTGCACATTCTGCATATTTTTCATATTTTTTATAGATACGGAATTTGTTTACAAATTAGCTTGGTGAACCTCGCCATTAGAATTTAATAGTTCCATATGTTATAAAGTTTAATAGCGTAATAGTTACACATATATTCAAAAGTTTAGTAATTCAATAGTAGGTACAACGGCTTGATACGTATAATATATAATTATTACAGTATAATTATTAGTATACTACAGTTTTGTAAAAGAGGTTGAATATAACCCCCCGCTACCTTTTTCAGCATATTTGCATATTCGCGGCATATCATACTTGGATAAACTTCCGCAGTCTACGCATAAATAAATAAATAGACGAATAATTTTTAAACAACAAACACACAATTTAATTTTTTTATTTAATTAATGTAAGAACACGGTAGTAATCCGTTTGAATGAGGATGGGAAATATTTCTGAAAGAGCGTATGAAATCACAAGAAATGAAATAAATTTAGTTGCATTACACACACTATATTCATGGTATACATACATATTACTTATTATATACACGGATTATATAATATAGACAATAATAGACATACAATGAACTGTCGACCCTACACACATCGCAAGGTCAAACACCACCTGTAATATAATCTAATAGTATATAGCGACGCGCGTTACGAAGAGTAGCACGTTTCAGTTTTTTCTTACGGACAACTGCATGTAGAGTCGTCGATAGTATCTAGTATGTGTGTAGGGTCGACAGTTCATTGTATGTCTATTATTGTCTATATTATATAATCCGTGTATATAATAAGTAATATGTATGTATAGCATGAATATAGTGTGTGTATAGCATGTACATACTATGCTGTATGCGTCATTATGTATGAAATATGTGTGTAATGCAACTAAATTTATTTCATTTCTTGTGATTTCATACGCTCTTTCAGAAATATTTCCCATCCTCATTCAAACGGATTACTACCGTGTTCTTACATTAATTAAATAAAAAAATTAAATTGTGTGTTTGTTGTTTAAAAATTATTCGTCTATTTATTTATTTATGCGTAGACTGCGGAAGTTTATCCAAGTATGATATGCCGCGAATATGCAAATATGCTGAAAAAGGTAGCGGGGGGTTATATTCAACCTCTTTTACAAAACTGTAGTATACTAATAATTATACTGTAATAATTATATATTATACGTATCAAGCCGTTGTACCTACTATTGAATTACTAAACTTTTGAATATATGTGTAACTATTACGCTATTAAACTTTATAACATATGGAACTATTAAATTCTAATGGCGAGGTTCACCAAGCTAATTTGTAAACAAATTCCGTATCTATAAAAAATATGAAAAATATGCAGAATGTGCAACGTATATCCAGAATATTCAAAATGTGTAAAATCGAAAATATATTTTTAACATCCTCTTAATGACGAGACATACTTCTGTCAAAATCTCGCTTGTTTAAGTCAGTCCAATAAAAACATGCATTTACATATACTTTCACAGTCTTTATTATAATTGTGTTAGGTTTACATAACCTATTTCCCACCTATCTGCTCGATGTACAATGTACAGACATACATTCGGGCCGCCTCGGTTCTTTCGGCCCGCTCGGTTCTTTCGGCCGGCTTGAAATAATTCAAGCCGCTTGGTTCTGTTCGAGCCGCCCGCTTACTTCGGGCCGCTTGAAAAATTCAAGCTACTTGGTTCTATTCAAGCCGCTCGGTTCTTTCAAGCCGCTCGGTTCATTCGGGTACTCGGCTCGGCTTGGAAATCGAGTTTCAGCTTGGTTCGGATTTCAAGCTACCCGAATATTCAAGTACTTGAACAGCTCTACTGCTTATCTCTCTTGTCTAAACACGCGCTCGAATTTCAAAACTAAAGGACGCGTCGACGTATTCTGTACGAGAGAAGGTGGGCCTTGGGGACGAGATATTGCTGTCAAGAGGGCCTCTTCAGAACAGTGGCCGTTTGGCAGGGATGTAGGGCAGATTGGTTAGATTAGGGCCAATCGGACTTCAAGCCCACCGTCTCTCGCACGGAATACGTCGACGCGTGCTTTTGTTTTGAAATTCGAGCGCGTGTTTATACTCGAGAGATAAGGGATCCGTTTTTAATTTGAAGATAGGACGAAGCAGGCGGGACTACGCGCAGTCAGCGAACTACATGCTCTCTTTCTTCCCGTGTCTCTTCGCGAGCCGTGTTGATGTTAAATAATACTTTTAAATTGCTAGTTCCCAAAAATTAATCAGGCTGATCGGCCAGAACATTTCGCTAGGATCGCGGTTTATGACCGTATTGTCGCACTAGTCGACGGTAGACAACGTTTTCCTACAGTTTTGGGTAATTTATGGCTTAATTGGTTCCGCCTCGCAGCAGACGTGAACTCAGGGTATCGGAAAAGGGAAACAGGAAACAGGATTTTCTTCTTTATAGCAACTCGAAGACTTTTTGTTTCTCTTCTCTTCGGAGCCTTTCGAACCGAAACACGTGGTGTCTGCTGCCTACCTCGAAGCAATGGGTACATTGGCAGTAAAAGGACGGAACGCGGACTTTTGTAAAAGAGCACGATAGCCCGTTCGTTGCACTTCTGCGAAGCACGTGTGTTTCGAAAATGTGCTGGCTTCTTTTTACCTGAAGCCGCTTGGCCTGGTGGGGGTCAACTCATAATGGAACGAGAGAAACTATTTGGGGGTAGAAGAAGTCGCTTGCAAAAAATCTTGTCAGTCAGTAAGCAATCACGTCGCGGAAATGTTCTCTGCTCAAGAGTATTACGCGATGTTCTCGGTGTACCCCCCGAACAACGGGGACGCAAGTGCTGCAGTGTGACAATTTGCGCGGAAATACTCACGGCTCCAAACGCCAAGTAAAAATTCTTTTCCACTAATTTTTATAACGTAAGAACAACGCGTTCTATGAAAAATAAATTAAGTGATCAGTGTTAGTAGGCGTGCAGTGAAGTGAATTCGGTACATTAACCCGGACGCACTTGACGTTGCGACCCTTAACTTTGCATGGTGTCGTGTACCTTAGAACAGCTATGCACTCGGCGCGTCTGTCGATGACCAGGATCGGTTCAGTCACCTAGTGACACCGATTTTCAAGCTGCAGGTGAATTTCCGAAAGGGTGAGATTTAATTACATTATTGGGGACTAATATTTTTTAAATTTAACGCAGGCTATGTCTTATTTCCGGCGATAACTCTCCAAATTTCCGTATGTAAATTTTTCTTCGCAGTTTTTAAACGGACTTATTCATTATCAACAACAGTGTTGGCCGTTATTGAACTACGGATTTTTATGACAATAACGAACTACGATCACTTTTCACTCGTTCCCTGTTGCATTACCTTTTCGTTTGTACGTTATTAAAAACGAAATTTACATGTTCTTTATCCTCTCACGCCAAATAATTATTATTTTCGAATCTTTTAAAAAAACAACTGTGTATTCGTCCTTTTACGTTACACATGATTTTCATCCATTTATCCTTTATTCATTTGCCATTCTACACAATTTCCTTCGATGCATGCCGCGCCTGCTTGTTCGTAGTCGCAGCGCGGCCCGGCGCGCGGCCACGCTAGCGCGGCAGCTCCAGCGGAAGGCTCGCGCTCTCGTTGGTCGGGGTTTTTTCTTAATATCTCGAAAACGAAACCCCGGATCCCAAAACGGTAAAGGACTTTTCGATTTCTTTTTCTATCAGGATATTGCATGTTCCGGGATGTACATCAATTCTGGGACACGCTGTATACCGCTTATTTTTCATTGGCGTCGGAACAAGGCGGACAAACGTGTCGCGTTTGCACCTGAAGATTTCATCAATAGCAGAGACAAATTTAAATTCTCCTTGGCTATCCCCAATATAGACAGTATAGACTTTAGACGTCTAAATTTCGAAAAATTCTGGTGGCTCTCACTAGATAGTGTGCATATGGCGGAATTGTCCATCCGCCGCACAGTGGTTCGAGTATACTACATGCTAGTTGGACAAAATTATTTTTTGGCGGGTTTGGGTTCATATGGGGTCCAAATTGTTAGAAAACATACCTAATTTGTATTACACTTTTTTATTTAACTAAAAGTAGCAATAATATAAAAATATGACTAATTCACTAAAGGAAAAAGGACAAAACGACAGTATTGTACATTAAATATAATTAACAATTATAACCTTATGTCTATTCCTTTAATTTCTGAGTTTTTAAGTTATAAAACCTGTTTTTTGAATTCAGTTTTTTCTGCATTGCTATTAAAATAGTGTTTTACAATATGTTCCACGTCGATCCACGCGACAAGAGTTGAATGTACGGAAAGTAGACACTTTCTAGTTTATTTTAATCAATCGGTCGATCTGCAAAAATTTGCAAAACTATATTTTTTTAATTGTTTTCGAGCGCGACGCTCGGTAGCACCACTCCGTGGATTAAAATAGTGTTTTACTATATGTTCCACGTCGATCCACGCGACAAGAGTTGAATGTACGGAAAGTAGACACTTTCTAGTTTATTTTAATCAATCGGTCGATCTGCAAAAATTTGCAAAACTATATTTTTTTAATATAATAATAAGAATAATATTATTATTATTAGTGACAAAATAAAATGTGATATGAATCAGGTCTGATTTCTAAAAATTTGAATATAACAAGTGTGATATATCTCCTGCCGAGCGTCGCCCTCGAAAACAATTAAAAAAATATAGTTTTGCAAATTTTTGCAGATCGACCGATTGATTAAAATAAACTAGAAAGTGTCTACTTTCCGTACATTCAACTCTTGTCGCGTGGATCGACGTGGAACATATTGTAAAACACTATTTTAATAGCAATGCAGAAAAAACTGAATTCAAAAAACAGGTTTTATAACTTAAAAACTCAGAAATTAAAGGAATAGACATAAGGTTATAATTGTTAATTATATTTAATGTACAATACTGTCGTTTTGTCCTTTTTCCTTTAGTGAATTAGTCATATTTTTATATTATTGCTACTTTTAGTTAAATAAAAAAGTGTAATACAAATTAGGTATGTTTTCTAACAATTTGGACCCCATATGAACCCAAACCCGCCAAAAAATAATTTTGTCCAACTAGCATGTAGTATACTCGAACCACTGTGCGCCGTGCCATTCTCCTAGAGAGGAGAATTTAACCATACAAGACTGATTAGCTTATTATTCTACATATAAAGGTTGTGATCAAATAATATTACAGTTCCTATCATTGTACATATTAGTTTTTAAGGTATTTTATAAGTTATTCATAGTTTAGTCATAGGTTTCATACGTTAGATCGGGTAAGGGGTTTTTTCATTATGGCTAGTTCGTTTTTCCCCCTTAATTCATACTATCTCACATCAGTTTGTGTTACAACATCGTGCAATTCTACTAGAATCTATTAACACCGAAATTTACTACCAAAGAAGCTCACCGCTATCGTTTAATTAAAAGTTTCCTACATGCGGAACAATTAATTTTACTATCGCTTTCAAGAGCGTATAGCAATTTTTTTGATAATGTTTTTGATGCTATCCCACATTGTTTTACATATATATATTGTATTGTTATGCCTCAATAAACATCTTTTTTTTTAAAAAAAAAGTAACCATCAGGTCATCAGTTCGCTTCTCACTGTTGGATTTTTTTATTTTTTTTTATTCATTTGTATATCTATTGCTTCAAAGTTGCCGTGCAAAGTTGCCTCAAAGTTGCCGTGCAACGTTGCAGCAGGCGGACATAGAATTATTGCTGCATAGTTGCGGCAACGTTGCGTGCATCGTTGCAATCTTGCATCGCAACTATACTGCAACTATGCTGCAACGAGAGTGTGCTGTATGGGTATAGCTGTAAAATCTCAGAAATGTTGCGCGACTATTGCTGTAAAATCTCAGAAATGTTGCGCGACCATTGCTGTAAAATCCCGAAACAATTTTGCAGAAATATATCCTGCAATGTTGCACAGGGGCGGACATAGCAATTTACTACTAACTTTTCGACAACATTCCGTGCAATGTTTCAAGTATTAAACCGCAACGCAACTGAGACATTTCTGCAAGAAATGTGCTGTAGGGGTATTTACACTTCGATATACAAGACTTCCTGATATCTTCAAAAAGCGTTTCTCAAATATTTTACAAGGACTTGAAAATTCTTTTCGGAAGTTATTGATACAGTAAAAACACTTCTAATAAATTTATAACATTTATTATGCAGTAATAAATTCTTACACTGAAGCTCGAATCTTTATGAACTTTGTAATTTTAATGATCTTAAAAATAAGATCGCATAATAAGGTCGGAAATCGCGAAATTCCCGAAATCAGCGATTTTTGACCTTATTCTGCGATTTTGCGTTTGTACATCATAGTCACGTTAACCGATTTTGATGAAATTTTCAGGAAGTACAGTAACTCCCCATAATATTTGGACACTTTTTAAAATCGCATAACTTTTTTAAAATTAATTCAAACGACTTGAGTTTTTTTTTAGAGGCTAGCAGGATTACTTTGCTAAGTGACATGTTTCGTCGTTTTAGAAAAAAATGCAATTGATCGGAATAGCGAAGAAAATAGAGAAGGTCGTTTTTTAAACTTTTTTTGTGAGCCTACAATGAAAATTCAAATAACCCGTTTGTAGAGTTAAGTAAGTTGTATACAATCTGAAAATTTCATCAAAATCAGTTAAAGGAAGTAAACTTTCTTTCGTCCGCCACTATGTGTTCTAACAATAAGTGTTAATCGTTATTTACGCATTATAATCGATTTGTAATAGGTGCAACTGCAGAACATGTTGGGTTCAAAATTCGTGGGATACTTTTTCGATGAAATTCATGATTGGCAAACAAAGTTGAGTAACGCGGACTCTGTGATTACTGCCTGGTTTGAAGTTCAACGAGCGTGGATGCACCTCGAAAGTATTTTCATTGGCTCCGAGGATATTAGAAGCCAACTTCCGGAGGAGTCGAGACGATTTGAAAAAATTGACAGAGACTTTAAAGTACTTTTTTCAACTGCTTCGAATTACGCAAATTTGAGTCATGCAATTTGATCAGATCTAATTTATCTTACACTTGGCAATGGGAAGAGAATACTAGAAAAAAGATACATAATTTACTAATTTAAAGTTTCAGTTTAGACCTTTGCGTAACAATGTTTTAGTTTTCCTTATTGTTAAGCTTAAAAGGAATATAATCTGAACAAATTGTATGACTCTGCTGTGTTTTCATCTCTTTATATAAAAATTCCACCACTTTAGTGTAAACAAAATGTTACGTGTCAAAGTTTTCTATTTAACTAACACGATTTCACTCTGATATGTAAGAAATGTATCGAAATTTGTAGAACTTAGTACTGGTCAAAGTTACAAAGAAAATAAATTCTCTTGAAATAATTTATGTCAACCGAATTCAAAGCTCGAACGTACTTTTTAGAAATGTTTGCAGTTTTCTGAAACTTCTCTTTGAAAAGTTTTTCGTCATTTCAATTACAATTTTCTAAAACTAAGTTCCCGAAAACATTATGTAAACAATTAACATGTCTTTTAAGGAGTTATTGAGGGAAATGCTCAGCAATTTAAATATTGTGAAAGCCACCAATCGTCCAAAACTTTTGGAAAAATTAGAAGAGTTGCAAGAACAATTGAATGTTTGCGAGAAAGCTTTGGCAGATTATTTGGAAACGAAGAGATTAATATATCCAAGATTCTATTTCATTTCCGCAGCTGATCTTCTAGACATATTGAGCAATGGTTAGAAAGCATTAATTTCAATTTAACATCTTTTATCTCTTTTTAATAATTTATTTAAAAATGCTTTTAACGACTTTTACTTTTCTATGTTCATATTGTTTAAAATTTCTGTATCGAAATGAAATTTTCTATTTAGTAATTTGCTGCCTACAAGAGAGAAAGATGATTGTAACTTTTATCTTTATTTGAAAAAATTCGTTTTATGATTTTTTTTAACACAAAGGAAACAATCACAATTAATCAGTAAACCGTTTTTTACAGGAAATAATCCTGAAATGGTGTCCAGACACCTGGGAAAACTATACGATTCTATTGCGAAATTGCAATGGAAAATGGACGGTGAGAAAGCAACGAAGTTCGCGATTGTTATGATTGCTAAAGACGGCGAAGAAATGTCTTTACACGGGACATGCGATTGCAGTGGCCAGGTATTTGCATTTAATATATATAAATGCATTTTCTAATATAACTGTCGTAGCTACAAAGAAAGAATCCCTAGTAGCACAAAATATTGGTTAAATATTTTTTCCAAATATTAAAAAAATATTTTTTTAGCCACACTTTTTAATATGAAAAAAATGTTGATTCCAAACATTATATACACATACTGAGAATGTGAAATAAATGTTTAGAAAATATGAACTAAATATTCCTGGGATATAAAAGAAATATTCAGAAAATATATAGCAAATATTCTGGAAATGTGAAAATAATATTCAAAATTCCAAAATAAATATTCAGGAAATGTAAAATATATATTTAAAAAACGTAAAGTAAATATTCAGAAAATGTGAAATAAATATTCAGGAAATGTGAAATAAATGTTTATTTTATATTTGAAAAAAAATTTCATTATATAAAATGAATATTTCCCGCACATTCGGAAAAAAATTTTATTCCTACACTGTTCAACCCTCCAACGTAACCGTAAACCCTAATAAGGCCGGCCTGTTTACGCCGCAATGGAGTAACAACAACTGTGCGTGGCGGGTGGATTGGCTTTGAAGGATCGAGGAACAAAGAGAAGAGTTGCGGCGGTTTCTCTTAGGAGCGTCAGCCAAGACGCATCCAGGAAGGACTATAACTGACGGCCCCTGCCCTAGACACACACGAGAACACAAGTCGACATAATTTTAAACTTGTATATATGAATGAGAGTGGGAATTAGGACTTGCGAGAAGATTAGACCTCTGGTGGCGCTCGCCGACACTAAGTCGCGAAACCGTGGTAGGGCCGGGACGTCATACCCTACCATTAAATAAATATTTACTTTATATTTGAAAAAAAAATTTATTATATAAAATGAATATTCCCCGAACATTCAGAAAAGAACACTTTGTTTCTACTGTCACGTCCCGGGTGAGGTCTTTGGGAACGATGACAATTGGGGAAGGAATGGATGTCAGGCGCGAATATTAAATCCGTCACGCTGAGGGTTTTGAGGGAATGCCAGGCGCGAATATTAAATCCGTCACTCTGAGGGGTTTGAGGGAAGGCCAGGCGCGAATATTAAATCCGTCACTCTGAGGGGTTTGAGGGAAGGCCAGGCGCGAATATTAAATCCGTCACGCTGAGGGTTTTGAGGGAATGCCAGGCGCGAATATTAAATCCGTCACGCTGAGGGTTTTGAGGGAATGCCAGGCGCGAATATTAAATCCGTCACACTTAGAATTTCTGGAGGCGATCAGGCGCGAATATTGAATCCGTCACTCTAATCGTTAAAGGAAGGTAAATGTACACTTGGAGAGCACCCGTTATATTACTTTGTTTTTGTTTTGGTTTCGGTAATAGGATTTACCGTTGCAGTTATATATAAGAAACCACGTTTAGTTTTTTCGTGGATTGCACGGCTCATGCAACAGTATGTTTGTAAACACTAGAACCGTTCTCGCGTTCACGAACGGGAATCAGCTGTTGTGACAGCTTGATTCCGTTTGGGAATTTTCGCAAACAGATGACTAGACACAATAACTCGTAACGTGATTTGAATAGAAATTGTTTATTCAATTTGATGCACTGTTGGTGATTTTTACGTTATAATTATGCTCCAGGGATTTAGCATTAGTACATGACATTCATTATATACAATGGTTATTGAAACGTATGAGTATGAATATGAATTATATATGAATAAGTAATAATCAATTGTTATTGAAAGAAATAATATGAAATCGCAATAAGCGTAGACAAGAAAATGCAATAAGCAGTAAATAAAGTAAATAATATGAAATAGCTATATAATAATGAATTGCAATAAGCATAGACAAGAAAATACAATAAGCAGTAAATAAAGTAAATAATATGAAATAGCTATATAATAATGAATTGCAATAAGCATAGACACGAAAATACAATAAGCAGTAAATAAAGTAAATAATATGAAATAGCTATATAATAATGAATTGCAATAAGCATAGACACGAAAATAATAATAATACAAGATTATGTGATGAGGATGATATGCAATGAAAATGGTATGGTTTAAATGCTTACAATGAGTTGTGAGATGATTGTGACACAAAATATAATAGACTTTCGTGGTTTTAACAATGTTGTATCGATGGATTGTTATCGTCGAAAGAGGACTTCTGTCTCGGTCCCCTCGTATTTATAAGGACGTTGCGGGGGTACGCGCGGTAGTGGCCTTGACACATTTCGGAATAAGGCGCAGTAGGACTTCCGGGTTTTTTGTAAACGGTATAACTATTAATAGACATATTTATGTCACGTACGCCAAATATGTGTCGCAGTTGGATTTTTGGGGTTTTATGACTGTGAAAGGAGATACTCAACTCATCGAATGAATTTTTGGGTGTTTAATAGGAAAGGGGTTAGAGTGGCTTGGACTTCATGAGTCGTAAAGAGGGGATTGAGACTTGGTCTCGATTTAAGAGGGATTTGTAACGAAGGATTTGTTTGAATTCATATAAGAGGGAATGATTCGTGCCTTGTAGGACGAATAGGCGAAGAGGGTTTTGTAACGATTATCTCGCGATGGGGATCTCTAAGATACATCAGCGAGGTGGAGTTTGTATCGATCATCTTGTGTTGGTGACCGCTAAGGTATAACATCAAGGTGATCGACGATTGAGGAGAATGAGGTAGGAGTTGAGTTTGCTAGAGTTTGATGGAGTGATACTGAGGTTTACGAATAGAATTTGGTATAGAACCGCGCAAAAAATCGTGGGACGTTACACTACCATTAAATAAATATTTACTTTATATTTGAAAAAATATATTTTTTCCATACTATAAAAAGAATATTTTCCAAATATTTCAAAACAATATATTGTTCTACCATTAAATAAATATTTACTTTATATTTGAAAAAAGAATATTTTTTTCATAATATAAAATGAATATTTCCCGAATATTCGGAAAAAAATGTTTTCTTTCTACCAGTAAATAAATATTTACTTCATATTTGAAAAAGAATATTATTTTCATAATATAAAATTAATATTTCCAGCATATTTGGAAAATATATTTGTTTTTTAATCTAGAATAAATATTGTACGTATGTTTAAATATCAAAAAGAGATTGAACCTCTTTTTAATATTGGATGAATGTGCATTCAATATTTTGTGCTACTAGGGAATATTAAATATTAATGTTAATGGTTTAATGTGGATATTATTAGGGCAGATGTAACTTAAACAACATTTTTCATGTCTTTAATTAATTTTTAAATTATTTTTTTGTTGATTTACATAATTCTTCGGTAGCAGACAAATATTACCTGATATTTTATTTATAACTACAAATTATTCAATGGAGCAAATGTATGTCACATGGGCCCTTCTGGCCCTTTTCGTGCTTGCTGTCCGCGCGTCGCTTTATTCCGTAAACGGCGATTCAGCGGAATCGCCTCGCGCGTGTCAGTCACGTTGCGCTGAGCCGCGTAGCGACAGCCGTAGGGACAACGTGATATTCCGCGGCCCGGGCCCGGATATTTCCGACGCGTGCAGCGAGCGATAACCGCCGACGGGGCAGTTTCCCCCATTCGCCAGGACTGATCGAGGCACGGCCAAGAACCGGGATCGACAATGAGGAATAGGGGATTCGAACTCGGGAGCTCGACTTAGGAAGTCACGACGGACTAGAGGACCGTCTAAATACCGCCACCACGTCTCCGGATAGATTCCGCGAAGACACGCACGGCCGATAGTAATTCGTTAGAAGGGTAACTCCGTCCGACATACCGAGAACGGCCTAGCCGGGAGACCCCTTCGCGTTAATCGTGACCGACGTAGGACCGCGTAGTTATTCGACGTACGGAGATAGTGCGGTACGACGGGCGATAGTCACCGTCTTCCGAGTGCCATCCGAGAGCACAGCGAGCGACCACGACACACGCTCGGGCCAGAGACCCCGATAGGAGCGAATTGGGGCCTTTACACGGACGTTCCTGGCCGGCACTCTTGCGCGCCACACGCCAGCACGCCACGCATTTGGCGTGTCGCGTCGGAACGTCGGAAGGAACGCGCTCCTTCTCGCAGGCCTGGAGGTCGTACCCGTCACTACTTAGAGACAGCGAGTTCGGGCTCCCATTTCTACGTCGACTCCACATGCTTTTTCCAGGAACCAGCGCAGTCTTTTATTGTGTATTACCTGTTCCATTTATAATATTATCGATCAGCGAAACGATCGGCAAGACACGATCGCGATATACGTAGGTTCGCGAAAAGTATACGAATTCCTCGATATACCTGGCTTATAGAGGATATCATAAATACTTTTACTGTAGGGCACACTGAAACATCTGTTTTTACGAAGCTACATTTGGTTTACCTGAAGGTGCTATAAATTATGGAAATGGTTTATTACTCAGTTATAACGACTATATTGCGATCTGCATTCTCCTTGCAGACGAAAAGTTTCCACCTCATCGGAAGTTCTTGCTAGCATCTTGTGTGCGGTTAGAAGTGTGGCGCGCCGGAATTCCACGTTCTTGCGTGCGGGTAGAACCGTTGTCAGGCGTGTCGCGTCCAAAAGTGTGGCGCGCTTGAATTTTCGTCGCACGCAAACCTCGACTCAAGAGGCAACCCTACCGATAAGCCGTGCCTCGATGGGTTTCAAGGACTTCGACCCTCGAGCCCAGGGGGGCCGCACAAATGTTGCCCCCTAAGAAGTGACGAATCAAAAATTCTATATTTTTCATCTGATCTTGGCGAAAGTGGTGTGAATCGCTTCCTTATGTTTTCCCGATGAAAGTGGTCCAAAAACGACACAAATCGGATCGTAATTAAGGAATCTTCATAATAAATTGATTTCCAAAATTTCGTTAAAAATAGTTCGATTTACATGAAATTTGGTATAATTTTCATTTGAAAAACATAAGAAATGCATCGGTATCACTTCCATATCGATACGATAAAGAATAAAGAATACAGTTTTTCTGAAACAGGTATGAATCCTCGGCCGACCGCAACGAATCGAGGTCGGTGACCCACAGACGAGGGTGAAATATTCATTACAGTGTATTAAGAAATTCTTTATTCTTCATCGTATCGATATGAAAGTAACAGTAATGGATTCCTGGCGTTCTCTCAGTTAAAATTATCACAAATGTCATGCAAATCGGAGTACTTTTACACAAGCAATACAAATTATAAAAGGAGTAGGCATTTCTTAAACACACTCTCTTATCGCATCGATATGGAAGTGACATCGATGGATTCTTGGCTCACCCTGTAGTCTGACGAGAGTGTAACTTATCCAAAAGCATGATTAGATCGATGTAGATCCGTACAGTGATCAAAATAATTGTTAAAACTTTGTTTTATATCCGAATTTAGATTTTACGCAAATACTTTGCGATAGGTAGGTACAGACATAATTTACTAGGTTGCAGATGAAAATAAATAACATCATGATTTTGGTTAATAAAGTTTAAACTATTAATCGTATATTAATCTATTTCAGACAACTACAACGGCTGATTTTATGCTAACAGTGCGCATATGAGTTTTGTAAGGCGCTCTATTTGAAGCACTATAACTCCGGTTATAATCACTATTTTTGCATACAATTTTTTTCATATTCCCTAAAGATTGACAAATAAAGCCACAAAGCTGGAAGTAAATATATATAATTTATTGGTTTGAAAAAATTCTCGTTTACTTCCTACCGCTTGTAGCGGTCCGCAGAGTCTTGGCTGTCAGGCGCGCCGCGCGCCTAAAAATTTTCCGCACTGTTGGAAAGTCCACGCGCCACGCCAAACCCTTGGCTTCAAGTGCCGCTTTCCTTTTCTAATTACCTTTTCTGTCTCTTATGTAAACTTTTCTGAAGTTGAGGTTTGCGCGTCACACTTTTGGATGCGACACGCCTGACAACGGTTCTACTTGCACGCAAGAACATGGAATTCCGGCGCGCCACACTTCTAACCGCGCACAAGGTGCTAGCAAGAACGTCCGATGAGGTGGAAACTTTTCGTCTGCAAGGAGAATGCAGATCGCAATACAGTCGTTATAACTGAGTAATAAACCATTTCCATAATTAATAGCACCTTCAGGTAAACCAAATGTAACTTCGTAAAAACGGATGTTTCAGTGTGCCCTACAGTAACAGCATTTATGATATCCTCTATAAGCCAGGTATATCGAGGAATTCATATACTTTTCGCGAACGTACGTATATCGCGATCGTGTCTCGCCGATCGTTTCGCAGATCGATAATATACATGGAACAGGTAGTACACAATACAAGAATGCGCTGGTTCCTGGAAGAAACATGTGGAGTCGACGTAGAAATAGGAGCCCGAACTCGCTGTCTCTAAGTAGTGACGGGTACGATGTTCTGGCCTGCGAGAAGGAGCGTGCTCCTTCCAACGTTCCGGCACGCCACGCCAAATGCGTGCCGCGCTGGCGTGTGGCGCGCAAAAGTGCCACGCAAGAACGTCCGTGTAAAGGCCGCTAAACTGTAGACGGCAAGCGTGCCGCGTGCTTCCCGAGAGCACACCGAGCGACAGCAGGGACGCAGCACCGTCCCTACGGTATGTAAGCAGACTTTACTCTATGAAGAATATATTTTACTCTTTGTTTTAACCTCTATTCCCGCTTCAAATATTGATTGAACCTCTTCTACTCCTTATCCTACCTCGGTAAGTATAGTCAAGGTGTGCTTTAGCACTTAGATAGAGTAAGAACCCGACAGATCATTCCAGCCGCTCGGGATGATTTATTGAAAAGTCCCTTCAGGACGTAACATGTACGTGAAACTATACATACATATATTTTTATTTTACTTCTCACAGTATAGTGGACGGTGTAATATAAAATTGTATATTTTATGAAAAGAAAATGTATGGACAACCAAAAAAATAATTAAGTAAAATACGAAAGTAAGGCAACGTAGCGAAATATCAATGTTTATCAATGATTTTATAAGGGATAGTGGTAATCATTTTTGATAGGTTTTTTAGAAAGTAATGAGTTGGGTTCAAGTGTTTATACAGTTTGTTATCATTTACCATCAGCTAATTTACATGGTCAATAGAGGAGGACAGATGTTGGAATGACGTTAATATTTAATAAAAACAGAAACCTTAATTTTCATATGCTCTTAGTCATTAGCCTTCTACGTTGTTTTATTATCTTTTAAGATTGACCGAGTAACTGTGCCTGCATTCACATGGCATCCAAGTTATTTTTATTAGAGTTTATACTTTATAGAATCTAGCAGCTCGTGCATTTCATACATCCTTTTACGCATTGCTAAAACATGTCAATTTAAGGGGGTACTCCACTGTGAACGGTCGAAAAATTAAGCTATTTTTAAAGATTTTTTTCTCAGGAAACACAACATATAATGAAGTAAATCTTTTTGTTTTTTTTTTTATAAAGCTACTCTCATATTATACAAAAAAATTAAAAAATATTTTAATTTATTTTACTTGTTTTTTTACAAAGCGTCAATATGGGACCTAAACAAAAACATGGTGCAGGTGATTTCCCGGCTTAGGCTTATCTGAAACAAAAAATCGGAAAAGATTCTTAATCTGTATGAGTGTCGCTATCGCCCGTAGCTCAATTAACAATTTTTATTGAAAAATAACAAAATGGCGCCTGTTTGAAGGAAAAAGTTCCCCAAATGGTGTTTCCCGAATGTTCCCCGAGAAAAATCTCAGTTATTTTTCGGCAAAAATTGTTAATTGAGGTACGGGCGATAGCGACACTCATACAGATTAAGAATCTTTTCCGATTTTTTGTTTCAGATAAGCCTAAGCCGGGAAATCACCTGCACCGTGTTTTTGTTTAGGTCCCATATTGACGCTTTGTAAAAAACAAGTAAAATAAATTAAAATATTTTTTCATTTTTTTGGTATAATATGAGAGTAGCTTTATAAAAAACAAAAAGATTTATTTCATTATATGTTGTATTTACTGAGAAACAAATCTTTAAAAATAGCTTGATTTTTCGACCGTTCACAGTGGAGTATCCCCTTAAGAAATTTTTTCTGGAGAAATTATGAAGCAAATTATTGTGAACCTTTTTATGGCTTTATATTTAACATTTCAAGTTAAGAAAACAAATTTTTTATGTTAAAAGTCTTGCTACAGCGTCGCCGCCGAAGTTGCAAAGCGGTGAGGGCGCCGATGTTTAGATGATATTCCTTGTCAGTTGTATTGCAGTTGATTAAGGTCATTAATTTGTGTAGCGTGCACAATAAATTTCTAATATATATATTTAAAAAAAGAATCAGCATGTGGAATATTTCCTATTCCTTCATAACTAAAATAGTATTGTAAGTGCAACGTGTGGTCGCATAATATTTTTTACTTATTTTGCTATGTAGAACCACTCTCCGAAGTACCGACGTGAATTTATGAATCACCCCGTGCAGATTCTCAAAGAATGTTCTTTTGAAACGTTACTTATTCCATCAGGTAGAAGTTTGGTTGAATAATGTGACGGATGCAATGAAAAGGACAGTGCGTTATCATATATCCCAAGCAGTTGCTACTTATGATGAGAAACCAAGAGAACAGTGGATCTTCGATCATCAAGCGCAACCAGCCCTCTGTGGAAGCCAAATTTGGTGGACCACTGAAGTGAACATGGCCTTCATGAGGCTCGAGGAGGGGTTCGAGAACGCGTTTAAAGATTACCAAAGGAAACAAATCAGTCAGCTTACCGCTCTGATCGTAATTTTATGCGGGGAGTTGAGTGGCAGTGAAAGGATGAAGATCATGACCATATGTACGATCGACGTGCACGCCAGGGATGTTGTTGCGAAAATGATCGCAATGAAGGCAGAGAATTCTGCCAGCTTTCAATGGCAGTCACAGCTCAGACATAGGTAAGATCGTGGATAAACCCTGCGCCTATGTCATGTTCATAAAAATAAATAGAAACGTATTAATATTTGTGCGTTCAGAAGCCAACTGTTTCTGACTCATAAAATAACAATGTTTTTACTCGTCATAGAAGGTGTTCGACAAGTTCTCATCCTACTTGAATGCGTACTATTTAACGGGTATCATAAGTTATGATCATCCAAAATACACAAAGTGATATCAGCGCATTTGTTCGGTCAATTTTTAAAATTGAAATTAAAATTAAAATTGATCGAACAAATGCGCTGATATCACTTTGTGTATTTTGGATAATCTACAAGCGCGGGCGAAATTCTAATTTCTTTATATAAGTTATGATCCATAACAATTTAGTTAATTATTCGCAGCTTGAAAACTGTTGCTTCCTATATAACACCTTTCTTACTTCCTTTGGTGAAGACTATACGCGTGCAAGGCTTGTATCATAAATTTGTGGACCACCCCTTGTAGAATGGAGTGATTGATTCATCGATATTTTAATGACATGAAACATGTGTTAAAGTGAATTTTATTAAATTCAAATGATTATTTTCGAAATAAACGTCGGTGCTTAGAACCTATTGACTGTTTCATCTTGTACTGTTATTTCGAATTTATTTGTTTATTCATTATTGCGTGTATTTTGATTGTGATATACATACATTTCTACCTGTCTCTATAATTGTTTATTCAAATTACGGTCATCACAAAGTTTCAGCTTTAAGTGTTACACAATTTTGGATCAAACAGATCCACGTATTCAAATTCTCGCGAGCAGGATAGCGTTTTGATAACACTTCGACAAGGAACTAAACAGATACCTACGTAAGTATGTATGTAGTTCCTCCATCAAATGTACATACATACTACGAGTCTCGCACACGTTACAATGTCTAATCAGGCAATGTCAAAAATTTAATTTTCCATGATTCTCATCCTATCTTTATAATAATCATACGAATTGATTGGTGGGGTTCTCCCGACGAAAATGAGTCCAAACATGCCATATATTGGAATATTCATATTAAATATCAATTATCTTAAAAATATTCCAATTTATGTCGTGTTTGTACTCATTTCCATCTGGAGAACCTCACTAATCACTTTGTACGATTTTCATGACTATAGGATGGAAAGTTCAATTTTTATATGTCTCTTCACTTTCCTTGCCCGTTTGTTTTTTCCCTGAGCTCGAGGTGATGAAGGATAAAGGTGAAGACGATCGCGCTAAAAGAAGTGTTAGGGATAGTTCGCCCAAATTTAACCGGGCAATACTGTACATAGTTTTAGAAGTATAAGCATGGACATATCAAAGCTTTCATCGCTAAATTCCTTTGTAAAATAATGTATAGATGGGACGATAAAAGTCACGACTGCTTCGCCGATATTTGCGACGCGTACTTCAAATACGATTATGAATATTTGGGAAATGTTCCGCGGCTGGTGATAACACCGTTAACTGACAGATGTTATATCACGCTAACGCAATCCTTGCATCTTATTATGGGAGGAGCACCCGCTGGACCAGCTGGAACGGGCAAAACGGAAACAACAAAAGATCTGGGAAGAGCATTGGGTCAAATGGTTTACGTGTTCAATTGTTCGGAGCAAATGGACTATAAGGTATAATTAGGAGTATATCTCATAGATTCAGAGAAATCGAATTCTGATACTATGGTGGAGGGCAGAAGTGTAAACCTGTAAGCATATGGTACTCTATGCGACGACCATTCCTTTTTACCTAACCGATGCATGTCGTAATTATTAATGGAAGGAAGTAGAATATGTATCTTCCACGTGCCTACACTTCTGCTCTCTACAAAGAATAAGTTAATTAAAACCAAAATAATAAAAAAATCGGAGAACCAAAGAAATAAATAAAAAACAATAAAAAATTTCTGCTTTTAAAGTTAGAAGTTCGAAAGATAATTTTAATTTCAAAAGGGAGGAAACTTGTAGTTTCGAATGTAATACCTTATTAAAACATTTGATTTATAAGTTGCCTACACATTTTCACGATTGAAAATTAATTTGTGTCGTACTTTACTTTCTTTTCCAGTCTTGTGGGAATATTTATAAAGGGCTTGCCCAAGTGGGAGCGTGGGGTTGCTTCGATGAATTTAACCGTATTTCCGTGGAAGTGCTGTCTGTTGTTGCTGTGCAAGTGAAGTCAGTTTTAGATGGGATAAAGAGTCGTAAATCGACATTCCAGTTCTTCGGGGAAGAAATCAATCTTGTGCCCACTGTTGGAATATTCATCACCATGAACCCTGGATACGCTGGCAGAACAGAATTACCGGAAAATTTGAAAACTTTGTTTCGGTATATAAAAATATCTATAAATATTCATTTATTCTTAGAATAAGACAGGAATCATTAACGTAAAATTATTGACTACTCAGAACCCATTTAAATGGATTGTGAATAACTAATTCCTATTCCTATTCATATTCCTAGATTTGATTAAAATTTTTAGAACTGAACAGTAGTGCCGGTTCTTTAACATTCGTTTTATTTCGATTCTGATTATATAAAGAGTTTCATTAAATTCCTCCTATAATATTTTTACGAATGTGTGCACGATGTTCGAATGATGTTCTCTTTTAAACTTCATCATGTGTATGTCGTGATTTCCTCTTATTTTGTTTGTGCAGTAATTATGTGCAATAAAACGCATTATTAATTAATTTTGAAGGCCTTGCGCGATGGTGGTCCCAGATTTCGACTTAATCTGCGAGATAATGCTGGTAGCAGAAGGTTTTCAAGAGGCTAGATTATTGGCTAGAAAGTTCATAACACTTTATCAGCTGTGTCGAGAGCTTTTATCGAAACAAGATCACTACGACTGGGGTTTGAGGGCGATTAAATCGGTTTTGGTTGTTGCTGGGCAATTAAAGAGGGATGATCCACAGAGGCCCGAGGATCAGGTACTAATGAGAGCTCTCAGGGACTTCAATATCCCGAAAATTGTGACAGATGATGTGCCTGTCTTTATGGGGCTCATTGGTAAGTTTAAAGTATACATATTTTTGCCAAATTTAAGTAAAATTGTCCAAATTTCTCATGTTGCAATTACGTTATAAAGTATTTCTCAAATTATTCTGTATTGTGGGATCTTCCTATCTTGACGGACGAAAAATGTTGCGAAAATTGGGAATATTTTAAAACAAAACCATTAAATATATTTACATCCAGCATTGTGGCTGTATTTCTCAATCTTTAGAGAATATGAAGAAAAGAAATTATATGCAAAAATAGTGGTTATATTCGGAGTTCTAGTGCTTCAAATAAAGCGTCTTACAAAAATTAGCATAAAATCAACCGTTGTAGTTGGCTAGATCGCCTGAACTAGATTAAATGAGAAATACTGAAAATTAAAAAAAAAAAATGGCTGCGTCTAAAACAGAGATTGATTTCTGTAAAAAATTCGCTGTTTTTTTAAGTCGCAAAAGTCTAATTTTGCAAAAACCGACTTAGTTTTAGTACCAAGAAGAATGGGACATCTAATGAAGCTACATGCCAATTTTGAAGTAAATCGGATGATTGTTTTTTGATATAGGGGAAGGTGGGGTAAAACGGAACGCTTAACTTTGGAGGGTGATAACTTAAAATCGGGAGGAGAAAATGACACGAGACTTCAACAGGAGTCTTCAGTGGACCTTAGACTAAATAAAGAATTTATAATTTCGACCGTATTTTTAGAATATTAAAAACCAAAAAGTGATGTCAGCGCGTAGGTTCGGTCATATAATATGACCGAAGGTAGGTAGGTCATATTTTATATGACCGAATCTACGCGCTGACATCACTTTTTGGTTTTTAATGGACCTTAGACTATAAGAAAATCATGGTCATTGATAAGAAAAATCTTTGGGAACGACGGAAAGTGAAATTTACCGGAGGTATCGAAATCTTCGCCTCGCTCAAATCGTGGGGTAAAACGGAACACCCACTCGAAGACCGTGTAAACGTACAAAATCTTT
This sequence comes from Andrena flavipes, assembly GCA_963971345.1. Taxonomy (NCBI): domain Eukaryota; kingdom Metazoa; phylum Arthropoda; class Insecta; order Hymenoptera; family Andrenidae; genus Andrena; species Andrena flavipes. The sequence goes on from OZ020481.1 coordinate 16,790,633, forward strand.
ATTTTTATAATTTACAATGTATTAATTTATGTTAAAATCTATAAATATATGTTTTAGGTATAACTGTTGCAAATAAAATATAACAAAAATGTAACAGTTTGATCGAATGAAAGATGTATCTCATACATCATAATTTTCTATACAAAATCAATTTTCTTGGAAACAAGAATAGTAATTAAAAGTTTAATCTACAATCTAATAATTAAAAGAGATAATAAACACGTACTAAGAGACGTTTCCATTCTTCCCCATGTATAATAGGCGTTCCGTTTTACCCCGCGAAAAGTGTTCCGTTTTGCCCCACGTGCAGTCATTTAGTAAACATTTAATATTTACACTTCAGCGTGAGGTAAATAACTTTTTATATACGTCAAAATGTAGCGTAAGAAATATAGAATCCAACGATGTACTTGCCGTTATTAATTTTCGAAGTCCAAGTACCGAAAAGTGGTCGAAAGTCCAACGCAATATTGAAATATCGATACCGGAAATTTTTCAAACTCTCTTAATGGAAAAATAACTTGTGCAGGGGTCTTTGATCTATCATAAAATGCTATGAGGACCCTTTGGTTCCATGTCACGCGGTACCAACCCATTCGCACCTCTTATCTAAGAGAAACATTGGTGTTCCGTTTTACCCACCCGTTCCGTTTTACCCCACTTTCCCCTATCATGCTAACTAATCCGAAAAACATTTTTTTAATTACATTTTTGTAAATGTTGTATAAATATGTACAAATATAGGGATAAAGTTTTCAATTAATACAATTTGAGTGCTTCTCTTTAAAAACTCACAAATATCGCGTTCGTTTTCAGGCCGTCGAAGTAAGGAGACCCCTAATACGTATTTTCAACAATTAATGTCTTGGAAACGAAGCTACAAACGCAATTTCAACATTTTTAATTTTAGCCTTATTTTGACCTGTAGAATCGGCCCCTAAAAGGATGGCCACCTGTAGTTGAACACCGTGTATTTAAGACATATAAATGAAAATTATACTACATATTTAAGTTTGTACTGTAGCATTACTGTAGCTACATAGTGACACTAATTTGTGTTTATGGATCTCCTTAGGTGATTTATTTCCTGCTTTGGATGTGCCACGAAAAAGGGATCTGGAGTTTGAGTTAATAGTAAAAGAGGCTGCTGTTGACTTAACGTTACAACCTGAGGATGGTTTCATATTAAAAGTAAGAGTGAAGGAATTTATTTATCGAGCAAGCACAGGCTATAATGCGGGGTTGCCGATTTCAACGAAAACTCTGTTTCATGCCAAATCGCATTACAGCGATATTTAAGGTAAAAGTTTTATAACGCGATGACACTCCGTAATTACTATGACTGAAAAATGGCATACTGTTTTCGGAATTCGTAGTCATCTTTCACCGCGACGAATCACAGAGCTTTTTCAATTCATGAATCTTTTGATGTTAAACATCTCTAAATAATGCATCGGCATAAACGCTGAAATATGTTTCAACTCATTTCCTTCTGAATGCAGCATAACAAGTTTTAGTTGAAGTCAGTAATACCGCAGCTATGATGTCCCCTTGTAAGATTATTTATTAATTATTTCCCTCATGCTAAGTGAACTCATCGTTAAAGACAATAATGCAATTTTTTGCGTTATCAAATGTACATTATTTCCTCCAAACGAATAACTAATAATTAATTTGCCACCTTATTAGGTGTACAAAATTTCAAATAATTTGTCTGCATTACAAATCGTTGAAAAATTAAATTAATCTGGACAGGTTGTACAACTAGAAGAATTACTTCATGTTCGCCATTCGGTTTTTATCGTCGGTTTTGCTGGAACAGGGAAGTCTCGGGTTTGGAAGACACTCAATCGAACGTACTCCAAGCAGAAGTTAAAACCGTATTATAACGACTTGAACCCAAAAGCTGTGACGAATGATGAACTGTTTGGAGTCATTAATCCAGCAACTCGAGAATGGAAAGACGGGTTTGAATCTTCTCGCCATACTTCAAAACAATTTATGATATAGATGCTGTCCTATAATACATATGTATTTGGGATCCACGTTAGGGGTGAATTCAGCACTTAAAAAAGTGCACTTTTACTTTTAGTTTCCCATACATATTTAGACATTCTAAATACTAGATATAAATTTGATACCTATATATTGCTATCAATTGCCTAAAACTTTTCAACGTTTCTAGTATCTTTCCATAAATTATTTAAAATTATACAAATATTCAAAGAAATTGCCGAAGGAAGTGAAATAATTAATGTTTAATCAGATTGTTTTCGATGATAATGAGAGACCAAGCAAACATGTCAGGAAACGACCCCAAATGGATCGTCTTCGATGGTGATATCGATCCAATGTGGATCGAATCGTTAAACACTGTTATGGACGATAATAAAGTGTTAACATTGGCTAGTAACGAGCGAATCGCTTTGACGCATCAAATGAGACTCCTCTTCGAGATATCCAACCTTAGGTAATACTACTTTATTTGCAAGAATGAATAAACAATGTGTATATTATAGCGTAAATACAAACGAAACAAAAGGAGAAGCAGTTCAATCTCCTAGGGGGGTTGATTTCATCCCTTTAAAATGAACTCTGGTAGGGCAAATTATATATATACGAAAATACCCTCTACATATTCCGGAAGTTTCATAATTTTCTGACTTTTCAAATTCGGGACACTTCTGTGTAACCCTAACCCGAAACACAATGTATCAAGTTTCCTAGAGAAGAGTGGAAATAGGATATTTTATTTTACTGTACGTTTACAATTGAAGAGTAAAAGGGAAAAATAGGGAACGTCACAAATCAGCAATAACATGCAATATTCGCATTTCCTTCACTTGCTAAATGGGGAATGGGCATTTTTTATCGTAGCTTCTTTTTTTACATTGACGACAAAAGCTTATGCTTAGACAAAGAGTGGGGAGATTCCGTGTTTTATTCCAGTGCAGAGTGGACATTACCTTCTTTTAACCAATATAACAAAACATTAACTTATCTTACGCCGGCATTTGAATTTATAACCCTTTGTATTAGTCATAAGTACATATTTCGGTACATTCGTATAGTTTCGTCATTAAATACACAACTACGCACAAAACTAAATTTCAGGACAGCGACACCAGCTACCGTTTCCAGAGCTGGAATTCTATATATAAATCCAGGGGATATTGGATGGTATCCGTAAGTAAATGTTTATTTACTATTTCGATAAATATAAATGTGTAATTATTGCTATAGCTAGAAGTTACCGTAATTATTTAGAAGTTTGGTCTCCTTACCGATTTCAATGACCTAAAAATATGTTGTCATTATTCTAAGTATGTAACTTTTTCCTATACATGTAACCTCCGCTTAGTTTCCGAGATATTCGATAAAAACTTCAGTCAAACTTAGGTTACGAGTTAGGTACGTTTTTTAATGTAATGGCGGAAACGTCTCCACTTAGTAATCCACCTGAAACTTAAAAATGATCAATGAAATTTGAAATATGTTGCCAAGGTCACCATCCTGACTGATCTTTAGAACGTTTTATCCGTCGCTCTTTGTTTGTTAAAAATAAGTTATTGGCATTTCATTGTGTTTCGTATTTTTAACCGTTTTAAAAGTAGGAGGCTATAGATTCGACCAATATGTATTTTTTATTTTCTCATTTTTTTTATGTTTCTCCCCGTATAACTCCTCAGCATATGGGACGATTTCGATAATCTTTATTATATTCGAAAGAGGGTCAAAAATAACTTGTACTGGGTAAAAAATATAGCAGATTTTTCTTTATGATAGTTGATGAATTTTGTGTACCAACGTACACAATTACGAATTCAATGAAAATGTATCGGATTTCCAACATGTTTAACGATTTATATTTTCGTTTTAAATTAAACGTAATTAGCATTCTTGTCGCATAATAAATCAGAGGAATTATTCTCATACCTAATCTAGATTCGCAATTAGCTGGATAGAAACACGAGACCCGCCTGAAAGGGCGAATTTAACTATTTTGTTCGACAAATATGTTCCACCCCTCTTAGAAGTGATGAAACACAAGTTTAAAAAAATTACTCCGTTGCCAGAAATCTGTCATCTAGAAATGCTTTGCAATTTGTTGGACTACTTCCTGACCGCGGAAAATGTGCCTCCTGACTGTCCGAAAGAATGGTATAAATGAAAATAAGTTCCAACGACCTAATATCCGAATAAAAATTATAATACATACTTAAAATTCTACCGCAATCTGATCGATTGTTTGTTTCGTTAATTGTACCTTCTCCTTCTCAAAAAAGGCATGAACTGTATTTTGGTTTTGCTTGCATTTGGGCATTTGGATCAGCGACGTTTCAAGACCAGTTGATCGATTGGAGAAACGAGTTCAATAAATGGTGGCAACATGAATTCAAAACAATCAAATTTCCTCCCGGCGAAAGTGTGTTTAACTTTTTTATCGAAGATGAAACGAAAAAGTTGGTTCCATGGACAGAGAAAGTGGCACCCTTCGAATTAGATCCTGATTTACCTCTACAAGTTAGTTTAAACAATTTTTCCCTCACATCTAATTATTTCGAGACAAACTGAATCCTTAATTATATCTTCACATTTCATATTTTCATTACATTAAAATTAAACGTCACATTTGATATGTATAACAGTGATGGAAAATAATGGGATTCGACCGAAAAATAAAGCTATTTTTAAAGATTTTTTCTGAATAAATACTGCATATAATAAATAAATCCTTTTGGAATTTATTAAGCTACTCTTACATTGTACAAAAAAATTAAGAAGATTTTTTTAATTTGTCGCAAATGAACGAAAAAAAAACAATAAAAAAAATGTATGTCCGTGGCGTAGGTGAGTTCCCGGTTCAGGCTTATCTTAAATAAAAAATTCGAAAAGATTCTTAATCTGTATGAGTGTCGCTATCGCCTGTAGCTCAATTAACAATTTTGCCTTCCACCTCATTTAGTATTAATATTCGGAAAGTCTTTTTGTGAGATGGTTGACCAGGCATACAGTGACCGACATTTTTGTTAAAACAAGTTCAATAATAGCATGTACTTACGTTTAGTATGTATCTTCGTGAGATGGGTGTGTCACGTAATGGGTTCATCAATACCTCGACACCACCTTTCATTCTTCAGTCGTTTTAATATCTAATAAATATTTCAACTAACTCTTTAATCCTTTAAAACAATCCCGTTTCATAGTCGACTCTAGTGTCTACCGGTGAAACGGCATGTTTACATTTCTTCCTGGATGTTTTCATCGAGAAAAAAGTACCGATGATGTTAATAGGCGCTGCGGGTTCAGGGAAGAGCGTAATTATTGCTGAGAAATTAGCATTACTTTCGGACGATTACAACATTGCCAACGTCCCACTTAATTATTACACTACTTCTGGTAATTAACACTGATATTCATTAACTTCGATTTAAAAAAGATCGCAATGTTTCTTATAAACAACGTATTCAAATAACTGATTCATTTTCGATTGTAACGTTTTCGATTATTTTTATACTTTCGTAACTCATATCGACATTAATGTCAAACAGCTACCTATACTTTCCATTTTGTCAACGATGTCCACTTAATCTCCGCTTAATTTCATAAGCACATAGAAAATAAATGTGCTTTTTATTGATATATGAAGTTTTTTATGAATAAAAACGAACGCCAACCCTTATGTATTCGTTTGATTTTTTAAATAAAGAATTTAGAATTTCGACCGTATTTTTACAGAATTCCGTTTGATTTTTTATCGTTCTTAATTGTTGTAAAAAATAAAAGAATAATTGGGTATAACTTATTTAAGAAATGTTGCAAAGGACTATGGAGAAACATTTGGAGAAAAAGACTGGCAGAAATTATGGTCCACCAGGAATGAAAAAGTTAATATATTTCATCGACGACATGAATATGCCCGAAGTCGATACTTATGGTACTGTGCAGCCGCATACACTTATCAGGCAACACATTGATTATAATCACTGGTACGTGATTCATTCAAAGATTGTACTCCTATTTCTGCTTCATCTTTCGTTGGCAATACAATAATAATTGAGTTAATTTAATGAACTTAGGTACGATAGAACGAAACTGACTATAAAAGAAATTCACAACACGCAATATGTGTCCTGCATGAATCCTACAGCAGGAAGCTTTGTTATTAACCCCCGCTTGCAGAGGCATTTTGCTGTTTTTGCTGTTAAGTAAGTTGTATACCATGCAGAAACTAAAATGGATTTCTTTTTTCAGAAAAAAAAGAGGATAAAAATTACATTAGTAATTTACTCAATGTTTCTCGCCACACCAGTGCTTCCCAACCTGTGGGTCGCAAAGTGCTCTGAAGAGTCGTTACGGTCCTTTTTATATAATTAGCGATTTTTAGCACTTATATATTTTAATTATAAAGTTCAAATTATATTCTGAAATACCTATTTTTAATGTGGTCTTTTTACCTTATTAAATTTACTTTACCTTATATTATAAAAGGAGATTGCGACTCAAAGAAGGTTGTGAACCATTGCACTACACTGTGATGGAATAGCTAAATTTTTGCAAAAATATTTTAGAAAGAAAGTTAGATTATTTTCATTACAGATTGTTTATGGATAAGGCAATAGATGAACATAAAAATTTTAATTTAAATATTCACTCTTTATAAATAATAATTCTGGATATCTTAAAGTAATTGGAAAATTATATGTTTATGTTTGAGCTTTAAATATATATATGTACATGTTTTTTTTTTAAGTTAACCAAGTTAAAAATTGAATCTTTTATTACAGCTTTCCATCTGAGGCAAATTTAATTATGATCTATAGTCAAATGCTAGAACAGCATCTGACGAATCCTATCCATAAATTTAATACTTTGTTAATGAAAATTACGGAGCCTTTATTGACAGCGGTATTATATTGTCACGGAAAAGTTTCAACCACTTTCCTTCCAACTGCATTAAAATTTCATTATCTATTCAATTTGCGTGACCTCTCAAATATTTTTCAAGTAAGAATTACTAAAAAAATTTACTAAACTAATAGGCTTAAGTTTATCCATAGCTGTATTTTCATTCTCCATACCTTAAATTTTCAAAACTTACACATCGTAGAACCTTGATTATGCCAAAACTGTTTAATTGAACATTCGATTACCAGAATGACGTTTTTTTTCGAATAATTAATTATTCAGAAAGTAGGTAACCTTTGGTGAAATAATTGCCCTTAAAGACACCATTCTGTCAATAAGAACAAACATAAAATAGTCGTAACAAATATTCGAAAGGGTTGATCAAACAAGTAATAAAAAAGTGAGAAAAATTGTATTTTAAAAAATCATATTTCTACAAACTCCAAAGTATTCAGAACTTGGGCAAGTTTCAAGGTCGTGTAAAGTGCAAAGAGAAAGTACTCTTGCAGAAATTTAACAACAACATTGTACCGTAAACCAAACTTGTTAGATACTTAGGATTACATCTTGATTCTAAACTAACATGGAAACAACACATATGCAAAAAATTGGTACAAATTCGAATCAAGGGGAAGGAAATGTACTGGCTAACCAGCAGACACTCTAAGTTAAGTTTAGAAAATAAACTGTTAATATATAAAACAATTATAAAACCAGTCTGGACGTACGGAATACAATTATGGGACATGGCAGCGAAAAGTCATATTTCAAAAATTGAAGCCTTACAATCAATCATACTCCGAACAATAGTGAATGCACCATGGTATGTTCGCAATGATGAAATCAGTAAGGATCTTCAGATAAACTCAGTCTCGGAAAAAATAACGCGACTATGCGGTCGCTACAAAGCAAAATTAGAAAACCACCCCAACGCACTAGCCAGAGACCTATACTTATCCGATCATCCTCGTAAACTCCGGAGGAAGCACACTACAAGAGTTACAGAAACAAGGATAATAATGTACAACATTTGTACTCAATAATGACGCTTTTCAATAGAATAAGCGAAATCGCGATATACTCACCCACATATTATAACAATTTACCGAAAGTCCTTACTAGACAAATTGTAAAGGGTCTATGTAAAAAAAAATCATATCATACCGTTTGCGAAGCTCATCACTCTACTTTTCGGTTCTTAATATCACAGATTACCAATTCGTTCAGACACTTCCTTCAGAGAAATATTTATTCATAAGCCCCCAAATAACTTCAAAATATTTTTTCTACATATATTGATACTTCCACAATGAAAAACAAAGCAAAATTTTTTCTGTTAATAAAACTATAAGATACAACCGATGTTGTAATTTACACTTGACTAAAGCTATTGAAGCTTCAAATAAATTTCCAATCAAGATGAACATCAAAATGAAAATAAGAATAATCCGAAATCTAGGATTAAATATAAGTTACATTTTATTCGCTTCCTCAATTAATTTTTGTTTAAATTATATTGTCTAACTCTTTCATTTCTGCTTCATAAAGACTTGATAGCATGATTCACGTGATTCACAATTATAGAAGTGATCTGGAACGATCAATTAGGCTTGTTCCTTTCAACAGAAGAGTAAAACGAAAAAAATTATGAAACTTTTAGCAACTTGCTTATGAATAGTAAGCTTCTTCGTATCCATATGGGCTCGTTTAATTATTCGAAAAATCCGAGTAGCTTAATTTCGATAATCAAGGATCTACTATATTTGCATATTTCAAATTTGTATAAGAGAGTGTAACATTTTTTAGTCTGAATTGTCTGAATATTCTATATTCATGTTTTTATTAACTACAAATACAAGAAAAAAGTAGAAAATAATATGTTTCTAATTTAGAAATTGTGTAGTAGTATTTGTATTAGTATTAGTGTACCTACTGTTATTCTCTATTATTCTCTCAAGGGTATACTTTTTGCCAATGGCGAGACTGTGCCAACAGCTAATCATTTAATAAAGTTGTATGTTCACGAAGCAACCAGAGTATATTCTGACAAATTAGTAGATTCTGAAGATAAACAACTATTTCAGCAATTGTTAAGGGAGTCACTTCGTAAAAATATAGCTGTAAGTCGCGTATAATTTAAATATTGTCTATTTCTGAATATTAATACACCATCTATATGTATATACATATCTGCAATCGTAGGAAATGGACGACAATATTATATCTTCTGAGCCAATAATATACTGTCATTTCGCGGACGGCATTGGTGAACCGAAATACATGCCAATACAAGATTGGCCACAATTGACAAAATTACTGGAGGAAGCTTTGCTGAATTATAATGAATTGGTAATGAAATCTTTAAATATGCATTCTCGATCCTCAGGATTTAACAGCTGGAAAAATATTAAAATTAATGGAATAGATGAAATACAAGCACACATGACAAAATAGAGTTCAGTGTTGAAAAGTAAATTCTTTAAATCTCGAAAATTTTAAACCATGATGGATAGTTATTAACAAAAAATTAATTTCTATTTCTACTTTGATGAAAAAGGTTTTCAAAGGCCTTTAATTTACAGCAGTTTATTACTATTTAGGTTCGATTCGTTTCGTTAAAATATGCCCACGGCACTTTAATCCCCTGACCAAGAACATAAAGCATTCCTTTAATGCTCCCAAAGCCGTGAATATTTTTTGCAACACGTAAACTCTGTATTCCTCATATGGAGAAAGTTATACAGTCTCCATCACATCTTGCGTGTGCGCTGGACTAGAGCCGCTAGTTGGGGCGAGCTCTGTTCTCCTCATCCTTTATATTCTTTATAATCTCATTGCTCTACAATTTCAGCGTTTTCTACTCAAATTTCAGTGCTTTATGATCTTAACTAGGTAGGAGCGATGAATTTAGTTTTATTCGACGACGCAATGCGCCACGTGTGTCAAATAAATCGCATTTTGGAATCACCAAGAGGAAACGCGCTACTGGTGGGGGTTGGAGGAACCGGAAAGCAATCTCTTTCGTTCCTTGCTGGCTTCATTTCCGCTTTAGAGGTACATTTGCAGAGACTGTTTCCGAGACCCTAGATCGCATACTTCTCTAATCATTATAAAGTTATGCTACATCGCACCAAAACGAAATAGCAGTATTATTATTATTATTATTGGTGAAGTGAAATTTAAAAACGATTAATTTCGAATAAAGAATATATTAGTTAGATTCTGGCATTAAAATATCGCAGTTTTCAGTATTATTAATTTTTAAGTAAAATTTAATAACACTATAGGAGATAATTCGAAATTCTTTTATTTCTTTTGATGCTCCCAAAGAGAAATTCGGAAGAAGTATTTCAAGCATCTTCGGATGTGAAATCAATTTACCATAATCTTGTGGATTCAGCATAAATATTAGCTGCTATATTTGGAACGCCGTAACTGTTTTATAAGACCAAAATTAACTTGCAAACTTTCACAGTTTAAGTGGGCATTCTAAAAAATTCCAAAAATCTCAATGATTTTAGATTTCTATATTTCCATAATTTTGAGAGTTATTTAATGTGTGTCTTTATTTCTGTTTAAAGATTTTTCAATTACAATTGAAAACGGGATATTCGGTGACTGATTTACGAACCGATCTAGCAGGTTTATATTTAAAGGCTGGCCTAAAATCAATAGGGATTACATTCGTGATGACTGATTCCCACGTTGCTGATGAACGATTTTTAGTTCTCATAAACGATATGCTTGCTTTTGGTGAAATTTCGGAATTATTCGCCGACGAGGAAATCGATAATATCGTGAATTCCATAAGGAACGAGGTAACGTTAAATTATTTATATTAGGTATTCCGAGTTACTACCTATATTAAGGGGGAACATCACTGTGACGGTCGGAAAAGTAAGCCATTTTTAAGAATTTTTTTTCAGAAATAATTTACAGTTTTCATTGAAAAATTTTATTACCTACCTTTAGTATGCTGTCATAAGGGACTATAACAAAAAAAAAAAAAAAAAATAAATAGAAAAGGATCCATAAATTTTGATATATTAGTTAATCTACTAAACCCACCCCACGCAAGCTGATCGAATGTGTAACTATGAAACAGCAGGTCCAATCAAATTTCATTTTTTTTTATAAACTATACGAGTGTAGTTTCTGTTATGAGTACCGATTCCTTATACAAATTATTTTTGTAAAAATGGTGCGCTTTAGAAGAAAAGTTTAAAAAATCCGCGAATAAGATGAATAGTTTTTCAAGCGTATTTCAAAAAGTTTGTTTACAATCAAAAAATCCGAACGCACAACAGAAACTACACTCATATAGTTCATAAAAAAAAAAATGAAATTTGATTTCGGACCAGCTGTTCCATAGATACATATTCGACCAGATTGCGCGGGGGGGGGGGGGGGGGGGAGTCTAGAGGATTAATTAATATATTAAAATTTATGGATGTTATTCTCTTTAATTTTTTTATATAACTTCTTAAGACAGCGTACTAAAGGTAGGAAATAAAAATTTTCTATGAAGACTGTAAATTAGTTCTGAATAAAATTCATGAAAATGGATTACTTTCCCGTCCGTTACAGTGGTGTTCCCCCTTAATTTATTCAATGCTCTCCATCTCCAGCCCGCATTAACCTTTAAGGGATGCATTGGCGTCCGGAGGGGGATGCAAAAGGGGCAATTCCTTCCTCCGAATTTTGAAGAAAATATTGCTTTTTTCAAAACTGATCTTTATTAAGTTTATACTAAAAAAGGGAATATTTTCAAATTTCGGTTTTAAATTTATAATGAAATTGAAACTACGAAGTGGGTTAAAAAACAAGAGGGGTATAATTTTCTTATCCATAATCCCAAATTTGACCCCCCCCCCCCCTCCTGGAACAAAGGCTCCGGATGCTTTCGAAGCGATGCTTTCACCCTGAAACCAAAAAATACCATCAAAAAATTGCTGGATACATTGAATGAAGTTCTCTACAAACCTGAAAATTGTCTGCATTTCTTTTGAAAAAGATGAATATGTGGCATACAATACATATTGTTTACTATATAATTAACTAATTACAAAATAATTTAAGAAATAATTTACTAATTACAAGTGATTGCCATTAGTACAAATATTTAGCAGCAAATATTTTGTAAATGTCGTTTTCTCATTCATTTTTTAACGTAAACACAAGTACATTGTATTGGGTAGAAGTTGTTGCACACCGCGAACAGTAAAACTGATTGTACAACGTTCATTTAACTATTGAGATTAAATAATTAATCTACTAGAAATTAATCGAAACTATTAAAACTATGTATTTTCAATGAACATCAAATTGAAGTAATTTATCAAAAAAACTGAATCTACTTGACACTTTATTTCTGTATTTCCTATTAGCGTCCTATTTACACGCCAATGATTTTCAGGTGAAACAAACCGGCATGATGGACACCAACGAAAATTGTTGGAAGTTTTTCATCGATCGAGTTCGAAATCGACTGAAATGCGTCCTTTGCTTTTCTCCCGTTGGTCCGACACTGCGGAACAGAGCCAGACAGTTCCCAGCTATCGTAAACAACACTTCCATCAATTGGTTTCAAACTTGGCCACAAGAAGCTTTGAGATCGGTTTCCACTAGATTTTTAGGAGTAAGAATATGTTTATAAAAAAACCTACTACTAATACTTTGAATATCGCAAGATTTTCTTGTGCCGGAAATGTTTTGTCCAGCTTGCCTCCCTCTTTAAAAACATGCCGGCATCATTGAAGATTTAAACTTATATATTGTCTATTAAACCTGCATGCAAGTACTTCCAATGGATAGCTAATCATTTTTCGTTGAAAATGGGTCCAAACGCGACGTTATTTGGACAATTTTTAATAACACACTGTCGTTTTTTGCGAATTATTTGTTCCACGTGTTCTTTTTACGCGGTAGATATGGCGTACATGGTGTCTGCCAGTATAAAAAAAATACGTAAAATATTTATTTCACATATTTGCACACAAACAATAATAATGAAACTTCAGAAAAATAAATTTAAGAATAGAATAAAACTGTATATAGGCCTGCAGTTTTAAGCATATTGAAATTTTAAATGTGCTTTTCTTAGAATGGCACATCTTAAAACCGTGAACATAATATCTTCAAAATTGATTATGCGACCGATTTGAAATATTGGCTAGATTTGAAGTAAACGCATTCTTGTAATGGGAGAGGTAAACAGTGATAAAGGTATTAAGGGTGCCGTCTCATTGGGCCTTGAATGTGTGCGCACGCTCACACAAGCTAGGAAAAGCGTGTATGTATATGCGATGTAGGAAACAATCCGTTTCAACCAACTTACGTCGTGGAATCGGCAAGAAGGAAGCTTTTGCGGGTATAGTTGCCTTCAGTAGACATCAGTGCAGGGTGGTCTGGTGCGTTTGAACGCTAATATCTACCGCACGTTGAGATAATAATGAATTTCTGACTCGTGTACTGAGACAGACTCGAGGAATGACAGAATGAAGCTTCAAGGATTCTCCGCCACCGGCGTTGATGGTATATTCGTGCATTGTACCCTCCTAACCCGGTGGAAGTCCAATCTAGCCGATAAATGTAGGAAAGACATATTTGCGAAGACGTATCGAGAGTCGAATTGCGCTGTTGCCGCATTTCCCTTATCACTATTTTGCCATCAAGGAGGCTTGAATGAATCACGGCGAAGCTGTTGGACAACAGAGATGGGCAAATTATGGTCTCATTACGGGCTCGGTTTGGTGTACACGATGTGGAATTTTCGCTATTCCCACCACTTCTGTCTCACTCTTGTCCGACGATGGCCAGAGCGAAATGGAACAAGAGCGAGCGAGAGCCACTGAAAGCGAGCGAGGACGGTACGAGATAGACGACGGGATGATGTTTTGTCTCGCTCCGTCTCTCGGACGCCTGACACTCCGTCCTTTGCGTTCGCGGCCGTTGGGCAGGCAAAGCGTTCCATCTCGTTCCCGCCTTCGGCCAAAAAGAAGAGAAACAATCAGTGGGAATTAGACTCTGTTCACGATACGGGCTCAACGTCGGCCCGACCAGCAAGGTCTTGGACTGTTCGGCGGCGGCTTGTAATCTCGGTTGGAGAGGCATACACTGTTGATAAAATGTAAAACGCGCCGTTTTCAGTATTCAGTAACATACTGCTAAGATATTCCAGATTAAAATGAGTTCAAACACGGTATAAATCGGATTATTTCTAGAACTGCACTTGATAATTAAATATATATGTTACATTTCTAATCTAAAAATGCTAAAAATAATCCGATTTATACCCTGTTTAAATTCATTTTTATCTGGAAAATCTCAGCAGTATTTTAAACGTTCATACCGATACGATAGCGAATGTGGAAGTTTTACATCCTATCAAAACAAACAACATAAACAGTCATTTTAATATATTTTTTATGAGTAAATATAAATATTGTTCCCCCACGGCTATGTCCTCCCCGTCGTCCTGGGGATTTTGTTCAAATTGAAAAATGTTAGTGTCCATGTGAAAATAAGGAGGATGTAAATAATCATTTTGCCAAATTCGAAAGGTAATTTTCAAAAAATCGATGAAAGTTGTGTACTTTGAGGGTCTGTATTTATAAAACAATTTTGAATGTAACAAAATGTGACAACTTGAACCCCTCTTATTTTCACATGCACTATGTAAACGTGTTTCAATTTGACAAAATCTCAGACATTTGAGTGTTCAAAGCGTAAAACAAGTGCAAAACTGTGAATCTGCTTGGCCGAGGGTTGAGCCCGGCCAAGTGCTATGATCGAGAGGCGAGCACCGAATACAACGAACGATCGTTATGTGTTATTCGCGAATAAATTTTGGGGATTTATACGAATATATTCGAATGAAAATTTAGTCGAATAATGTCAAACTCTGGCTGCCAGCGTAGAAATACACACATCAGAATAGGTTTATTGGTCAGAACATTGATCCTTTCTCGATAGCTTCATTTCGTATTGGTGTACGCATAGTTTCGTAACGCATACAATCAGGGATCGGCGGGGTCCAGCTACCACTGATGCAGGGGGACACACCTAGAGGAGGGGTGGTTATGTGTGCGTGAAGGACGCACCGCGGTTCCGCACACATAACCACCGCTCCTGTAGGTGTTCCTCCTCCATCAGCGGTAGCTAAAGCCCGCCGATCCCTGCCTAGACGCAGCTCTCGTGTCGTATTCCTCCAAGTATTCTCAATAGAAGGAGCTGTGGCAACAGCGCGGCAGAGACAGAAAGAACAGAAAATGTGGTAACTATGCATAAAAAATTCGTCTACATACAGTACCTGGAGATGTCACCTCTGTACAACTTCTTTTTACCGACCGCATCAGTTTCATTAGGGTCCGTCTGTTTACTGGGGACGCTTCGATCCTTTGTTTACTTATTCGGACCATAACAAACTTGAGACGGCACCCTTAACGAAGATCACTGCTTCTTTTCGAAAGCAAGTGACCACCGCGCATGTAATTGACTAATAAATTAATTCTACGTACTTCGTTAATGATCCATTATTTAGTCCAGTTATTTGAACACGTTATTCGTTGTGAATATAATTTTAATTTAACTCTCTATTGATTGCAGGAATTAGAGGACCTTCCAAAACCGTACAAGGCGTCAGCCTCTTTGTTTATGTCATTCGTACACACAAGTGTCAACGATATTTCGGCCCTTTATTTGCAAAACGAGAGAAGATACAATTACACCACTCCAAAGTCGTTTTTGGAACAAATTTATTTGTATTCGAAGTTGCTCGTCGAGAGAACCTATGATGTAAAGTCGATGAAAGAGAGGTTGAAGAATGGTTTGGAGAAGCTAGAATCCTGCGCGGCTCAAGTAATTCTTTCAATGATAATGTTTATACAAATACATCGAGCAATAGTGGAGTTTGTAGGAGGAGGTGCTTGAAAACATAGCAACTCGGTGAAAGTTTTTGAATGCCACTGTAGGGTTTAAAGCCCACGGTGGTTATCCTGTAGGTGGGTTTAAAATCCACTTTTGAAAAATCCGGTTTTTGAATGTTCACAAAATAAATATAATTAAATTAGTAAATACGTATTTCACTTTCTTTAATATTTATGAAATTACAAAAATAAAATATACTCTGCTTATACAAAATAAGTAAAATCTGTACAAAAAATAAATTATAAATCTTTATTCCACTTAGTATATTTCTTAAAAAAAAATATGAACTCATGAAGATTAGTTTTACAACAAACTGTTACCTACTACAATATTTTAATTAAATAACAATAGTTACAATAGTTTTAATTAAATAATTAATTCATTTCGACATATAATTTCTAAAGTCCTTTTCAGATTTATGGCCGGTGAGCTTCGTGAGGGGCATTCGCCCACCACTCTGCTTGCCTGCCTCGGTGCTCCTTTTCTCTAGGTCCTCGCTCTGTCTGGGGCTACGCCTGGTCGTCGCGCGGTGGGGATTGGTGCAAGGACCGGCTGCCTCGAGCTACCGCTGATGGAGGGGGAAATACCTACAGGAGCGGTGGTTATCCTGTAAGTGTTTCCCCCTCGTGGTAGCTGGAGTTCGTCGATTGCTGGTTAGGAGCCCGGCGACTATCCCCACAATTTCTTGGAATTCTTTGATCGAGAGTGAGAGAATCCGAGAACGTGCGAGAGCGGAAAAAAGAGTCACACGTAATTGCCGTCGACTACGGAAGAGAGAAAGCATGATATTTTGTTTCGCTTCGTCGTTTACGTGCATCATACGCTCTACACTGATACATACGCTCTTCACTGATACATTGTATATAGTCGCGCACGTGGATCGAGCTCGAAGAGATAGAGTGCACGCACATTTATTCGTTGTTCAATCAGGTCGAATAACGTCTTTTCCGTAGTCGACGGCAATTACGTGTGACTCTTTTTCCCGCTCTCGCTCGTTCTCAGATTCTCTCACTCTCGACCAAAGAATTCCAAGAAATTGTGGGGATAGTCGCCGGGCTCCTAACCAGCTATCGACGAACTCCAGCTTCCACTGATGGAGGGGGAAACACCTGCAGGAGCGGTGGTTATGTATACGTGACTGACCAGACGCAGTTCAGGCACACATAACCACCGCTCCTGTAGGTGTTTCCCCCTCCATCAGCGGTAGCTCGAGGCCGCCGGTCCCTGCACACACCATTACGCTAAGAATAAACAACAGCCGCTCAGCTTCGTTCAGGCGGAGTCGAGCAGCGTTCCCGTTACCCCACCATACCCTTCGGGGGCCACGCAACTTCAACTGCCAATCCACGATCGTCAGATGGTGGTGGCTGATTTCTCCTGGCGCGCTGCTCCCGAAACTGAACTTACCGGCTAATAAATCTGAAAAGGACTTTAGTATATTGAACCGGTTTTTAAAATTTGAAACGGTTTTTCGAATTTTACAAATTTATAAAGAAAATGCAGTTTTTAAATCCGATTTTTAAAAACTCACAAATCCTAATTGCCAGCCGTCTAGTGCTGATGCCTCGATACTTGATCCTCTTGGAAACCTCGAATGTAGTCATCGTTATTCACACAGAGTACCCATTTTAGAGTGGTGGCGGTATTGTTTCTACTTACCCCTTCGTGTTCTTTTTGGACATGCGCATTATGAACTCCATTATTGTTCGATGAAATTATACTTACAGTGGGATTGACCAAAACAATGATCACAGACTTTTCATTGTTTACCGCGACACAGGAAAATTTTCACGCACTTTTTCACTTGAATGATTGCTGAATTGATACGGGAAAACAAAGGTGATGAGGTGTAGGAGGGGTTGGGGAGGTGGGAGAAGGTGGCTTGGAGGTGGAAGGGGAAGGAGTTGGAGGAGGTGAGAAGCTTTAGGAGCTTGGATTATACTGTGATGGGAAATGGGGGGCAGGAGGAGCACGTAGAGGAGCGAGTAAGGAAAGATGCAGCGGTAATGGGGAAGGTGTGGGGGGATTGGGAAAAGAATGTTTGGAAAGGATTAGGGCAGAAGGGTATGGCTTTTTGATAAATTGGTGTGGGTGGTGGTAGGATATGGGGTGGAGGTATGGGGTGGAAGGAGAGGGAGAGAGTGGAAGGGATGCAGGGTAGGTTCCTGAGGTGGGTACTGGGGGTAGGTAGGAGCATACCGGGATATATGGTAAGGGAGTAGCTACAAAGGGAGATGTTGAAGAAAAGGGAGGATATGAGAGCATGCGGGTACGAAAAGAAGTTGAAAGAGGGAAAGGGGGGGAACTGGCTAGGGCATGCTGGGACAAGATGAAGACGAGGTTTAAGAAGGGAAGGGTATTGGAGGGATGGGAAAAGGAAAGGGAACAGTTTTTTGAGTATAGGGGTTTGGGCGGTGGAAAAGGTGGAAAGATGGCGAGAAAGGGGAGTGTTAAGGGGGGAAGAATTAGTAGCTAGGGAAAAAAGATTGTAGGAGGAGGAGAGGTGGAAGAAGATTGGAGAGTCACGTTATAATAGTTGGCATGGGAGAATTAAGGGGGTGGGGATGCCGGGGTACATAAAGAAAGGTTGGAGAGAGAGTAGATGGCAGAGGGTGGCCAAAGCACTACCAATTTCCACATCACCCATGATGGTACTATCATCGATTTTTTTTGTCAGTGGTATCCTCTATAGGCCTATTCTACTCCCTAGTAGCACAAAATATTGGTTAAATATTTTTTCCAAATATTAAAAAAATATTTTTTTAGCCACACTTTTTAATATGAAAAAAATGTTGATTCTAAATATTATATACACATACTGAGAATGTGAAATAAATGTTTAGAAAATATGAACTAAATATTCATGGAATATAAAAGAAATATTCAGAAAATATAAAGCAAATATTCTGGAAATGTGAAAATAATATTAAAAATTCCAAAATAAATATTCAGGAAATGTAAAATATATATTTAAAAAACCTAAAGTATGTGACGTCCCACTATTTTTCGCGCGGTAACAGTACAAGTCCTCCATAAACTCACAACACCAAAGTCTTCCAGAATCAAGTCTTACCCTTTCCCCAAACCCCTGATCACCTTGGCGATGTACCTTAGCGGTCCCCATCTCAAGATGGTCAACGACGACCCCCAAATCCACTCTTAACCTTACGTGGCATGACCACATCACTCCAAATCTAATAAATACAAGTCCCTCGTCCCTAAAAACCCCTCTTAAATCGAGACCACGTCTCACAACCTCCCCATGACCAAAGAAGTCATTACCCCTTTTCCCTCTTTCTAATCAAACCACCCACAGTCCATCCAATGGGTTGAGTATCCCCTTTCAAAACTCTATGCAAAAGAACCCCGGAAGTCTTAACGACAAATATTCATTACAAGGCCATATAAAAACCCCGGAAGACCAAATCTATTAATAACCTGTACTGCGACACGTGCCGAAATAGGTCAAGGTTGCATACCGCAACCGCCCTTCGCCCCTAACAATCTTTTGATTTTACATAAATACGAGGACCCAAGAGGTCCTCGTCCTCTTCTACGGAAACTCTCCTACGGAAGCTTTATACGAAACTCTTATACGAAAACTCTTCTACGGAAACTCTCCTACAGAAGCTTTTATACTCAACATAAGTATTTCTAAAATTCAAATCAGTTCTACGAAACAATTACCTACGGCAGCTACTGTAAGCTACTATCATTATTATAAATAACATTGTATATCACCCACATTCCATATTACTATTCTTATTTACTTTTCATATTAATCATCTTATTAACGCTCATTGCGATCATACTATTTGCTTGCTAACGCTTATTGCAACCATTCTATTTGTCTTATTAACGCTAAAAGCTTATTACATATTATTTTACTATCTTTTATTGTATCGCATGTCCATCCATAAACATTTTATTTTATATACATTTATAAATGTCATACGCCAACGATCATCGCTACTGCACTACTAACGCAGTGCATGATAACGTAATTGTTTAACTAGAATAAACAACCATTTAAATCCATCGTGAAGTTATTGTGTTAATCCTTCGGCAACGAAGATCCCAAACGTAACGAACTGCTGCAACAGCTGATCTCGGTTCGCGAGCGAGTGTTCTTACAGTGTTTACAAACGTTCTTCTGCACGGGCCGCGTACCGACGTATGCCTAGACGGATTTCGCGGAACCATTACGAGTGACTTCTTATGTATATGCAGCGGTAAATCCTATTATCGAACCGGTATAAAAACCCACAAGGGTCTAACGGGTGTTCATTGGGTACAATTTCATTCTTTAAACCCTCCTTGGTCGCTCAGCGTGTAGGATTCAAGATCCTCGCCTAGATTCCCTCGACCTCAGTGTGTAGGATTCAAGATCCTCGCCTAACCTCCTTTTACCCCAGTGTGCAGGATTCAAGATCCTCGCCTAACCTCCTTTTACCCCAGTGTGCAGGATTCAAGATCCTCGCCTAACCTCCTTTTACCCCAGTGTGCAGGATTCAAGATCCTCGCCTAGCCTCCTTCGACCCCAGTGTGCAGGATTTAAGATCCTCGCCTAAATTCCTTTTACCCCAGTGTGCAGGATTCAAGATCCTCGCCTAACCTCCTTTTACCCCAGTGTGCAGGATTCAAGATCCTCGCCTAACCTCCTTTTACCCCAGTGTGCAGGATTCAAGATCCTCGCCTAGCCTCCTTCGACCCCAGTGTGCAGGATTTAAGATCCTCGCCTAAATTCCTTCTACCCCAGTGTGTAGGATTCAAGATCCTCGCCTAAATTCCCTCTACCCCAGTGTGCAGGATTCCAGATCCTCGCCTAACCTCCCTCAACTCGCAGTGTGCAGGATTTCAGATCCTCGCCTGTGTTCAAAAACCCCCACAGTGTCATTGTCCCCCAAAGACCTCCACCCGGGACGTGACATAAAATTGGTGACAGCGGTGGGATCTTCGTCTACCGTTGTTAGGAAATAGGTTCTCTGACGCGGTACCCACAAGGTCCCAACATTAAAATGTGTATTGAACACCCTAATCGGTGTGAACCATCTTACCGGAGCCGCAGATTACAAAGTTTGACGGCATATTTGAATGCGCTGACCTGCATTTCCGGAGGGATAGCTACAACCATTGACGGCAGCGAGATTTGCCTAAAGTGCTCTAGCCTAGCGCCTGCAGATAACGTAGAAATATTTTGGACCCATTATTACTATACGTTTAGAATCCCTGTTTATTGCCCCCGATGCAAAAAGTTATTAATTCCGGAACGCCCCATAAGGGACTGCATCGAATGCTTTGAAAGTTACCTCCTCTCGAATAATAGCTACAGACGGTTTGATAATTATCAACGATAAAGATAGAACACCCTTGATTTTTAAATAACGGCTTCCGGGCGCCGTAATTATTAAAATCTTAAAATAAACATGTCCTTGTACGGCGACACCGAGGATTCTCGCATAATGGCCCAAAACGCGGGTCCTTTCCCTAACGCAGTAGATAAAGCAACAGCCGAAAAAATGGAGCTGATACAATTATTACAGCAAAAACTAGCCGAAATTGAAAGCTCGTACGCGGAATTTGTCGTAAACTGTAAATCCAATACGCGTTCAGGCATAGTGTCCGGTTCAGAAGACCCCGTATTGCAAGGTCTCTCCAGGCGGATTCAAACCATTCGCGGAATGATGGAAAAACTTCTTAAAACCCTGCCAACGGCGAATAATTTTGCCACAACGGGTTCCTCCAGTTTCGATAGGCAACCCGTAATAAATTATAATAATATTCCGGACCAGGGTCCAACACCCCAGATCATGTTAAAGGACGCCATAGAAACTGTCCCTAACTTTAACGGTTACAATATATCCGTTTTGCAATTCGCGAGAGCCTGCAATAGGGCTAAGGCTCTGATTCCCTCGCAAGCCGAACCCCAACTAGCGAGGTTGTTGACAAATAAACTGCAAGACCACGCCTGCTTGGCCGTTGAGGATAGGGTCTTTGACTCTGTAAATGACTTAATTAAACAACTAAAACGCACTTTCTCCCCCGCGAAAACATCAGATCACTATCGAGGAGAACTCGCAAACATTACCAAAGAATCCAACGAGCACATATTAGAGTACATTTCGCGCGTCAAGGATCTCCGGTCCGCCATTCTAGAAGAAGATAGGGAATATTACCGCGACTTCGCGCGAAATCACCCTCAGAATCTGGATCGCCTAGCTCTAGATTCATTTGTCGATGGTCTTCCACCCTACATAAGGATGAGATTACTACACTGCAACTTCGGAACGCTCGACGAAGCGTTCGATCAGGCAGTTCTCGTGGACAAGGAGATTGACAGAGATCGTCTCCGATTCTCCGAACAAAAGGCTCCTAAATTAACATGCCAACTCTGCAACAAACCCGGTCACGACGCACGGACATGTCGCAGCAGTCAAGGTCCGATAACCCAATCATACGAGGGGCAATCCCCAAATCCTGCAGCTGGATATAGGAACCAAGCACCGAACCCACTGCTCCCCTACTGGGACAAGACGCGACCTCCACCCTCAAGACCTACAGAATTCTGTGTCTGCGATTATTGCAAGAAACCCGGACACGCGACCTCAGAATGCAGAAAACGCATCATGCCCGTCCACAGGGACTCTAGAAAATTGTGGGAAATGGAATCAGGAAGTACCCCGTCGGAGACCGACAGATGTGAACCGTGGAGTAGGCCAAACAGGAGCGCACCCACTTACGAATCAGCCGAAAACACAAACAATACCGTAGAAACCGGTATCATTCAAATAAACGCAGTTGGTCAGGCCCCGTCTGTGAGAATTGACTCACCAGATTTTCGGAAAACAGCCGATGTAAGAATCAGCACCAGTACTGAGGTAAATGTACCAAAATTTCAGGACGTAAAGCGAGTTGAAGATATCAATCCGACGCAGCAAGTGCTATTAAGTGGCACCTCTCTGGACCCTGTTTCCACTGTTGGAACAATACGGGTACTGCCAAACGAGACTAAGACGTCTAATTGCGTCATTCCCATCCCCGACCTAATAAAAACCCAATCCCTTTTAGCCCCGGATCCGTCGATCCGATATCTCGAGGCACCCGCGAAGGTGCACTCACTCTCACCCCCTACGCATTGCGCCAAATCAACCCTTCCTCTAACCTCCCATAAGTCTCTCGCGGTTACGCTGAAACCGGACCAACAGAAAATCCACGTCGTCCTGAACTACCCAGCACCTTGCACACACAAAGGAATTACAAATTACCTCGGACTGACCGGATATTACATAACGTTTATCCCAGAATTGCCTAACACGGCTCGGCCTTTGACCTCAATACGGAAGAAGTGCACTCCATTTGACTGGGGATCGTCCCAACAAACCGCTTTTAACCACTTAAAGTCGGCATTGCAGAAGGAATCAATCCTGCAATATCCGAACTTTGAGCTGGAATTTGGTGTCACTAAAGACGCCTCTGAATATGCTATAGGAGGGATATTAAGCCAGACAGTTGTTGGAAAAAACCTGCCAATCACTTACACCCCTGCATCCAAAATAACGCAAAAATTTTACAACGATCAATCTCAGAAGACCACTTGAATCCCGGGAAAAACGATAAAGTCGCTGATGTTTTATCTCGTAAACCTCCTGCAAGCGGAAAATGCTCCAAACGACCACACGAAGAATCTGTCGACGACTTGGAAGACAGGCCCAAACATAAGCCAAGCAGCCCCAAGAGGCCTCGGTTCTCCAGTTCACCTATCCATGTAGCAACGAGTGGGAGCAACTCCGTCGACCCTACAATGCTCACATCCAGCACCCACCTTAGAAGAAAATGTAAAAGGATTCAATTGCACAGAAAAATGCGCCGGAAAACATCACCAGTAGAAATTCCACTACGGTTCCCCATCAAAAACATATGTGAACAACTACCTATGACAAAAGCAGACAACACGTATAAATTACCCAAACAGAGTTTATTCATAAAATATTTTGTGTGCATGCTACTCAGCCTATTAACATTAATTAAGACCGCTGACATATTCATTAAAAATTTCATTTATCATTTCGGAGCTCTTAGAGCCGTCCTCACTGACCAAGCAGCACATTTTACTCGAAATTTCACGAAAGCAGTACCACGGGAATGCAAAATGCAACAATTCCGAACCAGAGACTTTCACCCACAGACTAACGGCTCTTTAGAGAGATTGCATCTCGTTGTGACCGAATGCTTAAAATTGTTAATCGGTAGATACAGTGACTGGGACGAATGGATTAACTTGTCCGCGTTCTCTTATAATACTGGTGTCCACGAGGGCACTGAATACACAAAACATGAACTATTTTTCGCGAAATTTGCAATACCCAGCCGGACCCCGGTTCTGGAAGTCAATGAAAATGAAACATACCACGGTTGCCTTTCAAAACTGAGTAGGGGACTGCGGAATAAAAGACATTATGATCGTCCTGCCCAAGTGTGCGAGAGTCCCGGTTGACCCCAAGTCAACACAAACTTTAACCACTTTTCTATCATAGATAGTTGCTACTGCAACATTCATTGCAACCACCATTAAATACGCGGCGATGCCGTCCAGAGACAAGGGAGGAACATCGCATCCCTCCACCCTAAAGTCATCTCATACGTCATCATCAGGGAGGCGCCTTTGCAGACGGTCATCACCATCGATGACTCCCTTCCTTTCACCATCAGTCAACTAAGAGCAGCTCCAAGATGCCACAACATCTTCGTATAGACCCCTCCAATGGATAATCAAATCCACCCCACACCCTAATGTTAAGAAATGCATGCATTTCTTCCCATGAGGGGGGAGGTGTGACGTCCCACTATTTTTCGCGCGGTAACAGTACAAGTCCTCCATAAACTCACAACACCAAAGTCTTCCAGAATCAAGTCTTACCCTTTCCCCAAACCCCTGATCACCTTGGCGATGTACCTTAGCGGTCCCCATCTCAAGATGGTCAACGACGACCCCCAAATCCACTCTTAACCTTACGTGGCATGACCACATCACTCCAAATCTAATAAATACAAGTCCCTCGTCCCTAAAAACCCCTCTTAAATCGAGACCACGTCTCACAACCTCCCCATGACCAAAGAAGTCATTACCCCTTTTCCCTCTTTCTAATCAAACCACCCACAGTCCATCCAATGGGTTGAGTATCCCCTTTCAAAACTCTATGCAAAAGAACCCCGGAAGTCTTAACGACAAATATTCATTACAAGGCCATATAAAAACCCCGGAAGACCAAATCTATTAATAACCTGTACTGCGACACGTGCCGAAATAGGTCAAGGTTGCATACCGCAACCGCCCTTCGCCCCTAACAATCTTTTGATTTTACATAAATACGAGGACCCAAGAGGTCCTCGTCCTCTTCTACGGAAACTCTCCTACGGAAGCTTTATACGAAACTCTTATACGAAAACTCTTCTACGGAAACTCTCCTACAGAAGCTTTTATACTCAACATAAGTATTTCTAAAATTCAAATCAGTTCTACGAAACAATTACCTACGGCAGCTACTGTAAGCTACTATCATTATTATAAATAACATTGTATATCACCCACATTCCATATTACTATTCTTATTTACTTTTCATATTAATCATCTTATTAACGCTCATTGCGATCATACTATTTGCTTGCTAACGCTTATTGCAACCATTCTATTTGTCTTATTAACGCTAAAAGCTTATTACATATTATTTTACTATCTTTTATTGTATCGCATGTCCATCCATAAACATTTTATTTTATATACATTTATAAATGTCATACGCCAACGATCATCGCTACTGCACTACTAACGCAGTGCATGATAACGTAATTGTTTAACTAGAATAAACAACCATTTAAATCCATCGTGAAGTTATTGTGTTAATCCTTCGGCAACGAAGATCCCAAACGTAACGAACTGCTGCAACAGCTGATCTCGGTTCGCGAGCGAGTGTTCTTACAGTGTTTACAAACGTTCTTCTGCACGGGCCGCGTACCGACGTATGCCTAGACGGATTTCGCGGAACCATTACGAGTGACTTCTTATGTATATGCAGCGGTAAATCCTATTATCGAACCGGTATAAAAACCCACAAGGGTCTAACGGGTGTTCATTGGGTACAATTTCATTCTTTAAACCCTCCTTGGTCGCTCAGCGTGTAGGATTCAAGATCCTCGCCTAGATTCCCTCGACCTCAGTGTGTAGGATTCAAGATCCTCGCCTAACCTCCTTTTACCCCAGTGTGCAGGATTCAAGATCCTCGCCTAACCTCCTTTTACCCCAGTGTGCAGGATTCAAGATCCTCGCCTAACCTCCTTTTACCCCAGTGTGCAGGATTCAAGATCCTCGCCTAGCCTCCTTCGACCCCAGTGTGCAGGATTTAAGATCCTCGCCTAAATTCCTTTTACCCCAGTGTGCAGGATTCAAGATCCTCGCCTAACCTCCTTTTACCCCAGTGTGCAGGATTCAAGATCCTCGCCTAACCTCCTTTTACCCCAGTGTGCAGGATTCAAGATCCTCGCCTAGCCTCCTTCGACCCCAGTGTGCAGGATTTAAGATCCTCGCCTAAATTCCTTCTACCCCAGTGTGTAGGATTCAAGATCCTCGCCTAAATTCCCTCTACCCCAGTGTGCAGGATTCCAGATCCTCGCCTAACCTCCCTCAACTCGCAGTGTGCAGGATTTCAGATCCTCGCCTGTGTTCAAAAACCCCCACAGTGTCATTGTCCCCCAAAGACCTCCACCCGGGACGTGACAAGTAAATATTCAGAAAATGTGAAATAAATATTCAGGAAATGTGAAATAAATATTCAGGAAATGTGAAATAAACGTTTACTTTATATTTGAAAAAAAATTTCATTATATAAAATGAATAATATTTCTCGCACTTTCGAAAAAAAATTTATTCCTACACTGTTCAATCCTCCAACGTAACCATAAACCTTAATAAGGCCGGCCTGGTTACGCCGCAATGGAGTCACAACTGTGCGTGGCGGGTGGATTGGCTTTGAAGGATCGAGGAGACAAAGAGAAGAGTTGCAGCGGTTTTTCTCTTAGGAGCGTCAGCGAAGACGCATCCAGTAAGGACTATAACTGACGGTCCCTGCCCGACACACACACGAGAACACAAGTGGACATAATTTTGAACTTGTATATATGAATGAGAGTGGGAATTAGGACTTGCGAGAAGATTAGACCTCTGGTGGCGCTCGCCGACACTAAGTCGCGAAACCGTGGTAGGGCCAGGACGTCATACCCTACCATTAAATAAATATTTACTTTATATTTGAAAAGATATATGTATTTTTTCCGTACTATAAAAAGAATATTTTCCAAACATTCGAAAAAAATATATTATTTCTACCATTAAATAAATATTTACTTTATATTTGAAAAAGAATATTTTTTTCATAATAGAAAATGAATATTTCCTGAAAATTCGGAAAAAAATGTTTTCTTTCTACCAGTAAATAAATATTTACTTAATATTTAAAAAAGAATATTTTTTTCATAATAGAAAATGAATATTTCCTGAACATTCGAAAAAAAATGTTTTCTTTCTATCAGTAAATAAATATTTACTTTATATTTGAAAAAGAATATTTTTTTCATAATAGAAAATGAATATATCCTGAACATTCGGAAAAAAATGTTTTCTTTCTATCAGTAAATAAATATTTACTTTATATTTGAAAAAGAATATTTTTTTCCTAATATAAAATTGAATATTTCCTGAACATTCGGAAAAAAATGTTTTCTTTCTACCAGTAAATAAATATTTACTTTATATTTGAAAAAGAATATTTTTTTCCTAATATAAAATGAATATTTCCTGAACATTCGGAAAAAAATGTTTTCTTTCTACCAGTAAATAAATATTTACTTTATATTTGAAAAAGAATATTTTTTTCCTAATATAAAATGAATATTTCCAGCATATTTGGAAAATATATTTGTTTTTTAATCTAGAATAAATATTGTACGTATGTTTAAATATTAAAAAGAGATTGAACCTCTTTTTAATATTGGATGAATGTGCATTCAATATTTTGTGCTATATCGCGCAATAAAAAATGGATTGGAAAAGCGCGTCTTGCTATCAAAATTTCAAATATGTTTGGAAAAACTAAATTTTCGTGCATGTTTAGATGTGCTAGGCAAGTCTAAAATATTAAACACTGACAAAAAAAAACGCATCGAGTATAGTAATCAAGGAAAGAATTAAATCAAGAAAGATACTGCGTTTGCTTCTATAAAGTTTGCTCGCAAAACACGTGCGAACTACGAGTCGGTTGGAGAGTGATTGAGGTAAACATACGACACCAGGGAGAAAGCACAAAACCTTTCGATAATAAAAAATACACAAGACTTTTTAAAATTCAGAAAAACAAATGCATTAAGAAATTCAACAATTTGTTAGAAGTTAAGAACAACAACTTTAGCAATAATAATAATGGTTTTATTTCATTCAACAACAATACTTGTGACCCTGACAACAATTGGTTAAAAAACCTTTCTGATGTGGAAATTCCACTTAGTGTTAAGAAAGTGTTAAAGTTGGGACCAAAACATGCTCTTTGTGTTGCTAGGAATTTCATCACTTCTCCTAAATTCATTGCTTCAGTTGAGTCTGGTTTAATGAAAATTAATGACAATGACATTCAAACTACTACCAGAATAAGAATGGTTAATAAAATTATTAATTGCACCACTAATTTGACAAAGCCTAATAACATGTTGTCTATAGTGAATCCATCCTAAGAAAAAACGTGTCCACGCAGGGATGGTTCCGAGGAGGTGCTGATTGGTCATACTCCCCACTTAACCGCCTACGTTTTTCTCTGTCAACTGTTCCGCAACCTGCAGTGTTTTCATTAACAATGGTAACTTCCCGCCCTTGGACGGGCAGGGAAACCGACAGGTAAAGCGCAACGAGCAATCGCCTGCGTCGAGCCCGTAGACAATAGTGGGGGTTGCACAGATCGGTCGCAAAACGGTATGGGCGTCGTTTTTTCTTAGGATGGATTCACTATAAATCAGAAATTAACGAAACAAAGAAAATTTTTAAAGACAATAATAATTTATTGGTTCTGAAATCTGATAAATATAACACCACTGTTTTAGTTAACAAAGACTTTTATATCTCAGAGGTAATGAAGTTGTTGAATAATGAAACTACATATACTGTTAGTAAATTTGAATACACTTGTACTTTTGAAAGGGAGGCAACCTCTATTATATCCAACATAGTGAGGAAGAAACAAATAAGTGATGAGATAGGTAAACTTTTAAAGACTTACAATGCTATCGTACCTGGAGCATACGCGCTTCCAAAAACGCACGAAGAAACTTTGTCTTGGAGAATTATTGTTTCTTCGATTGGTGGTCCTACTTACAAATTGTCTAGGTTTTTGGCAAAAATACTTACCAAGATAGTATGAAAGTCTCCGTATCACACCATTGATAGTTGGCAATTTTGCAAAGAAATTAGGAGGGTCCATGTTTCTGATGAATCAATGCGATTGATTTCACTTGATGTAGTGTCTCTTTTTACTAACGTTCCCATTGATCTAGCCCAGTGAGGTTCAGGTGGGCGGTACGAGGACGCTAGCCTCCATAGCATCTTTTACGTGCTGCGTGGAACGGCGTGCTCGAAGCCAATGAAGTGGCGGGCATGCCACGGATATGGAAATTTCTAGTAGTGTGCGTGTAGGCTCGTACCCTTAAGGTGAAGTTCCACGGCGCGTGGCTGGTCAACTCGCGCTCGCTAAGTCGACTCGCCGATCCTGAACTGGCCGAGCCAACTCGCCAAGCCACGCGCCGTGGTACATCACCTTTAGGGCCGAAGCGCATACAACTAGAGTTTTCCTCATCCGCTGCATGCCCGCCGCTTCATTGGCTTCGAGCACCCTGTTCCACGCTGCACGTAGAAGACGCTATGAGGCTAGTGTCCTCGGACCGCCCACCTGGACCTCACTGATCTAGCCATACAGGTACTAAATCTTCGTTGGAATGAAATCGAACAACATACAAAAATCAATCGAGACGAATTTCTCCAAGCTGTCAAATTTGTACTGGAAGCTAACGTCTTTTCGTTCAATGGTGTATTCTATAAACAAGTTTTTGGAACTGCCATGAGTTCTCCAATTTTTTCAGTTATCGCCAATTTAGTAATGGAAAGGTTAGAGACGGTTTCTCTTTCAAAGGTAACATTTCATTTTAACTTTTATAAATTTTATAAAAGATACGTAGATGACATTATTACTTGTATCAAATTAGAAGATCTGCAAACATTACTAGATACGTTTAACAGTTTTCATGATAGACTTCAATACACCAATGGGATCGAAAAGGATTCTTGTCTAAGTTTTCTTGATACCATAGTTGTCAGAACAAACAACAAACTTATTACTAATTGGTATCATAAACCGAGTTGGTCGGACAGATATATCAACTTCGTTTCCGCTCATTCCATACAACACAAAATAGGATTGATAAAAGGACTAATAGATCGTGCCATCTTACTTTCTGATCCTGAATTTCGACCAACTACTTGCTCCTTGTTAAAGACACGTTAAAACGTAATGGTTATCCCTGTGAGATGATTTCTGCAATCATTCGTGAGCGTATTTTTTAGATTTATCATCCGTTATTGGTAGAGAAACATAGAGAAGAGAAAAACAAGAAAATTGGACCTGTTGGAAAAATACTGTGGTTATACCTTTTATTAATAACATCTTGAATGATATAAAAAGAATTTTTAGAAAAGTAGGAATACACACCATCTTTAAATTGCCAATTCATACCAAACAATTGTTTTCTCCAATCGAGGATAAAATACCTTTGTCTAAGAATTCTAACGTTGTCTATTCAATTCCGTGCATCGGTTGTGACCATGCTTACATCAGACAGACATCTAGGCTCCTAGAGAGACGTATTTATAAACATAAAAGGAACATTTTTTCGCCCCCCCCCCCCCCTCCAACACACTGCTTTAACAAAGCATTCATTAGAGTTTGATCATAAATTTAACTTTGACAACGTTAAGGTTGTAAATAGGGACAATACCTGGAATCGGAGAATTCTATTAGAGACACTACATATGATTAAGGGGGCCGTCTCACCGTGCCTTAAATGTGTGCGTACGCTCACACAAGCTAGGAAAAGCGTGTACATATACGCGATGTAGTAAACAATCCGTTTCAACCAACTTACGTCGTGGAATCGGCAAGAAGGAAGCTTTTTCGGATATAGTTGCCTTCAGTAGACATCTATACAGGGTGGTCTGGTGCCTTTGAACGCTAATAAGCACCGTACGTTGAAATAATAATGTATTTATGACTGGAAAAGTGACAGAATTGAGGTTCGAGTACATTAGCGCCACCAACGGAGAAGCCTTGAAGCCTCATTCTGTCACTTTTCGAGTCATAAATTCATTATTATTTCAACGTACGGTGCTTATTAGCGTTCAAACGCACCAGACCACCCTGTATAGATGTCTACTGAAGGCAACTATACCCGCAAAAGCTTCCTTCTTGCCGATTCCACGACGTAAATTGGTTGAAACGGATTGTTTACTACATCGCGTATACGTACACGCTTTTCCTAGCTTGTGTGAGCGTACGCACACATTCAAGGCACGGTGAGACGGCCCCCTTAAGCAACCAAGCGTGAATCTCAGGTACGAAACACCTAAAATACAAGACTATTACGCTACCTTGCTAAGAAAGTAAGGGTGATGTTGCTATCTCTCTATTAGAATTTTCGGTCTTGTTCTCTTTTCTTTACTTGACTATTATTACTTAATACAAAAAATGTTCTGTAAATATATTCTCGGACACCTGTGAATGTTGATTTTTACCACATAGCAATAAATATTGGTATCTTGGCAATTGTTGTGAGGTTTCTTGAGCTCTGCCCCCTTGAACTATTTCATAATAGTTAACGGTTCCCGCTCTTAGCATCGTTTATTTCGCTTTTGTTTTACCCTCTGGTTGTTCCTGCCTGGTGTCGTATGATTACCTCAGTCACTCTCCAACCGACTCGTATTTCGCACGTGTTTTGCGAGCAAAATTCATAGAAGTAAACGCAGTATCTTTCTTGATTTAATTCTTTCCTTGATAATGGTCACAATATTGACCGAAACGTTGGAAATTTAATTGCACAATAACTTTTATTTAATCTCTTATAAATAGACCGAACCTGTGCGCCGACAGCATTTACTTTTAAGTTTTAAAAATTCTTTACGGTCGAAATTCTAATTATTTTATTTGAATTGATAATTGTTTGAATAATAATGAAAAAGTTATTTAATATTTGTTGCTTCCTATTTAGGGCTCTTACCATTTAAAGATTAATATTTATAAATTTCCATACTTTGTTAAATAATCATTTTAGTAGATCAGGGTTGACTAACTGACGACTCACGAGTTGCCGGGGGCTCCTCCGCCTTGCGGCCACGCTGAACGGCCCCCTCCATACCTACTGAACATTGACGATCGCAGTCGAATTCGTCCGTCCCTACACAGACATAAATACATTTGATTGCTACGGCCGGCCACGGCCATACGTTTACATATAATTATAATTAATACGACAATACGAACTAATATATACTTACTTTTACTCGTCTTTGTGAATGTGAACGTGCACATTGAGGCCGCGTCATATTAGTGACAAGGGATGGTACATCCACATCAATTTTTGTTATGGCTATCCTTAATAGCGAAGATAATGAATACAGATTTCGATACATTACTGAAAAATGAGCATATAATTTTTAATAATCCAAAAGCATGTAAGATCGAAGACCAAGAAATTTATTATCGAGTTGAATTGTGTACTTTGCAAGCAGATCCGTTCGTACTCGCCAGAAATAAATATGGGCAGGAGTTTTTTTAAATTATTATCAGAAACAAAGTATCCGAAATTGGTGGGTTCGGGTTTAAAAATTTCATCGATGTTTGGTTCTACATACAGATGCTAAAGTGCGTTTTCTGTCATGAAAAATATAAAAAGTAAATATCGGTCAAAATTAACGGACCATTCATTATCTTCGCTATTAAGGATAGCCATAACAAAAATTGATGTGGATGTACCATCCCTTGTCACTAATATGACGCGGCCTCAATGTGCACGTTCACATTCACAAAGACGAGTAAAAGTAAGTATATATCAGTTCGTATTGTCGTATTAATTATAATTATATGTAAACGTATGGCCGTGGCCGGCCGTAGCAATCAAATGTATTTATGTCTGTGTAGGGACGGACGAATTCGACTGCGATCGTCAATGTGCAGTAGGTATGGAGGGGGCCGTTCAGCGTGGCCGCAAGGCGGAGGAGCCCCCGGCAACTCGTGAGTCGTCAGTTAGTCAACCCTGTAGTAGATTAACAAAGCTTTTCGACTTGAAATGATAGGTAAGCGATCTAAGAGTTGTCCTAGCAGCCCAAGAAATCGAGTTGAAAAAGAAGAACGAAATTGCAGATAAAATCCTTAGTGAGGTTCGAGCTGAGAACGCTAAAGCCGAAGCTGAGAAGGCCATTGGTATAGTCCCAGCCATTAACTTATTTATATACAAATCATGAAGCGAAATGCATCAGTTATGATTATACATATTTATTGAAGCTTTCAATATTAGAAAGTATCTTATGAAATACGTAGTATCGTAAACGCCACAGAAAAGTTTTATTTGTAATCATTTTATTCAGCACATGTCATGTTCTATTAATCATTTTTTCCCGTGCAAACACTATAATATTTATATACGAGTATTAATATTTAGTGTCCGAGGAGGAAGCAAAAGTAGCGGAAATAAAAGAAACAGTGGCAGAAAGGCAAAAACGTTGCGATGAGGACTTGGTAAAAGCAGAACCCGCTGTTCGGCAAGCTGAAGCTGCTCTTGACACTTTAAACAAGGTAAGACATTTTTTAAGATCATAGTGCACATACATACAAAATCTCATCTTACGCCATCTTCAAGTTACTCCATCATTCCGAAGTATTTCAAAAAAGTTCAACAGTTCAAAAAAAGAAAACACTAAAAGAATGAAGAACATCAATTTTGAACAAAGTATACTTCTAGTTATAAAAATTTTAAGTTATTAAATTAATGACCAGGCATGCTTTGCATTGATTTCGTCATAATGATGAACTATGTACAATAGGTAAATACTTATGAGCCATAGCATATGTAGCTGTGTGTTTTGTATACAATGCGGTATTTGCAACGGCAAAATTATTAACTATTTTGCTCGTAACAAAAATTTACACAATTGTGAATTTAATTAAAAATTCAAATCATCCAATGTATAGAGCAACCTGACCGAACTGAGATCCTTTGGAACGCCTCCAGAGCAAGTAGCGATGGTATGCGCAGCAGTTTTGGTTCTATTTTCTCCCAAGGGGAAAATTCCAAAGGACAGAAGTTGGAAAGCGTGTAAGGTAATGATGGGACACGTCGACGGGTTCCTCGCGGCGCTTCGAAATTACGATAAAGAAAATATTCAACCTGAAGTGGTCAGAGCTATTCAACCTTATCTGCAGGATAAAGGTAGGCAAAAATTAGTAATTTATATATTGGTTCATCACAAGAGTTATTAAGGGTACCGTCTCACTGGGCCTTGAATGTGTACGCACGCTCACACAAGCTAGGAAAAGCGTGTACGTATACGCGATGTAGTAAACAATCCGTTTCAACCAACTTACGTCGTGGAATCGGCAAGAAGGAAGCTTTTGCGGGTATAGTTGCCTCCAGCAGACATCCGTGCAGACGGGTCTGGTGCGTTTGAACGTTAATAAGCACCGTACGTTGAAGTAATAATGAATTTATGTCTCGAAAAGTGACAGAATTGAGATTCGAGCACATTAGCGCCACCAACGGAGAAGCCTTGAAGCCTCATTCTGTCATTTTTCGAGTCATAAATTCATTATTATTTCAACGTACGGTGCTTATTAATGTTCAAACGCACCAGACCCGTCTGCACGGATGTCTGCTGGAGGCAACTATACCCGCAAAAGCTTCCTTCTTGCCGATTCCACGATGTAAGTTGGTTGAAACGGATTGTTTACTACATCGCGTATACGTACACGCTTTTCCTAGCTTGTGTGAGCGTGCGTACACATTCAAGGCCCAGTGAGACGGCACCCTTAATTTTGCACATACAGGTATCACTTTTTTCCCCGATGTCTGGGATTTTGTTCAAACTAGAATATGTCGTAATCTTCGTGAAATTAGGAGTGGTTTAAGTCATCATTTTGGCGATTTCAAATTTATTTAAAAAATACAGGGCTTTGAAATTTGCCATGTTTACCTATTTTTGTCAAAATGGGTAGTACTTATGAATTTGATGTATTTAGTTGATTCCCTTTTTAGTTTAATCGAGATGCATTCATTTTTATAGCAGTGAAAATTACAAACATAATTTTTTGCAAATTTCGGTTCAAGGTCATGATTTTAAAAATCAGAAAAAAATACGACTTATACATCTATCGATACAAATCTCAACGTGTATGACTTCATAATAGGAACATCAGCATACAATCAAATTTTATTTTCGTCCATGTAGCCGTCGCGACCTTTATTTTATATAATTGCCTTTACATATTGAATTTATCCCTAAGTCGGTTTCGTATATGACGTTACATTGTCCATATCTTAATGTTAATTTTAAGAAATAGACTTTTTTATTTTAAATTTTCCCACTTTTAATTTTATTTTTTACTGTTTGCATTGTAGTACTAGGGTACTTTTTTATTTACTTCAAAAAGCAATATTATTTCTGTGCATTCTCTATTCTTACAAGGAGAGTTTCCCAGGTGTCCGTCTGTTAATATGGGCCCTGGTAAATGAGCGGCCCAGTTGCGATTCTGGATGATTCTGTGGCGACCAGCGTTGGGGACGCTCGACGCGCCCACTAGTTTTAGTTAGGTTAAGGTAGCATAGTAAGTTTCAGGGCGCTAGTCACTAGGTTAAGAATTTTTAGGATAAGTAGTTGGTAAGATTGTATTATCAAAGGAGGAGCCTATGGGCATGTAAGAAGGCCCCAGAAGACCCACGCCGTCCGAAGTGCACGCAATAAAAGTCAAGTGTCCTTACATCAGCGCCCATTTTATTTGCCCTGGCATTCTCAAACAAAACTTCTCGGTGTCGCTCTCCCGCGCAACGGCGAGCTCCCACATTGGTGCCGAAACCCGATTCGGAAAGATTCAAGGAGAAGATTCCAAGAATAGAAGAAAATGCCCCCCCCCCCAACGAAACGCCGAATGACGCCGCACCGACCGGCCAGGTAGGCGCCAGGCAAGAAGTTCAGGCACACGAATTCCGCAACGTGAAGCTCCCAGCATTCTGGAAGGAAGAACCGAGACTCTGGTTCACGATGCTGGAGAGAGAATTCGCAGCATACACCGTCAAGTCAGACACGGTGAAGAGTGCCGCGGTCGTTCGAAATCTTGATCAAGCGACGATAAAAATCATCTTGGACGTGATTAAGGCCCCGGAAGACAAATTTACATACAACGATATCAAACAAGCACTGATCGACAGACTGGCGAAATCGGATGAGGTAAACCTGAGAAAACTCCTCACCGGTATTGAACTCGGGAATAAAAAACCCTTCGAGTTATTAAGGGAAATGTCGCAATAGGCCGGAAAGGACTTCGGGGAAAGCGCACTTCGCACGCTGTGGATACAGAGACTCCCGACAAGACTTCAAGAGGCATCATCAACGATGCCGATGTGGAAAAATTGGTGAAACTCGCGGACAAAGTAGTAGAACGTTCGGGGGTAACAGAGATGGCCGCCATTTCAAATGCGGCCCACGCCACGCGGGGCCCGAAGGATGACGCCGCCATGCAAAAATCGCAAGATGGCGACCTGGCAGCCATTACGAAGAGGTTATCCAGACTCGAGTCCCGGCTATCCAAACGCGGCCGTAACAACAGCAGCAGCAGACGGCAGAACTTCAGGCGGAAGAGCGGTTCACGGTCCAAAGAGGCACCAACCGACAGCAAGGGTCTCTGCTATTACCACGGCAGATTCAAGGAGGACTCTTGGAAATGTCGGAACCCGTGTTCCTGGTCCGGTCCCGATAAACAGCGCCAGGAAACCTAGACGTGGCATTTCAACTCGGGGCAGTTGGAGATGGCCAGAAGAAGCATCGCCTCGTCATAACGGACCCCAACATGCGCATCCAGTTCCTGATAGACACGGGCGCAGATGTCTCGGACATTCCGAGGGCCTTTGGAGGTAAGGGCTTTGGGGTCAGTGTTTTAAAGCTTTACGTCGCAAACGGGGCAGTGATAGACACGTACGGCGAGAAATTATTATCGTTAAATTTAGGGCTTCCACGCGATTTCTCCTGACGGTTCATTTTGGCAGATGTCGCGAAACCCATAATAAGAGCGGATTTTCTTCACTTCTACAACTTATTAGTAGACTTTTGCGATAGGAGATTGTTGGATGGAAGCACCAACATGTTCAGAAACGCCACTATAGTCAAAAGTAACATTCCGTCAGTTTCGATAATAGACCGAAACGGTTCATTTGCCAATTTATTAAAAGAATTCGTGAAAATAACGAAGCCAGCCGTCGGGAGAAATCACAAGCACAGTGTTATTCACCACATAGTTACGAAAGGGGCCCCGATCGCAGAGCGGGCGAGACGGCTGTCCCCGGAAAAATTAAAAGCAGCACGGACGGAGTTTGAGCAAAAGGTCAAGGACAATATTTGCCGCCCGTCTAAGAGTCCATGGGCTAGCCCTCTACATATGGTTCAAAAGAAATTGGGCGGATCGAGACCATGTGGAGATTATTGCAGGTTGAATGGCGTGACCGAAACGGACAAGTATCCATTGCCATATATCCACCATGTGGCACACCAATTCCACGGGTGCAAAATATTTTCGGTGATAGACTTGACCAGGGCATATTATCACGTACCATTGGCGCCTGAAGATATACAAAAGACAGCAGTGATAACACCGTTTGGTTTATTTGAGTTCCTGGTCATGCCGTTCGGTCTGAGCAGCGCTGCTCAAACGTTTCAGAGACTCATGGATTCCATACTTCGAGGTTTAGATTTCTGTCATTGTTACGTGGACGATATAATAGTAGCATCTCCGGATGTGGAGACACACGAGAAACATTTGCGTACATTGTTTAATAAGCTGCAGGAAAACGGTCTTACAATTAATGTAGTTAAGTGCGTGTTTGGACAAAATTCGGTGCAGTATTTAGGATATAGGGTTAGTGATAAGGGAATCGCTCCATTGGACGAGCGAGTCAAAGCGATTCAAAAATACCCAAAGCCGAAAACAATAGACGAATTGCGGCGGTTTCTGGGGGTTGTCGGATTCTATCGCAGATTCCTCCACCGAGCGGCGGACTGGTTGGCCCCTTTACATGAGCGCCTCAAGGGGGCCAAAAAGAAAGACAAGAGGCCCGTGAGCTGGGACGATGAATCGGAAAAAGCAGGAGATTGCACGTATAAACGGATCATAAACCGTTGATATAGGCATTTCAACAAAGAGCTAACAAAGCCAGCTCGCGATAGGTCAGGCAGCTGGATTACATTAGCCAGTTTACCACCAAAATTGTCCACGTGGACGGTGAAGAA
Organism: Andrena flavipes; assembly: GCA_963971345.1. Lineage (NCBI taxonomy): Eukaryota > Metazoa > Arthropoda > Insecta > Hymenoptera > Andrenidae > Andrena > Andrena flavipes. The sequence continues at coordinate 16,829,101 of OZ020481.1, forward strand.
AACGTGGTGGCTGATGCCTTTTCCAGACTGCAGACCATAGAAATACCTGTCATTGTTTCGACAGAAGAATTAATGTAGGCGCAAAGAAAAGACCAGGAACTGACAAAGATTTTATCAGAAAATTCCAACAAGTGGAACTTACAGAAAATATTTTTGGACAGTTCAGATAAATACTTGTACGGAGAAATCATTAAAAATAATATCAGACCTTACGTACCACAGAATTGTAGAAGAAAAATTTTTAGCAATGTACATAACTTGTCGGATCCTAGTAGGAGAATAACTAAGAAATTAATAGGAAGCAATTTCGTCTGGCCTTTGATGAACAGAGATATAACCAAGTGGTCTCGCACCTGCATACCATGTCAGCTAAGTAAGATTCATCGTCACAGTAAGCTGGCATCTGAGAAAATAGAGGTACCAAGGGGTCGATTCGAACAGATACATATGGATCTAGTTGGGCCATTGCCGATAATTAATAATTACAGATATTATCTAACCATTATAGACAGGTTCTCTAGGTGGCCGGAGGCAGTGTCGCTTACAGACTGTTCCGCGGACCAAGTTACAACAGCCCTGTACACTAATTGGATTGCGAGGTACGGAACCTCAGCAACAATAACAACAGACCAAGGCACACAGTTTGAATCGCGGTTGTTCCAGGCATTGACAAAGTTAATAGGTTGTAACAAAATGCGAACAACAGCATACCACCCTCAATCAAATGGCATCGAGAGGTGGCACAGGTCTCTAAAAGCAGCCATAATGTGCCATGAAACCAAAAATTGGGTTGAAATCCTTCCAACGGTGTTGCTGGGACTCCGAGCCAGTTACAAGGAAGACATAAAAGCGTTTGCCGCTGAAATGTTGTACGGCGCTGCCTTTAGGTTACTTGGAGAATTTTTCATCAGTGCAGACGAAGAAATCGATCCGCAGATCTTTTTGGAAAAATACCAACAACACATAAGATAGGTAAAGCCTAGCCCAACAGCACACCATAGTACTCCAAAAACGTTCACACATGAGACACTCTACACATGTTCTCATGTGTTTGTTCGAATCGACGCTGTTAAAAAACCGTTGGAGGCGCCATACGAAGGTCCGTTCGAAGAACTAGAATGCATTACAGACCACATTTTTAAAATCAATTATAAAGGTAAGGAGGTCAACATCTCTGTGGATAGATTGAAACCGGCTTTCCTCGAAGCCACGCAGAGTAACGCAACCAAAGATACTCCAAAGACTTACAAAAACAAGAAACTTAGATTCGTGAGTTAAGATACATTAATCCACTCGGAGGGGAGTACTGTGGCGACCAGTGTCGAGGACGCTCGACACGCTCACTAGTTTTAGTTAGGTTAAGTTAGCATAGTAAGTTTCAGGGCGTTAGTCACTAGGTTAAGAATTTTTAGGATAAGTAGTTGGTAAGATTGTATTGCCAAAGGAGCCTATGGGCATGTAAGAAGGCCCCAGAAGACCCACGCCGTCCGAAGTGCACGCAATAAAAGTCAAGTGTCCTTACATCAGCGTCCATTGTATTTGCCCTCGCGTTCTCGAACAAAACTTGTCGGTGTCGCTCTCCCGCGAAACGGCGAGCTCCCACAACTCGGTGTACGCAGCGCCATGTATTGGCGCGTACAGCATACCACACGTCCTCTCATGGGGACCTACCATGTTGTATTGCTTCTTCCTAAAAACGGTTCGCGCACGGTTATTGTAAGGCATTCTACGCGTCCTTTTTGTATGTATTGAATAAAGTATAGTGAAAACCTTATTCCACTTCACTCTGCCTGTCGCCTCCACGTAGCGTCCTAAGACCGCCTCCAACTGCTTTGATTTTTGGATATGTTTCACAGGACTAAAAAATAATATATACGTTACTTTAAACAAACGGGCCCGTTTTCATATTTAGGGGATGGAACCACCCCACAAAGTTCATAAGGGTACAAAATTGAGTTGAGTAAAACTTCATATGAAAAAACATACCTATGCAATAACTAAAGCAATCGAAGACGAACACCTGAAAATCTTATCACTTTGAGGGGTGGTTTCATCATTCCTTAAATATGAAAACGGGCCGCTATAAAAAAAAAACACCTGGGGAACTCTCCTTGTTAGAAGAATTAATATCTGCATATTTATACCCACACAGCACAACGTCCCAGGGACGTCTGCAGACGTCTGTAGACGTCCCAGGGACTTTGCCGGACGTTGTGCTGTGTGGGTATGAATCATCGTCGGTAACTCCTGACATTGATATACCATGCATTATCTATCTTCTTCAACATGCGTACATCTGTCAACATACGGTAATATATTTCGGATGCCTCGGGTTTAAGCTACGATTAATACACAAGCGAATGATTATTCAGTTAGGATTCTAATACAGGGGAATAGATATATACCAACATGTTCTTTTAATTTTCTAAGCGCAAATAAAATATTTTCTGAAATAATTTCAGTAATGTTGAAAATAATATATGCGGGACATTCGACGCGAAATCGGACACTTCTCGGAGGAAAATTTCGGATGTTGCTGAAATTTGAATATGTTGTAGTCTTTATTGATATTTAAATGTACCTCAAATGATTTTTCAAAATTTTGAGAAATGTCGCTTTTACAGCTATTTGAATATAAGTGCTAACTTTTTTCAGTAAATTATAGCTATGGAAGTAGTAAACGGATGGAGATGAGTTTTACGGTGCTTATAGAGAAGACATTAAAGTTTTAAGAAAAAATTTAAAGAGAAAAAATTTGAACCATTTTTGTGCAATTGTTTTAAACAAATGCAGGTTTTTAACATCGGGCGCGCTTTTAAAAATCTAAGAAAAAAGGAGGATATATATTATCTACCCCCCCCCCCTTGATGGACGAATTTGCAAAAATGTGGACATTTTAAAATTGGCCCTGTAAAAATTGCCGAAAGTTGACACGGCGTCAAATCGCACCGGCTCGATTGGCTGAACCGTGCGTTACTCGCAGTGTCCAAGCGGCTATTCTGCTATTCTTATACAGTGTTCTCGAATATGGTAAGTATTTGTAAAAAACTGAAGAGGAATAATTTTTACTGTTTTTTTTACACAACATAATTCGGCAACTCAATTTTTGGTGTTCGCAATATTTTCCTTGAAACGAAGGCGACCCTCAGTTTTTTTTAAATGGAGTGCTATATATTTGATTATCCGATATGAAAGCGACTGTCACGACAAATTCAATCATATGGTATACTATGACTTTCAAGAATACACATGGTTAGGAATGAAAGATGAAACTCAATCTACTAGATAGATCAGGCATGGAACTAAAGTGAACGCAGCGGCCGTTTTTCGGAGGCAACGCCTCCTTTCTCCCGCCGCGCGTCTTGGCCCCCGCGGCGGGCCTAGGAGCTTCGAGCGCCTCAGACCCGTACCAAAGAGTAGGTATAATAAGAGGCGTCACTCGACAAGGACAGACATAATCTGGGGAAATCACTAAGACAACCAATTTAAATGCCCATTCGGCAATGATCGCTGGGCTTCGGCAATGACCGCTAAGCTTCGGCAATGATCGCTAAGCTTCGGCAATGATCGCGGTAAACTTCGGCAATAATCAGCCAATGTGGTAAGGTACATTTAGTCGATTTGAATATCCCGCTCGAAATAGACAACCAATTTAAATGCCAAGGTCAAGCAAGGACTTCAAAGGTTCCGTCCGGAGTGACGCCTCTTATTATACCTACTCTTTGCCCGTACCATATGAACCGCGCGTGGCGTATGGGGCGACACCCTTATCAATAGATTTCCGCATCACCCAAGGGGTACTATTACCGATGCGTTTTTTTTTGTCAGTGGTATCCCCTGTAGGCCTATTCCACTGTGTCACGCGATAAAAATGGATAGGAAAAACGCGTTTTACTATCAAAATTTTAAATACGTTTGGGAAATCTTAATTTTCGCGCACGTTTAGACATGCTGGGCATGTTTAAAATATCAACGGGGAGGCTGGTCGACGTTGTACGTATTAAAGTTGATATTTTAGATATGCCCAGCACGTCTAAACGTGCGCGAAAATTAAGTTTTCCCAAACGTATTTAAAATTTTGATAGTAAAACGCGTTTTTCCTATCCATTTTTATCGCGTGACACACTGGAATAGGCCTACAGGGGATACCACTGACAAAAAAAAAACGCATCGATAATAGTACCTCATTGGTGATGCGGAAATCTATTGATACGGGTGTCGCCCAATGCGCCACGCACGGTTCATATGGTACGGGTCTGAGGCGTTCGAAACTCCTAGGCCCGCCGCGGGGGCCAAGGCGCGCGGCGGGAGAAAGGAGGCGTTGCCTCCGAAAAACGGCGGATGCGTTCACTTTAGTTCCATGCCTGAGATAGATAGATATATTTTATAACAATTGCAAAAAAATGGTTCAATTTTTTCTTGTTTTAAACTGAAATAATTTTTTCTTAAAACTTTAATGTCTTATTTATAAGCACCGTAAAACTCATCTCCATCCGTTTACTACTTCCATAGCTATAATTTACTGAAAAAAGTTAGCACTAATCTTCAAACAGCTGTAAAATCGATAATTCTCAAAATATCGAAAACATTGCCGTGCAATATTCAAATCGCCAGCTTTGTGCAATGTTACAGAAATATTGCGCACACATTGTCGTGCAATATTGCAATGGCTACGTTTGTGCAATATTTCAGGAAGATTTTGTACACATTGCCGTGTAATATTGCAATGGCCACGTTTGTGCAAGATTTCGGCAATAAATCCGGAATTACGCGAACGATCTTGAAATCTCAGCCCGCAGAATACAGTAAGATTCCACAGGGAATATACCACCTCCGAGGGAATATATGCGAACGTGAACAATATCTTATATAAATAATTAATAGACTTATTTGATTAGCAATATAGAGATTAAACAAATTCATTAACTATATGCAGCGAGAAAAGATATTTGTAGAAAAAGTGTTACACGTGCCAATTACTGCCAGTGTCCCTATCGTTGACATTTAATTTATTATGCGTAATGAAAAAGTTCCGCATTGTCGAATGAAAATTTCTATACTCGAGCTCATTTAAGAAGGAACTGAATTCGGGCATGTAGAATGCGATCATTGGCTCCGAGGGAGCGTTTGTTTGTGGTATAGCCAATAGTAACTTGTTTCGTCACCAACATGTGCAGAACCGATCTAAACTCGTCGGTCGGCAAGTTCCTTCTTAAATGAGCTCGAGTATAAGTCCGGATATCTTGCGCATTTATTGCCGAAATCTTGCCGTTAAGTTGCAAGGTTTTGCGAATAAACGGCAAGATTTCAGCAATAAATCCGCAATAAATCTGGAATTTCGCAGAGCAATCCCTAATTCTCGAGACACAGAATACAGTCTAAAACTTCACAGACTATCACGGAGGGAATATATGCGAACGTGGACAATATCTGACTTAAATAATTAATAAAATTATTTAATTAACACTGCAGAGTTTAAACAAATTCATAAACTATATACAAAAGATATTTGTAAAAAAGTGTTACACGTACCAATTACTGCCAGTGTCCCTACTATTGGCATTTAATTGATGATAGATAATAAATAAGTTCCGTATTGTCGAGTGAAAATATCTAAGTCCGGATTTATTGCGGATTTATTACTGAAATCCTGCTCATACGTTGCTAGGGCCGCTCCCAAACGACGATCGCGAAATACGGACTTACATATTTTCACTCGACGTTTTTATTATCTATAATCTATTAAATGGCAATAGTAGAGACACTGGCAGTAATTGGCACGTGTATCACTTTTTTTTACAAATATCTGTTGTATATAATTTATGAATTTGAGATTGTAATGGTGTTTGTCAAAACGAATCTTCGTTTTTGAATGATTTGAATTTAAAGTGTTGGGCGGTAGGAGTATAAGTTCGAATACATAAGTAACTTTCTCAATCAATGATTGTAGCTGCAACGGTAAAATGTTCATCTATACTCGAGCTCATTTTAGAAGGAACTTAATTCGCGTATGTAGAATGGGCACATTGGCTCCGAGGGAGCGTTTGTTCGTGGTATAGCCAATAGTAGCTTGTTTCGTCACCAATAAGCGCCAACATTAGAGATGGAGTGCAAAATCACTAACAGTGATTTATCACAGTGATTGCAAATTCACGATCACGGTCGTGATTAAAGTTCAATCACGACCGTGATTGTGATTTTTTTAACTTGAGTGAATTGTGTACTGTAATCGTAATTCTTGATCTTAATTGGATTATTTTTTATGAAATACTTTAATAGAGCTGGTGTTACAGTCAAAACGTGCTAATTCAGCGAATATATAGAATATTCATTCATAAATAGTCAATGTATGCACGCACTGATTTGATTGGCTAAAGTATTCACATATACATTATACTTTTTAACTAAAGCGAAGAAATATTCGTTAATTTAAATAGATCAAGAACGATTACATTGGTTCAAAATATACAACTGAGATTCTATAAGAACAGTGAGGACTTGACAATGTTTCGAGAGATAATAGAATTTGGGGTTATGTGGCGCGTGCAAAGAGCAGTTACGCTCTCCACCAATCAGAAGCGATCACTGTTCTGCCTGCACCAATCAGAGGCGATCACGGATCACTGTTGCGGATGCACCAATCAGAAGCGATCACGGATCACTGTTCTGCCTGCACCAATCAGATGCGATCACGAAAATCACCGATCACTGTGAAAAATCACCGTGATTGGGAACGAACGTGATCGGATCACTCGTGATTCACAAATCATGGTTCTAGCCATCACTAGCCAACATGCGCAGAACCGATCTAAACTCGTCGGTCGGCAAGGTCCTAAAATGAGCTCGAGTATACGGTGCTACAGGTCGAAGGTTCGAATTTCCTTGGGGTAAAAGAAATTTTCTATTTATAAAAAATATACACGGACGTTATATTACTATGAATAATATTCTTCTCACAGCACGTGCGTTATATACATATAATGTATATATATATATATATATATATATATATACATTTCCAAAATTTTACAGCAATGGTCCCGCAACGTTTCGGGCGGTAGGGAAAAATAAAAATAACGGTATTATTTCGTATATATATATATATATATATATATATATATATACGAAATAATACCGTTATTTTTATAAATAAATACCGAAATATTTATATAAATATTTTTATAAATAAAAATAACGGTATTATTTCGTATATATATATATATATATATATATATATATATATACGAAATAATACCGTTATTTTTATTTTTCCCTACCGCCCGAAACGTTGCGGGACCATTGCTGTAAAATTTTGGAAATGTATATATATATATATATATATATATATATATATACATTATATGTATATAACGCACGTGCTGTGCGTTTTTTATATATATATATATATATATATATATTAGTTTTTTATATATATATATATATATATTAGTTTTTTATATATATATATATATATATTAGTTTTTTATATATATATATATATATATATATATATACGAAATAATACCGTTATTTTTATTTTTCCCTACCGCCCGAAACGTTGCGGGACCATTGCTGTAAAATTTTAGAAATGTTGCGCGACTATTGCTGTAAAATTTTGGAAATGTTGCGCGACTATTGCTGTAAAATCTCAGAAATGTTACGCGACTATTGCTGTAAAATCTCAGAAATGTTGCGCGACTATTGCTGTAAAATATCAGAAATGTTGCGAGACCATTGCTGTAAAATCTCAGAAATGTTGCGAGACCATTGGTGTAAAACCCCGAAACAATTTTGCAGAAAATTGCAATGTTGTACAGGGGCGGACATAGCAATTTACTAGTAACTTTTCGACAACATTCCGTGTAATGTTCCAAGTATTAAACCGCAACGCAACTGAGACATTTCTGCAACAAATGTGCTGTAGGGGATTTCGCGTGGAATGTCCCATGCACAAAGTAAAACGCAAAGGTATGAAAATTGTCATGTATTTTTAAAAATATCATTTTATTAAACCTTTTTTAGAATTCGAGCCAGAGATTATTTATTCAAAATCTCAGGCCGCCGCAGGTCTTTGCAGTTGGGTGAGAAATATAATGGTTTTCCATTACATTAATGAAACTGTGAAACCGTTAAGAGCTGCACTTGCACAAGCTAATGCCGAGCTGAAAGCTGCTATGGACCACTTGCATGCTTTGCAAGCACGATTAGCGGTAAATTTTTATCAGCATTTATCATTTGTACACACAGGGTGTTCGGTAACAGATAGTAGAAAATAAAATCTTAATATATAAAGCAGAAAGTGTTTGTGTGTTTGTCTGTCGCCTAAAAACATTCAAACGTTAAACTCTGGGGTCCCGAAATGTGTTCCAGCTCGTTATACCTAACTAATACAGATAAATGCGACTATTTTCACAAAAAAAGAAATAAATAATTTTTTTTTATTAAATCAGAATCTAAATTTCGGGCGAAGCCAAGTAGTAAAGCTAGTGAGTGATAAAACGAAAGTCAAGAGATACGAATTTGTGGTGAAGGCTTCGTCTTTTAGTTATTATTACTTCATATTAGTTTAAAAATTTGTGGTAGAAATTATATTATTCATACCAAATTACCTTGTGGAAGTAGTGACAAATTCGTGTTTGTTTTTTTTAAGACGATTGTACTGTGCTGCTTATCCATGAATTGCCGTATTTCAGGCGTTCCTGGCCTGAATTTTTAAACGATAATATTTAAAAACCAAGTTTCCACGGCAATTCCTCCACTCTTGATTTGCATCTTATTTTATCGCGTAGAATCATCGCCCATTTTGTTTTCTACTACCTGTTGCCAAACACGCAGAATGCAGTTGAAAATTATATGTCAAAAATGTTGTATTTTTTATTTTTATTGTACATACTGTTATAAAATGTATTATAATTCCCTTCATTATGATACAGAGATTCTTTTCAGAGAATTTTTTTTGTAGAGGTAAGGACATTAGAGTGGTCTCAATTATCTGAATTCATATCTTATTCGTTTTAATCGACTTGTAGGAATTGCAAAAAGTGCTCGACGTTCTGGGGGACAGAATGAATGCAGCCTTGGCGGAGAAACAAAAGTGTCAGGACGAAGCTGATGCCACAGCGTTAACGATCGACCTTGCAAACAGACTGGTGAATGGTTTAGCGTCCGAAAAGATTCGATGGACCGATACTGTAGAAACGTTAGCTATAATTATTCATTTTCCGTATAATTCTTATAAGCTGAATTATTGGCATCATTTATTACCAATGCTTCACGGTGGCATATTGGAACAGAAATACACTTAAATCAAATAGACGTTGAAAAATTGTTGTTGTTAAATCGAATCAAATTTTTTGAAAATTCAATATCCAGAAATTAATCGTCATAATTTTTTATCGTACTTAGGTTGAAAACTTCAGCAATCACAATACCAGGTGATGTCCTGCTTGTGACCGCGTTTCTTTCGTATATGGGATGCTTTACTCGAAAATATAGGTCCGATTTAATAAATGAAAACTGGTTGCCGTTTTTGGAAAAGTTGGAAGTAAAAATACCAAGGACGGCTGATTTGAACATTCTAGCCATGCTATCTGACGATGCAGTGATTGCCCAATGGAACAATGAAGGTAATTTTTTTAACGTTTTTGAACTTTATATCGTTCACACCAAAATAACTAACAAAGGATTTTTTCGTCTTTGAAATATGGTGTTAAACATTCAAATGTAACAGATACGTATTTTTATTTATGTCCAATCTCAATTGTGAGGGACAAAGGCCCCCAGAAGTGATACGCTTGAGTTCCACAAGCATTTATATATAAATAAAGATAAACGTCCTCTGTGCACGCGTGCGATACTACGTGCGAGAAACGCCCATTGGCGTTCACCGACTATGGTTAAGAGATGCATTCAAAGTAGTCCCGCACGAGGCATACGCTGATCATATTATCTATGATCTATGTGATTAGTAGAGCACATTGGCTTTGACGGAACAAATTAGAAATACCATATATAAAGAATCTCAAACTGTTACTTCCCATACAGCACACTTCGTTGCGGCAACGTTGCAGGATGGTTGCAGTAACCTTGCACTTGCTGGCGTCGTTGCATGGTTGCAGCGCAATGTCGATGTATGGTTGCTGCGACGTTGCCGTGCAACATTGCACGGAGCGGACATAGAATTGTTGCTGTACAGTTGCGGCATAGTTGCGTTGAAAATGATGCACTGCAACTTTGCCGCAACTATGCCGCAACTATGCCGCAACTTTGCCGCAACTATGCCGCAACTTTGCCGCAACTTTGCCGCAAATATGCCGCAACTTTGCCGCAAATATGCCGCAACTTTGCCGCAAATATGCCGCAACTTTGCTGCATCTATGCCGCAACTATGCCGCAACTTTGCAGTGTTAGCAAATTTTAAAACATAATATCTGCAAAACCGGCTGAAATAAAGTGTATTCATTATCCCTTATTCAATTCGTCTTGAAACGCACTATCAAGTGATCTGTTAAAAAAACGAGTTCCGTTTAAAAAAAAATTGATCATCGTATCTCGTAAAATAATAATCAAAGAAAAAAATCGTCTGCCCCAGTAAATTCGCCCCCTCCAACTATGCAATTTCATATAAACAATTTCTTTTATATCTTCAATACGTTAGGAAATATCCTGGTGTTTACTGTCCTTATATACATTTGATTGAAAATAATGACCAATGAACAGCGTGGGCTAGTACCTAGCGCTCTCGACTAGTAACCATGAGGTCATCAGTTCGCTTCTCACTGTTGGATTTTTTTTTTATTCATTTGTATACCTATTGCCTCAAAGTTGCCGTGCAGCGTTGCAGCAGGCGGACATAGAATTATTGCTGCATAGTTGCGTCAACGTTGCGTGCATCGTTGCAATCTTGCACCGCAACTATACTGCAACTATGCTGCAACGACAGTGTGCTGTATGGGTTCATGAGCTGTGTTATGAATATACTAAATATTCTTTCCAAGGTTTACCAACCGATACAATGTCTTCTGAAAATGCAACAATCCTGATGAATTCGACGAGGTGGCCCCTAATGATAGATCCACAGTTGCAAGGATTAAAATGGATAAAAAATCGATACGGAGAAGAGTTGCAAGTGATCAGGCTTACTCAAACGAATTATTTGGCACTAATTGAAGTCTCAATCGCGAATGGAGGAATTGTTTTGATTGAAAATATTATGGAATCGATTGATCCCGTATTAGATCCTGTAATTAAGAGGGACTTGATAAAGAAAGGAAGGTACTTCCTCTATTGTTATACAGGGTGTCAATTTCATGAAATAGTGTAATTAGTATTCAGTAAAATAGAATAACATTAATATTTACCGATAATCAATTAAATTTAAATGACTAATTTAGTAACACTTTGAGTGAAGTAAATAAATTTGTTATAAATAGTTTCTCAAGCAACAATTTTGAAATTTGTTTACACCGACACGACCTCGCGTGGCACAGCAAACATCTAATTACTTAACGAGGTATAACAGCCCTCAAAGTAACTGATATTTAAGATTTTATTTAAATAATTATTGGTCATATTGGATTAAACTCTTTTGGGATATAAGGAGGCATCTTTAAACTTGCAGAATTTGTTTTTCATGTCGACCCTCTTCTATTATTTATTAATTATTGTGGAATCTTGTTCACCCCTTCGACAATGTAACTCCTCTTGGCGGGATGTATAGCACATATCACAGTCATCTGATTGCATTAAAATAAAAGTTTCTTAAAGTTAGATAGCTTACGCTGGGATTGGTACACATTAAAGAAAAAAATGAAAAATTGAAGAGTTATAGCGTTTGAAAGAAAAAGTAAATTTTTTCCTTAGACAAATATTTCATATTATTCATTATACCGACGAAAAAAGTATTATAAATAAAAAGTCAAATTAAAATTTTAGGTTCAATACCAGCGTCAATTATTTAACTTTAAGAAAATTTTCTTCTTTTTGCAATCAACCTGACGCCAATACCGTAAGAGAGGTTAAAACAATTCCACAATAATTAATAAATAATAAGAAAGATCGACATAAGAAAAATATTCTTTTCAAGTTTAAACATGCCTCCTTATTCTAAAAAAAAAATCATAAATTTCGGGGGCTGTTACACGAGAAACCTCCCTTAAATATACAGAGTCATCCGTTAAGACTGCAACCTACGCGCGCGCGAACAGGTAAAATGGCAACAGCGCCTCACGGACGCATTCCACTACAGCCATGCACCGGCCCAGCGGAGAACTGTCAGCGACCGCTAAGCAGCAGTGACGTCCGAGCGTCGAAAATTTTAGGATGGTCTCTTTCAAATTAGCGTCGCAAAGAGCTAGGTATTGGGAATTTCCCGGCCCAGGTAATCGAGCCGCGCGCTCCGCTTTTATGATCGGTTTAATACTCGCATCCCAGATTACTGTAATGAGGTTTGAAAATAATGTCGACTGATCTCGTACCCGTCTCAATTTCAATAATTTTAGCTACGACAAGGTTGACCGCGGCGCTATACCCTTGTACGGAGAGATTTTTCGCCACCTGCGTGTAAAAGCCACAATAATAGCACATCGTTCCAAAAAATAACATTAACGGAAGCCGGTATAGGCGTGGCGTTGAGTAGCTAAAACATTCAGACACAAAGATTCTAGAAAAAAATTCAAACACCGCTACAATCAAAGACACGTCCAATTAGTTACTCTTTACGTCTGATCTAGGTGTGCACTGCATTAAGGACAAAATCATAAAAAAGAAAACCAAAACTATAGATTCTGAGGACTGTAGAACTTCCACGTAATCGAATAAAAATTTAATTTCTCAATTTATGAAAGTAATGATACAGAAACAACTAGCCTATTGTTTATCAGCACCACGAATTTTAAAAACAGCATTAAATACAGTATCAAATAAACAGTTCGCAAAAGTTTTATACAACAATTATGGTTAAAAAATTGATAGAAAAAAATTAAGTAAACGTAAAATATGTTAAATTATCCATCATTAAGAGGAAATAATTTTTCCTCATTTTTCGGAGCAAATTGCATTCCGATATCTTGTATAGTTCAAAAGATATATGAAAAAGGCCCCAAATTTTTCAACCCGAGCCAGGAAATTCTGAATAGCTCTTTGCGACATTAATTTGGAAGAGACCATCTCAAAATTCTCGAAACTTGGGCATCACTGCTGTCCAGCGGTCGCTGGCAGCTCTCCGAACGCCGGGCGATGCATGGTTGTAGTGGAATGCATCCGTGAGGCGCTGTTGAAACATCTCTAAATTTGATACTTTCATTACAGGGCAATAAAAATTTGGGACAAGGAAGTAGATTACGATCCTCGTTTCCGCCTGATCCTGCAGACGAAGCTAGCTAATCCTCATTACAAACCTGAAATACAAGCCCAGACGACTCTTATCAATTTTACTGTGACCAAAGGTGGTTTGGAAGAACAACTGCTCGGAGACGTCGTGAAAGCAGAAAGGCCGGACTTAGAGTCCAGAAAGGCTGAGCTGACCACTCAGCAAAACACTTTTAAAATTACTTTGAAAGTATTAGAGGATGATCTTTTGCACAGGTACGTAATATTTTCAATCGCTTTATTTTGTTTGAAAAATTAGTTAACATTTTGTCAGAATTGGATATGAGTAATATTATAACACAGTAGGAATATATACTCGCAATCAGCGCTGTCCAGCGTAGGGGCCCCTCACGCGCCTGCTTCCCCTTCCAATCTTTCTCTCGCCCAGCGTGCCATCGGTTGTCAAGGAGATCGCGCGACGCTACGAAGGCTGTCACGACGGGCCAGCGTCTTCGCGATTAGCGTCGCGCGGTATCCCTGGCAACGGGGACGAGAGTGGGAGAACCCCGGGCTCACGCGTGAGCGACCTTGAACAGCGCTGCTCGCAATGGTCCTTATTGCATATCTCATTGCTCTCCTACGTATTTAAATGATATAGGGGAGAGTCGTGCAGTACCGACCGCTCTAGGTTTTTTTGTTATATCTTGGGGTAGATTCGAAAAAAATCAGAAATTCAAAAACGTGTTTATAGTATTGATGGAACATAGTAAGAGGAGGGAAATTATTTTTGTGAAATTTAATAATAAGAATTGATAATTTGCAAAAGTAAAAAAATTGTAATTTCTAGGAAACGAAAAATTATCGTCTAGTACCAACCAACTATTAAATTAATAGATTTTTAGGTTTAAATAATTTACAATGTTAATAAAAAGATATGTAATTAGTACAATATAGCATTTTATCAAATTTTATTTGTACAAACTCGGAACTAAAATAATAAATATTCTCCTGATCTGTGCATTTGACGTGTGCCCAACCTTCACATTCGGTACATTGCACCCAATCGGTGTCAAATAATTCCTTGCAAACAGAGATGGGCAAAATTTTTATTTAAATAAAATTTCGAATAATGAATAAAAAAAATTAAGTTTATTCGTCGAAAAAAATATTAACTTTGTTCGTCGAATAAATTCTCATCGAATAAAAAAATTAACTTTTTTCGTCGAATAATCTAAAGTTAAAGTAACTTTTATTTGATTCTTATTTACATAATTTTTTATTTAGTTAATGCCCAACTCAGCTTGCAAATAACACACTGGATAACTTCTTCATTTAATCCTAGCTTTCTGTTTGTTAAGCTATCATCTCTATCCTTATTTACTTTATTTTTCTGCGGAGAAAAGTAGAAGGAAGGCTAAATGAACATCTTATAAATTAATCAGAGTTGCTGACAGATTGAACTTACAGATAAGAAAAATTTGGTCTCTACTGGTTAAAGTTGGGATCTCCTATCCGCGACTGGTCGCTGCAATTGGTCGCAGCGATTTGATCCAGCGACTGGCCCTAGGCTGAATCTCTTTTGAGCCCTTTAAGCCGGGGCCAGACCTGAATACGTATACGCTGAGCAGGCTGAGCGCGCACGAATGACGCATGCGGAGGGGTCGAAAGTGCCATTGTATCTTTATTCACCAACTTCTGTGCTTAATTTAGCCCACTCCGCAGTCGTAAAGATGGTGTGATACATAGTTAGCTAAATAAACATACAGCGCAACCCTCCGAGTCATCCCGTTTACCAATACAGAGTGATTGTCCACCGATGCGTGTCAAAGAGTTGCCACCTGGTACCCCGTGGTTAGGACAACCCCCTGCAGTGCCTCACCGAATTTTATGGGTTTCGATCCTTCAAACGGTTGGAGTACCATTAAAAATTCAGAAATGTTCAAGAGTTCCGCATTTCTCATCACATCTTTGCGAAAACGACGTCAATTTATTCCTTATGTTTCGCCGATGAAACTAACACCAAGAACAATGTAATTCAGATCATAATGAAGGAAATTTCAGGAAAAATTGTTTTATATCATTTTAAGTTGAATTCTTTTAAAATAGTCGGATTTATATGAAATTTGGAATGATTTTCATCGGAAAAACATAAGGAATCCATCGGCATCCCTTCCATATCGTACGATGGCTTCGGACCCGCACGTAGGTACTGTTGTTAATCGCTACTTCGACTAGCGGGACAATACGGCCATAAATCGCGACCTTAGCGAAACGGTCCGGCCGATCGGCCCTGGTAAGTTTTTGGCAATCAGATGTGGCATTTCTCTCCTCTACTTTGTCAAGGGTGAGAGGGTTCCTCCTCTACAAGCGAAGTCACTGAAGGAAAGTCCCCCCTTTTCGAGGAACGGTGTTCCCAATGTATGTTTCATAATTATATTAAAACTACAATTACTTTCATGCATATGAAAAAGATATCACCAATATAGCAATTAAAAAGTATTGTCCACCATCAATTCGCCACCTGCAAGCTAGAGGGACGCCTGGTTCCCGCCTGCGTCGTCTTCTCCTTAAATTGAAGATGGATTCCATATCTTTCGAGTAAGGGATCCCTCCAATTCGAAGGGAAGACGTGACAGGCGGGATCACGCGCACTGCAGCGGACACCTCATTTTCTACCTGCGTCCTTCCACGAGGCTTATTGCTGCCCCCCCCCCCCCCCCCCCGAGTAATCTTGTGTGATTTTTTAACACAACAGCGAGTCGGCCTGGCTGTATGAATTAAGAACAATGCAAGATGTAGTGAAGAAAATGAAGACAAATTATTCAGTAAAATAGAGCTTTAAAGTCTATCATATGCTAATTGCATTATTATTATTCAAAATGTAATTTTTAAATTTTTGATTATCTGTTTATGTCTATATTAGCAATGGATTAAATTTATTTAGTCTATGCCTTCAATAATTTAAGACATTAAAATTAATTTCTGTAGGAGTTTCGTAAAAATCACCGAAACCAGGAAACTTTGAAGATTTGTATTTTTTAAACAATTTCGAATCTGCAAAATGAGGACTTTCTGACGTAGAAGCATGCGTCAGGGGCTACTGTTTCACCCGTCCACATCAGAATATTCGTGCGCGCTCAGCCTGCTCAGCGTATACTCATTCAGGTCTGGCCCTGGCTTTACACGGACGTTCCTGCCTGCCACTCTTGCTCGCCACATGCCAGCACGCCACGCATTTGGCGTACTTAGAGACAGCGAGTTCGGGCTCCCATTTCTACGTCGACTCCACATGCTTTTTCCAGGAACCAGCGCAGTCTTGTATTGTGTACTACCTATTCCATGTATATTATCGATCTGCGAAACGATCGCGATATACGTAGGTTCGCGAAAAGTATACGAATTCCTCGATATACCTGGCTTATAGAGGATATCATAAATGCTGTTACTGTAGGGCACACTGAAACATCTGTTTTTACGAAGCTACAGTTGGTTTACCTGAAGGTGCTATAAATTATGGAAATGGTTTATTACTCAGTTATAACGACTGTATTGCGATCTGTATTCTCCTTGCAGACGAAAAGTTTCCACCTCATTCTTGCTAGTATCTTGTGCGCGGTTAGAAGTGTGGCGCGCCGGAATTCCACGTTCTTGCGTGCGCGTAGAACCGTTGTCAGGCGTGTCGCGTCCAAAACTATGGAGCGCAAGATTTTTCGCCGCACGCAAACCTCGACTCAAGAGGCAACGCTACCGATAAGCCGTGCCTCGATGGGTTTCAAGGACTATTTTTTGTATTATTGTATTATTGCGGGGTATTCAAATCGACTAAATGTACCTTTGTCAAGTTCCGGGCGGAGGTCTTTAGGACAATGACTATGTGGGGGTAAAAGTCAGGCGAGAATGCGAAATCCTGCACACTGAGGGTTGATGGATGTCAGGCGAGAATCTGAAATCCTGCACACTGAAGATTGGTGGAGGTCAGGCGAGAATCTTAAATCCAGTACACTGAGGATTGGTGGAGGTCAGGCGACAATTTTAACTGCAGCACACTGAGGATTGGTGGAGATCAGACGAGAATCTTAAATCCATCACACTGAGGATTTGTGGAGGTCAGGCGAGAATCGTAAATCCAGCACACTGATCGACCAGGGAAGGTTTGAAAGGCGAACGCGCGAAGGTTTGAGAGGTGGACACCCGTTAGAGTACTTTATGTTTGTTTTGGCTTGGTAATTGGACTTACTGTTGCATTTATATAAGAAGCTACGCGTAATATTTCCGCGAAATATGTCTAGACATATGGCTGTACACGGCCCATGCAAAAATACGTTTGTAAACATTGTAAGCACTTTCGCGCTCGCGAACCGAAATCAGCTGTTGCAGTAGCCTGTTTTGATTTGGAACCTTCGTAATCAAAGGATAGACACAATAATTCGAAGCGTGATTTAAAGCAAAAAGGTTTATTAACTTTAAGCATGAATATATGCACTGTCAATGCGTATGCGTTATGAAATATGCGTTTATAATTAGAACGTGTTGATAATAGAATAGGACTTCCGGGGGTTTTATTTGGGGCGTTCGAAAATGGAGTACTCAAGCCGTTGGATGGATTTTAGGAGGTTTGATTGGAAAGGGGTGAGTGTGGCTTTGACTTCTTTGGTCATAGAGAGGGGTGAGACGTGATCTCGAGATAAGGGGTTTTTGGGGCGAGGGACTTGTTTAAGATTTAGATATGAGGGAGGACATCATGCCTCGTAAGACGAAGAAGGGAAGGGAATGTCGTAGTTGACCATCTCGAGATGGGGATCGCTAAGGTACATCATCTAGATGGCCCGATTGTTAAGGAAAGATGTAAGACTTGAGGTTTGGGGAATTTTGGAGTGATTTATGAGGAAGACTTGAAATAATACCGCGCGAAAAATAGTGGGACGTCACACCTTACCGCAGTTTGCTGATTATTGCCGAATGGGCACTTCAATTGGTTGTCTAATGATTTCCCTAGTTTATTTCAGTCCTTGTCGAGTGACACCTCTTATTATATCTCCTCTTTGCTTGAAGCCCGAAACGAGACTCAGGACCCCGAAAAGTTCGGGATCTCGAACAATACGAAAGTATCGCAACCCCGCCCGACCCCACCTGAAATTTTCCGACCCATACCGAGGGCCAGGAACCCGAGCCTCGGGACCATCCGCACACTACTACCTGCGTCCAAGTCCATTGCCACAGTGGGGCAGAATCCCAAGAAACAAGGAAACGAGTCAGAATTCAAAAGTTGTGGGGGGATTGTGTATTTTTATATATTTATGATAATAATAATAATAAATCGTGTTTATTCTTTTATAATATTTGATACATAGCAATTGGGGATTAATCCTAAAAATTGTTCCGCTGTTCTGCAAGTTACCTGGCAGATGTTTCCTAATTACTTTATATCCTGTAGAGGGCCAAAGGTCTAGTGTCATAAAGCTGTAGTAAACCATGGCCCGCTAACAATCCGTTTAGGGCATCACTCATCACGCTACATCATGGAACTTCGCGCGTGTGTCGATAGGAACACTGCACTTTCCATGGCATATTTATCAAATGCTTGTAGTTTTATTGGAACTATTGACACTAATTCATGACGATTTGACGTTATTTTCTTAAATAACGTCAAACTCATATATTAACACTTTTAGTATCAATTTTCTTAATAATATTCGGCATTTTTAAATATAAAATACAGGATGTTGTGTTTTTCCCATTTTTGGGATTTACTCCCACTATGCGACATAGAATGCACGTACTTAATCCATAACTGCCAAATATTCGCGAATACTTTTTCCGCTGTAGCAAGGCCTAGATTATGTTGATTAGAACACAAACAAAAAATTTGTTGAGAAGTTCCCGAAAGTGGAACTAAAAAGGGGATGATTGCTGACAATTTTTGAATTGGTTTCGTATGGAAAAAAACTGTATGTAAACTAATTATTTGCTATTACTTAACAGAATCGACACTACTCATTTGGGGCCCCAAAAATTGTTTTCTTTTATATCACCAAAAATTAAAGACTCGATTTAAATTTCTCCACGAAAAATACATACAATCATAGACACGTGTTTGCACACAGATCAGAAGTAGGCGTCATGATATTTTTACCGCTTTTAGGTGCTCATATTAGTAGTTTACAGGTAACATAAAAATACATACTCCCATATCTTTTGAATTCTGACTTCTTTCCTTATTTCTTGGGATTCTATCACACTGTGGCAATGGGTCGCAGTGCGACTGGTCTAGACTTCCTCCGGGAGCAGTCTAGCGACCGATGGTCGCAGTGCCCAGCCTGCGACTAGGTATAATGGGAAACAGACCCTCGTCTCATTGTGTTGCCTCTCGAGTAGCCTAGGCTGATACTCAAACAGACTCGCGTCAGGCTCCTACGTCTGGCGCATACCCGACTATCGCAGTCGCTTGTAGGAGAACAGATACAGTAATTCCTCGTTAGGATCCCGTTTCTACCACGCGTTAGGAGCCCGGCGACTATCCCCACCATTTCTTGGAATCCTTCGGACGGGAGTGGGGAACCCGGGAACGAGCGAGAGGCTCTTTCGTTTCCTCTCGCTCACTCATTGGGTTTTCTCACTCGCGCCAGTGGTCGTGCGGAATAGTGTCCAGTCGCGTTAGGAGCCCGCCACCAGCCCCGTTCGTCGGGCTCCTAACGAGGAATTACTGTACATGCTTTCCCATTGCACCAGTATACAGTAAATCCTCGTTAGAAGCCCGTTTCTACCACGCGTTAGGAGCCCGGCGACTATCCCCACCACTTCT
Organism: Andrena flavipes; assembly: GCA_963971345.1. Classification (NCBI taxonomy): domain Eukaryota; kingdom Metazoa; phylum Arthropoda; class Insecta; order Hymenoptera; family Andrenidae; genus Andrena; species Andrena flavipes. The sequence continues at coordinate 16,849,211 of OZ020481.1, forward strand.
TGGAATCCTTCGGCCGACAGTGGGGAACCAGGGAACGGGCGAGAGGCTCTTTCGTTTCCTCTCGCTCCCTCATTGGGTTTTCTCACTCGCGCCAGTGGCCGCGCGGAATAGTGTCCAGTCGCGTTAGGAGCCCGCGGCCAGCCCCGTTCGTCGGGCTCCTAACGAGTATTTACTGTACTGCGACAAATCGCGGGTAGGAGATCCCGCCTTGACAGAGTCTGTTGGTAGTTACTGCACGACAGTTGGATGGTCGGTACTGTACGACAAACACGGGGAAACATTTTAGATCATGGTATATTATGTACAAAAAAATATTGCAAAACTAGGACGTTTTATTAAACTTAATAGACTAGAGATAGTATCCATAATAGAACAAAATTATTTACTTACATGAGAAACAAAAGATCAGCTTTAAAAAATAACTTTTAATCTACTGAATATCAACGTACACGTTTAATGCTTCAGCACATCGAGAGTAATGGAGTACACAATATGGTCCCGAAATAGGTTATAGAGAATTGTGATTTTCATTGGTTAATTCAAATAAAGTGCTAATATCTGGTCGAAGAAGCGAGAACTAACTTTGGTCGGTACTGTATGCTGTTCGGTACTGCACGACTCTCCCCTAACATTTTCTAAGATAATCGATAACAATTATACTACTTAATAATAGGTACACTATTATATTGTTGTATTTTTTTTTTTTTTTTTTTTTTTTTTTTTTTGAGAAAAATGAGTGAAATGGAAGTTACATGAATCCATCACTCAATAAAATATGCTTCTCTTTTAAAGATTATCAACGGCTGGGCCAGATATTTTAAACGACATCGATCTAGTAATAAATCTGGAGACTACTAAGAAAACTGCTGCAGAAATAGAAATAAAGGTGGTAGAAGCTAGAGCGACGGCCATAAAAATAGACGAAGCTCGAGAAATTTATCGTCCTGTCGCGGGCAGAGCCAGTCTATTGTACTTCGTTCTAAACGACCTTTGCAAAATAAACATGCTTTACCAATTCTCTTTAAAAGCTTTCAGCGTCGTTTTCCAAAATGCAATCAAATTTGCAGAAGAATCGGACGCCTTGGATAAACGTGTTGCTCTTCTAATCGACAGTATCACGTATTTGGTTTTCATTTACACCAGCAGAGGACTATTTGAAACCGACAAGCTGACTTTCCTTTGCCAAATGACAATTCAAGTAAATACCCTGATCTACTCTCATAACGCGGTTTCCATGAAACGCGGAGCAAAAATTGCGATAGTCCTCTTGTAACGCGGTACTGTTCAATTAATATGATTTATACTATGTAAATCTGTATTCCTTATAACAAGGTTTCAACATATAACGCGGTACGAATGAGTGACTATAAAAATGCAGTATTTCGCAATGGTTACAAAATGTGTTAAGTACTAGATATTTCTATAAAATAATTTAAATTTCCAGTATGACCATGCTTCATCTAGTTCCGCCTAATATTTACTTGCTAAAAATTGCTTGAATAATGAATGAGTAGTTAACTGATTCTGTAGACTACAATCTATTTCGAAAGGAAATACAGTACGCACTCGTTATAAGCCCGTTTTGACCATGAGTTGCACGCCCAGCGACTATCCCCACCATTTCTTGGAAACCTTCAGATGAGAGTGAGAGAACCCGAGAACAAGCGAAAGGCTCTTTCGTTTGCACCATTGGCCGCGCGGAATAGTGTCCACAACGCGTCGTATACCAGCCTCGGTCGTCGAGTTTAGAACGAGTGCCGAGTGTATAAATATGATACTTTCATGGAGATTCCAAAAATAATTTTAAATTAGAAATATTACATTAACACGCGTTTAATTCTCAATGATTATCACAATATGAAAATTGTAACATTTAGATTGCCCATATTTTGTTTTGCTTTGAAAAATGTCTCTACACTCACGCAACATTTTTGAAAAACATTATATAGAAATTTAAACAAAAAATAATTAAAATTCGTTAGAAAAGGTTTTCATTAAATGGAACAAGTAAAAACAGTGTATAATACTCTAAATATACATATGTACCTATGTATATTAACATAATAATCTTAATTGACATTTTATTCTATCCAAGATTACATTAGATGTATCGATTTCTTTCAGATTTTCATGGAGGCGAAAGAAATCACACAATCAGAACTCGATTTTCTGCTACGATTCCCGCACATGCCTGATGTAACCAGTCCCGTAGACTTCCTAACAGATGTTGGTTGGGGTGGAATAATGTATTTGTGTCAAATGCATGATTTCCAAAATTTGGAGAAGGATATCGAAGGTGCCGCGAAACGATGGAAAACATTTGTTGAATCGGAAACGCCAGAACGAGAAACTTTCCCTCAGGACTGGAAGAATAAAACTGCTTTACAACGGCTGTGCATCATGAGGTGTCTGAGGCTCGATCGAATGACAAATGCGCTTAGGTTTGTATGTTTCAGTTTAATTTATTTCATGTTTCTGTTTAAATGGTAAACCTATAAAACATTCAATTGTGTTATATCGGGGCAATTGCTAAAGGTAGGATTTCCAAGACACGATTCGACGCGGCGGTGGATCGCGGCGGCGAATCCTAAGCACCGCTCTTATGGAGAAGCGTGTATCCGTTTTCCTAGGCGCGTTTTCCAACCGCTCTGTCAGTGTGTCTGTCTCGGCAGCTACCTAGGCTACTCGAGACGCAACAATCTCCTGGCGGGTGGCTAATCGCGGCGGCCAAAAGTTTGCTCCAAACTGAGTCTAGCGGAGACCGCCGCGCGATCCATCCCAGATATCTAGAATCCCTAGATATAAGGAAACTAGTTGAAAAAGTTATGGGATTATGTTTTCTTTATATATTTCTTGTAAACTAATAATATGAGCATCTAAAAAGGGGAAAAATATAATGGCGGCTACTTCTGATCTGTGTGTAAACACGTGTCAAAGTTTGTATGGTTTTATTTTGTGCAAAATTTTAAATCGAAGCGAATGTGTAGAAAAAATTGTAAACCTGTATCCATGTTATCCCGATACCAATATACTAAATAAATAGGTACTGTTCACAAAGTGTTAATACATTTCTACGAAATTATTCGCGGCGAAATCGTGTCTTGGAAATCCTACCTTAACGTGTGGTCAACATTAGTAATATTAAAATGTTCAATAATATATTCAGAAATGATAAAAGAAATCTGTAAACCTGAGAGCGGACCACACGAAATGTTAGATACCCATTTTAATTTAACTTTGTAAACCGATGGAAGAGCATGTTACGTCCTGATGGGACTTTTTGTAAATCACTGTCGGGTTCTTGCTCTATCGAGGTGCTAAAGCATGCCTTGACTATACTTACCAAGGAAGGATAAGGAGTGAAGGGGTTGAATCAATTGTTACACGGAATTTAAGGAAAGAAACATAACTGAGCGCAGATCGTGGTCGCTCGCTGTGCTCTCGGGTAGCACACGGAAGTCGGTGAACTCGGAGTCCGTCGTATTGCTCCGTCTCGTTCGGTCACACATCTTCAAGATTGGACAGCGGTCCGAATCGGCGCGTAAGGGCTCTCCCGGCTAGGCCGTTCTCGGTATGTCCGATGGAGTTACCCTTATACTTTTCCTGATCGACCAGGCGCGCCTTGCGGTGTCGACGCGGAAATGAGGTCGTAATTCCTAGACGGCCCGCTGGCTCGTTGGAACTTCCTAGCTCGGGCTCCCGATATCGAATGCCTAACAAAGTCTCTCAGTTGTGGGCTGCACCTCGGACGATTCCCGTGAATAGGGGAAACTGCCCCATCGGCAGTTGTCGATCGCTTCAAGATCTGGAAAGTTCCGGGGCCCGAGCCGGCAACGGTCACGTTGTCCCTACGGTTGTTGCTACGCGGCTCGAGGCAACGTGAGTGCCATGCGCGAGGCGATTCCGCTGAATCGCCTTTTCCGGGGGAAAGCGAAGCGAGGACAGCTATACTGAATTCATCCTAAGAAAAATCTTACGCCCATACCGTTTTGTGACCGATCTGCGCAGCCTTCATTACCACCTACGGGCCCGACGCAGGTGATTGCTCGTCGCGCTTTACCTGCCGGTTTCCCTGCTCCAGGTATCGGAGGTCTCCAGTCGGGGCTGGTGGGGGAACACACCTACAGGAGCGGTGGTAATGGGTGCGTGAATTGACGACAGCGCGGAGTCAGCCAAGTGGGGACAACGCGAAGCGAATGTGACGTTATTACGCGGTCTCCGGTGCTGATGGTGATCCGCTTCGGAGGGCTCTAGCCGTGCACCGGCTGGAGCGCACCCAAGTCCACCGCCGCTATTGTTCAGATGGAAACACCTACAGGGACCAGTGGTAATGTGTGTGTGATGGGAGACGAACGGGCACCACGGCCAACCAGCGTCACCGGGACATATGTTGTCGACGCTGGTTGGTCGCGGCGTTACTCGCTTGGCGCTGGCGTCGGTTCGTCTCCAATCGTGAGTTCTCACGCACACGTTACCACCGTTTCTGTAGGTGTTCCCCCTCCATCACGCGACACTGCGTTGAATTATGGCGGTAAACATTCAAAAATATAAAATGTCCTTTACGTTCCTGTTTCTAATAAAATAAATTGAAATATATGTAAGATTGATGGCAGACATAAAATATAAAACTTAATATTACAGGTAAAATATAAATATAAAATACAGGTAAGGAAAATAAATATATGCATTTCAGAATATAATATTTTTTAATGGTTCGCGCTGTCAGTGGTGCTATCATCCACCTCATCCGCTAATATCGTTCCCAATAATTCCTCTGGTACTTCATCGTTTGAATACATGCTGTTATTAAACAACTCTAGCATGTCATCAGAAATATGATAATTATAACAATATGCATTTTTATTGCTCATGTCTAACTTAATTTTAGTGAGTGCGGCTAATGTGTCCGGGTTTAATCTATTTCTAGATCTATTTTTTAGTTGCGTGACAATCGACAAAATCTTACGATATCGGCATTTGAATGGGGCAACGTTAGGCACAACTGGGCTAGTTTAGATATGTTTGCATATTGATATTCGCTCTCATTGATAGCAATGATACTCGTTTCGTGCCAGAATTGAGGTAAACTTATTTCTTTGAGCTCTTCTTTTGGCTTCCCAAAATAACCAATCGGCAAGTGAACCCATTCATTTTCTACCTCCTGATCAAATTTTGAATTAAATTTGTTTAAAATGCAGTCTAATTGGCCATTCTTATGGTGGGCTACATCTGCAGCTGTTTCCAGGTTTAAAAAACATAGTGCACTTAAAAATGTGTCATCGAACGACACTTTATCAGCAATATATTGGTAGGCAGTTTGGTAACATTCCTGGATTTTTGTATAAAATTATATCATGTTCTCTTCTGAAGTATCATTTGCTATTTGTCTCAGTGTATTCTTACATTGTCCACCAGGAAAAATTGTTGTCAGCGGTACTAAATTATTTTCATTATAGATGTCAATTTTGTGCATATCTGATAAACCTATCTTATCATGTTTTATGAAATTGACTCCTAGTGAAACTAACAATCTGTTACATTCAGGGAGCAGGCGGTGAACCAAGACATTCGAACTTTGAAAGAATGTGTTCAGAGTAGTAAATATTTTTAAAAAATAATCCATAAATTCCAAATATGCCTTAGTAAAAGGAGAATTCATACTTGTTAATATTTCCTTGGCGACAGATTCACTTTCTGATGTCTCCGCCACCACACTAAATAAAACTGACCACTGACTTAACACTTTTTCCGCTTTGGAACCTTCATGAACTGTTGCGTATCTTCCAACATACTCAGTCGTTTAGGACTTTGCGAGAAGTATGAGTACAGAGACTGCAGGAACGTTTCAATATGCGCTGGCAAGCATTCGCACGCGTGGCGTGCAGTCAAATGTAGTGTATGGCAAATGCATTGTAAAATATAAATTTCGGCATTGGCTGCTATCAAATGAGATGTCAATGAATTATGCGCTCCCGCCATAACATTATCATTATCCACGCACACGCCAACCATGTTGCCCTGATAACCAGATCTGGGGCGCAGAGCCTGATGTCAGATCCGTTGTCATCTATGTCCGCATTCGGCTGCGTTCTGAAGTATAGAGCCTGACATCAGGACCCTGACGGCAGATGGGCAGCAGATCCTGCCGTTCGTCTGACACGTATAACAGCGCCATCTGAGAGTCAGAATTGACAAACTAACCTAAACTATTATACACCTAAGAAATTGGTGTATTCCTACTAATCCCTTTATAATAGCGGAACGCATTGCGAAAAAGGCGTGAAATCATAATAAAATTTCAAAACTTTCGACAATAGCATCTGTTTCATAGTTAAGTATAAAAGTTAAAAATGGAGCGTGGTAGGAAAAAAAATACCAATCCAAGTACTAATCGTGCCCAATGCCGCTTAACTTCAGTGATCGGACCAGAACTTTTTTTTTCATAACAATTTATTAACAGTTTCTATACATTTTATATGCATAACCACATAACATTTGTAGATTAGACATTCCTTTCTCATATTCGTTTGATGTATGAAGGTCCCTGCCTTCTGTGTGGCTCTACCCTTAATTTTCCCTTAACATAGATTATATTACGTCCCTTTGTTATTATATTTATCACAGAGTGATGTACAAGTTGTATGACTTATAACATATCCTTATTTCTACAGGAAAACATAACATAAAAACCTGTTTTTAGTAGTTGAAGATGGCAATACACAGTCTGTATAGCACTTTTACATTTTGTATTATATTAACTTACATTAACTTATTTACGACTTTGTACTAAACATAGTAAGTCATATACTTGTGTCCTCATCTACCCATACTCACTCATGTAAACGCACTCTCATCCACACATTTATCCTACCAGTCCTACCACTCTCCTCATTCATATCCTTAGTCTATATAATTCTTTCACAATTATAATTGTTTTCTGCTTTTTGTATACATGTACTTTTATTTACTTATATATATTTTTCTTATGTATTACTTTGGTAGAAAATAGGCAGTCTTTGGTACGGTAACCTATGTTTTATTCTAAATGGCTTATCATCATGTCTTATACTAACTACATTTTCAAGTATTTTATTGTCGTTTTTTATTTTATTTGTATAGAACTCTTGTGATATTTCCCCAATATACTCAGAAATTAGCGGCAACTGTGCGTCATTGTGAAGGTTACTTATTCCTTCATACCTATCTCTATTAAATGCTAATCTAAGGCACTTATTTCGAAATACCTGAAGAGGTTTTACATTTGTGGGTGCTGTTGCGCACCATACTGGTGCTGCATACACTACTACAGGTCTCAGTATGGATGTGTATATTAATCTTTTATTTCTTGTTTGTACTGGTGAATTTTTTACCATCAGAGAGTATATTTTCTTTAATACTGAATACGCTTTCTTGAGTGCTTGCTTGATATGTTGTCTGTAAGTTAGCCTAGAATCTAAATGGACCCCAAGATATTTTACACTAATCGTTGGCACTATTTTTTTTATTGTATATTGTTACTGGTATAAGTATTTTTCTATCCTTTATCTTTTTACTGAATACTATAATTTCTGTTTTATCCGGATTAATATTTATTTTCCATTTATCATAATATTTTTCTAAGATATACAGTATTGTCTTCGTATTTGCTCGCTGCTCGTGACCGGCGGTGAGCATATATTCTGTACAGAGTATATCTGTCCTAATTCCGAGTGTTCGTTTCTCGTTTCTTTCTGGCCGAAGGGGGGAGCGAGATGGAACGCGTTGCGTGCGCGACGGGCGTGCGCGATGGTCGCGCGCATGCGTCGAGCAGTCATAGCGCTCGTGCCCGTTGCGCACGCAACGCGTTCCATCTCGCTCTGGCCTTCGCTGGACAAGAGTGAGACAAAAATGGTGGGGATAGCGACAACCTTGTATCGCGTGCATAAAATCGAGCATATACGGAAACAATACTGTATATATGTATTTGAATTTGTTTTGCTGCTACTATTGCGTTAAATGAATGTGTATATATAGCTGTGTCATCAGCAAAAAGTGCTAGTTTAGTTCTGTCAAATTCTGTGATATCGATTAAGTATATTTTAAATAATTGTGGTCCCAGCACCGATCCTTGAGGCACTCCTGCTTTAATTTGTTTTAAACTTGAGCTAGCACTGTTATATACCACTTTGAAGTTTCTTTCCACCATATACGAATGTATTAGTTTTATTATATTTTTGGGGTATTTCTGCTTGATAATTTTATATATAAGACCATCAATCCAGACTTTGTCGAAAGCTTTCTGTATGTCCAATAATACTAGCACCGTTACTTTGTCTTTATTAAAATGTATACTTATGTCGTTAACTATGCGCACTACTTGTTGTACAGTATTATGTCGTTTCCTAAATCCAAATTGTGTATCTATTGTTAAATTATGCTCTTCTTTATAATCCTTGAGTTTTCTTAAGATTATTTTTTCTGTTATTTTGCTTAGTGTTGGTAGTAGACTTATTGGCCTATAATTTACTGGACCCTGATAACCATCTGACGCCAATCTGACATCAGATTGGTAGCAGGGTCTGGCATGAGAGCGCAGAATCTGACGTCAGAACCGTAGTCGTCTGTGTCCGCATTTGGCTGCGTTCTGAGGTACAGATTCTGAGATGCAGATCCTGATGTCAGATCGGCAGCAGATGGACAGTAGATTCTGCCGTCTGCTAGGCACAGCCAACAGCGCCATCTGAGGGCCAGATTTTTCAAACAGTTCCCTACCCGTGACGTCACATGGCCGTCCCTACACACCAACACAAATGTAGCGTTATTGCTGTAGGTGTATCCAACCCCCTTATATAACCTGCTAGCAGATTGTGCAATAGATTAAATAATTAATTCTACTTATTTCCAAAAATATTTATTCATTTTTTACAATTGTTACAGAATAACTTAAGTAGCGCATATAAATTCGAGGAAGAACATTCAATATTTACATTTATAAATTCATATATACAATACGTCCCGTAACTAGTGGTACCTATTAGGTCTGATATCAGAAGATTTCGTATATTTTCGACTTCTTTTTTCTGTAGAATCACCATATTCCGTATTGTGTTAGCGCTGAAAACAAATAGAACATTAGTATAAAATTAAACGTAGCGTATGTATAAATAGGATACATGCGATATTTACTTCAACTCTATCTCCGCACAGCACACATCCTAGGCGATCATGCATGCTCCTGCAAACAGTAATATTTATAATAAAACATATGTTAAATTATTATATACGAAACAAGACGCTAAACATTCGCACTTCGCACATAACCCTATTTTTCTGTCTTACAGATAATGTGACTCTCGATTTTCGTGATATAGATAATTGGAAATTATTCAATACCATACTTACGTTTGCTTTCTGGGTACATCGAGATGATTTGCCTGTATAGTGGTGGATGAAATTACTTGGAATATTCTTCGATCTTGTCGGCACTGACTGCCACTGCCAACAACTGCCAGTGACTAGCATCTAAAGGTGGGATCTCCTACCCGCGATTGGTCGCTGCGATTGGTCGCAGCGATTTGACCCAACGACTGGCCCTAAGCTGAATCTCCTTGCCTGCGACCAGGGGTGTGCTCGGGACGGGCCGGAAACTTTCGGGCGAGATCGGGCGGGGTCCCAAGACTCGATTCGGGCTACAAGCATAGCCGCCATGAGCGGGCAATATGATTTCAGGTCGGCTCGGTAAAACTCGGACGCAATCGGACGATATCGTTACCAGTAATAATAGATCAAAATTATTACCTGAGAACATAGAAAAATTATGTTTCTTACACGTTAATTTGAAATAATAAAATATTCGCCTTCCTGTATATTGTTGTTACTATGAAACATCCAGGAAATATTCCTTTCTGTATGCTTATAGTTGTTCGTACATTTTCTATTTTAAATCTGAACCTATCCCGAAGAAGATAATACCCCATATATCCCCTTTACATAAAGTACTAAGTATGCAGTATATTTTATTAAGATTTTAAAATATTGTCGATATAAAAATAGTCTTCTTCCCAAGTTCTGAACATGGTATTTATTTATGTCCATATACGTACTTAAATAAATACCATGTTCAGAACTTGGGAAGAAGATTATTTTTATATCGACAATATTTTAAAATCTTAATAAAATATACTTAATACTTAGTACTTTATGTAATGGGGATATATAGGGTATTATCTTTTTCGGGATAGGTTCAGATTTAAAATAGAAAACGTACGAACAACTATAAGCATACAAAAAGGAATATTTCCTGGATGTTTCATAGTAACAACAATATACAGGACGGCGAATATTTAAAAAATGAGCGGAACCTTTGAAGTCTTTACTTGACCTCGTCATTTAAACTGGTTGTCTATTCTTTGCTTGTAGCCCGAATCGAGTCTCGGGATCCCGAAACTGTCGGGATCTCGAACAATACGAAAGTATTGGGACTCCGCCCGAAATTTTCCGACCGTCCCTCGGGGCCAGGAACCCGAGCCTCGGGACGATCCGCACACTCCTACCTGCGACCAAGTCCACTGCCACAGTGGGGCAGAATCCCAAGAAACAAGGAAACGAATCAGAATTCAAAAGTTGTGGGAGGATTATGTATTTTTATATATTTATAATAATAATAATAATAATAAATCGTGTTTATTCTTTTATAATATTTGATACAACGCAGTGGAGGTAGAAACGCAAAGTACAGAATGGGCGAGGCTCAGCGTCGCTGTTATTCATGCCTGACCCGAATATTTCTCGTAAGCTAATAATATGAGCTCCTAAAAAAGGTAAAAACCCAAAAAGAAGCCAGAAATAAAGATTTTAAAAATTATAGAAAAAATTGTAGCTCAAAATATTCTATCCTCCCAATGGCCCACCATCTCTCACATCTTAATACGTCAGCGCGTGCGTTTGTTTTAATATTCCAACGCGTGTTTATATTCGAGAGATACGAGATCGGTCTCGAATTTGTCCTGAGGACGAAGCAGGCCTCATCACGCGCAGTCAGTGGACCACCCCTTTTCTTCCTGTGGCTCTCCGCGAGGCGTACTGTCGCTGCTACATCATGGAACTTCGCGCGTGTGTCGATAGGAACACTGCACTTTCCATGGCATATTTATCAAATTCTTGTAGTTTTATTGGAAGTATTGAAGCTAATTAATGACGATTTTCTGAAATAACGTCAAACTTATATATTAACACTTTTAGTACCAATTTCCTTAATAATATTCAGCATTTTTAAATTGCAAAATACAGGATGTTGCATTTTTTCCCATTTTTGGGGAGTTACCCCCACTGTGCGGCATAGAATACACGTATTTAATCCATAACTGAAAAATATTCGCGAATGCTTTTTCCGCAGTAGCAAGCTCTAGATTATGTTGATTAGAAAACAAACAAAAAATTTGTTCAGAAGTTCCCGGAAGTGGAACTAAAAAAGGGATGATTGCTGACAATTTTTTAATTGGTTTCGTATGGAAAAAAACTGTATGTAAACTAATTATTTGCTATTACTTAACAGAATCGACACTACTCATTTGGGGCCCCAAAAATTGTTTTCTTTTATATCACCAAAAATTAAAGACTCGATTTAAATTTCTGCACGAAAAATACATACAATCACAGACACGTGTTTACACACAGATCAGAAGTAGGCGTCATGATATTTTAACCGTTTTTAGGCGCTCATTTTACTAGTCTACAGGTAACATAAAAATACATATCTTTTGAATTCTGACTTCTTTCCTTATTTCTCGGGATTCTGTCACACTGTGGCAATGGGTCGCAGTGCTACTGGTCGCTAGACTCCCTCCGGGACCAATCGCAGCGACTAATCGCGGGTAGGAGATCCCACCTTACGACCTCGAAAACGAACGCAAACTGGACATAGAGTCTTGACCAATCGCGAGTTTCGGTACTATGGCGCAGCCAATCCGAGCGTTGGTCAAGACTCTACGCCCAGTTTGCGTTCGTTTTCGAGGTCTGAGATGGCAGTCACTGGCAGTGGCAGTCAGTGCCGGCAAGATCGAAGAATATTCCACGCGATTCTAAAATTCTGAGTATCAATATCCAGGCAAATCATCTCGATGTATCCAGAAAGCAAACGTAAGTATGGTATTGAATAATTTCCAATTATCTATGTCACGGAAATCGAGAGTCACATTATCTGCAAGACAGAAAAATAGGGTTATGCACAAAGTGCGAACATTTAGCGTCTTGTTTCGTAAATAATAATTTAACACATGTTTCATTATAAATGTTAATGTTCGCAGGAGCATGCATGATCGTCTAGAGTGTGTGCTGTGCGGAGATAGAGCTGAAGTAAGTATCGCATGTATCCTTCTTATTCATTCGTTCAGTTTAATTTTATGCTAATGTTCTATTTGTTTTCAGCGCTAACACAATACGGAATATGGTGATTCTACGGAAAAATGAAGTATAAAATACAGGAAATCTTCTGATATCGCCCCTAATAGGTAGCACTGGTTACGGGACGTATTGTATATAGATTTATAATTGTAAATATTGAATAATTCTTCGAATTTATATGCGCTACCTATATTATTTTGTAATAATTGTAATCGTCAATCCTGTATTAATAAACTAAGAATAAATACTTTTTGAAATAAGTAAAATGAATTATTTAGTAAATGTAGAATCTGCTTGCTTTGTTATTTGAGAGTAGGAATACACCTACAGCAGTAATGTACATTTGTGTTGGTGTGTATGTCCATGTAACGTCACGCAGAGGGAATTGTTTGTGTATTGTGGCCTTCAGATGGCGCTGTTGGATGTGTCAGGCGGGCACTGCCGGGCAGCAGGACCTGCCGCGAATCTGCCGGCAGAACCGTAGCTGAATGCGGATGTAGGCTGCACCGCCGCTGCCGGCAGATCCTGACGCCCGATTTGGTTATCAGGGAAGCTTATACTAAAATATATATACATACTCATACACTGCATTCATACCATACTGATTCACCCTATTTCCTCTCATTCATCCATTCTATTCTGTACATGATTATATACAGTTTTCTCGATCGTGCATACCGTCGATACTCAGGCACTAAGTAATCAGGTACGTTATTTTCTTACTTGGGTTTTGTACCCTTCCGCGCTTCTTATTAGTAATTACTTGCTAATGAACGCAGTTAAGTGCTGTTTAGCCACCATAGTTTTTCTATCCAAACTTTTGTATTCTAAAATATCTCCTTGCGGGATCGCTGTGCTATACTTAAGATATCTCACGTCTTCCTGCTCCTTTAACTGTTTAGGCGGATAAAGGATCTTTTTGCCCGCTTTATGGTGCGGGATGTGATACAGCACAGGGACCGCCTGTTTGTTTTGTATGTATCGGTACTTGTCCAGAAATACAAAACTTTCCGGTGGTATGTAACATGTTAATAATGTATTTTTTATATAATTTTCGTCTGGGTATGGTATTGGGAAAATTAGACTGTTATTTGTTACTTTTGCTGCCGATGCGAAATATTCCTTGTGAGTTTCACTATGAAGTTATCTATTCTGTTGATTCCTGCTTTGTTATATATTGTTGCGTTACTTATGTATTTCTGGTAGTTCGATTCTCTAGACCTATATAAACTGAGGCACGCTCTCAAGCATCTCCTTTCGAATACACGTACATCCTCCATTATGGACGCTCCTATGTTGTACCACATCTCGCACCCATATGTTATTATGGGTCTTATCAATAGCTGATAGCAGGTAAGTTTAACTTTACTATTTAATTTATTAGAATAGAATAGCCGAGCATGTGGCTTTCTTTGCTTTTTTTAGCTGGTCTTCTACGTGTTTATTGAACAGAAATCTATCGTCACAGCCAACTCTACTACTAGCCGTGCTGAAAGCAAAACAGCAACACCGCGGGAGACCGGTTTCGACATAGGATATATATCTATATATATATGTATATATAGATATATCCCTGTGTCGAAACCGTTCTCCCGCAGTGTTGCCATTTTGGCTTCAGCACGGCTAGTAGTAGAGTCGGCTGTGCTATCGTCTATCAATAAGCCCAAGTACCTTAGGCCGTCTGTCCACGGAGCGTCGCGTCATAGACGCGTACGCGTAGAGACCAACCATACGAGGCATCTGTCAATCATTGATCTGCATTTGTCAAGATGCCCGGCGTACGATTGGTCTCTACGCGTACGCGTCTATGACGCGACGCTTCGTGGACGGACGGCCTTACTACTATTTTATTTATAATGCTTATATTACTTATTCCATCGCTTTTTAGAGAGAACTGCTTATAGTATTTTACAATAGTACCGCTAGCCTTTCTGCAGGAGGGTCTAATGAGGATTGTTTCGCATTTGTCTGTGCTGACTCTAAGTTTCCATTCTTTGTAGTACGCGAGTATTTTATTTAACCCTTTTTGTAAAACTGTTTGTAGCTCTTTGGGTGATTTATCGGCTCTATATATTATTAAATCGTCTGCAAAAGCTATAATATTGCAGTCGGTATTTTCTGGACCAAACAGTTTTAGTATATCACTTGTATATAGGTTAAATAAAATTGGGGAGTTAATCGTGCCTTGCTGTAACCCGTTCTCTATTTTGAAAGATTGTGATGATGTCTCTTTCCCAAAACATACACGGAAACCTCTTCCATATATCATGCTGTGTATTATTTTGACTAAGGCTAATGGAAAACCTTTCCTGCTCAATTTTACTATTAGTCCATTTAACCAAACCGTATCGAACGCTTTTTCTAGAACAATCAGACACGCCCCCAGGCATTTCTCTTCGTTTAGGGTCCAGTTCACAACTGACGCTATCTTATTTATTGCATGGATCGATGAGTGACGTGATCTAAATCCATATTGATTCTCTGGAATTAAATTCCCTACTCTACATTGTGTTTGTATGGTGTCGTTTATGATCCTTTCAAAAACTTAGCCTATGTTCGGGAGTAGACTGATTGGTCTATAACCATTGGGATCATCCTTGCTTTTCCCTTTCTTTTGAATTGGTAGTGTTTTTGCTTTCTTCTAGCTAATCGGAAAGTGGTCATGATTTAAAAGGTTGTTGAATATTATTGTGTAACTGTTGAATATGTGCGAATTACATGTATGTGCTAGACCCATCTATGGGCAATACGCGTAAATCTCCTTGTTTATGTTGTTGGCCTCCTAAAAGAATGAACTCAGTCGCGCCTAAGATATGGTAGCAATCACACGTGTAGCTAAGAGAGAAAGTACTTATGCGAAGTTGTGACGAAGTCACGTCACGCGCCGCGCGAACGCCCAGCACCGAGACAATGGGCTTAGTTCGCGCCGCGACCGCTTGGCGGCCGCGGTCCCGCGGTCTCTCTCGCGAGCGATGATTTACGGCCGACCAATATAAAGGCCGCGGCGAGCGAAATAAACAGCTCTTGTGCATGTCGCTATACCGCCTCACGCAATACAAGACGCTCTTTTTGACAAACAAAACCGAGAGGTGTGTCAGTATCGACCATAGCCATACTGTACCATTACCAGCCTCTGTCCGAAATAAGCCGAGATTCGTCTTGCGCCCTGCCTACGTCAGAGAGGTACCTCCGCGCCCCTTAGGCCGGAATCCTATTGCACTCTGAACCTCTATTATACGACTCTCGTACGAACGTGCCCCTTAAGGCCATTCCGAGCAGAACGTTAAACACACCGACATCCTCTGTCCTGTCGCCCGCCGCCAAGTCGCCGCCGCCGCGAAATTGACGCGCCGCAAAAACCGTAGCTCCGTAGCTCTTCCGACGGGATCGGAAATAAATGTAAACAAAGTTCCACAGCATCACAATAAACACTGTTACTGTTTTGAAATACGTCTTAACTCATTCGCCGGACCCGGACATACCGACTGAGTCGGCAATAATCCCTTCTCCGTCCCACCGGTAATCGTTCCGCAACCAAACACGATTACAAAGTTATTCAGAAAGTATATGTAAAGAAAATATATTTTCTTTAATTTGAATCGAGCGCGCTTTGCATGCTCAGCGCACTCTCTGAACGGCTGATTTTTGAGAGAAATAGTGAGAGAGCACACGGGCATAAAAGAACCATAGGAAAGGAAAAATAGTTAAATAATAGAATAGGTTACGTGAGTGTAAATAAAGAGAGCGAACAATAGACTCTAATTGTCGTTTCCTTATTTACAGAGAAACAAATTTGGTCTGTTGTCGTACTATTAACATTGGATAAAATACCAACCCTTATATATATACATTGTATCTACGAAAGTGTATCTCTATAATTAGAATATATATCTTGTTAATCCAAATTATTGAACATGATTTAAAATGTTGTTGAATATTATTGTGCAACTAACTATTATGTTTGGCGGTAGTTTCTTTAGTACTATATTCGGTATCGTGTCATTACCGGCCGATTTTTTATTGTTTAATATCTTAAATTTCTGTTTTACTTGTTTGTAGCTTGTGAAATAGTTTGGTAACGAATCTATTTGGGTTGGCGCTATTGCATTATTTTCTTCCGAGAACCTACATATGGTGTCTGGGAAATTGATTGAGATATCCTGCATTATTTGACTGTATTTTTTTTCTATTATGTTTCTAAATTTCGGGTTATTTAAGCTATTGTTTTGTTCGTTAGATTTTAGCTTGAGTAAAAAAAAAATATAATTACTTTTCTTACATCCGGATAAATGTTTGTGGTACTTAGGAAAGCATGGAAAATTTCACGATCGATATTGCCAGGAAACGGGACCGAACGTTCTACGGGGACGGAGACGTTATTCTTCATTCATTGATCATTCAATGTGATCAATATCTCGGTTACGTTTGTTTACTTTAGATAAAGTCAACCCTACACATCGGTGGAGATACCGATTACATATTACCCGGACGAAATTCCCAAATAGATACATAGAGAGAAATCGAAATACCATTCTGTGACACCTCAGAATTTAGAGGGAAAACAACAAAGTAAAATATATTCTTAAGGAAGTAAGATCGGGTTAACATACCCTTGAGGACGACGCTCCGTCCTCGCGACTATCACTGAGAATTAATAAAGCTCGCGAGATCGCGCGATCCAGGCTTTTATAGCACGATCCAGGCCAGAGCTACGCACTCCCCATTTCGAGAACGGGGGAGAATCGCTCCGTCAGTTACTGCTTCTTGTAATTTCCATTGCTCCATGCTCTGGAATCTAGGGCCCGGACCATCGGTGGTCTCGTTGTGTTTACGCTGACGGATTCCGCGTTTGCCGACCTACTAACCCGCGCGTTGCGATTCCGCTGAATCGCCGATGACGAAATGGAAGGCGACGCGGGGACAGCAAGCACGGAACGGACCTGAAGGGCCCCTGTAACAGAACTGATAGCAAGCAGGAATATGTATATTAAACAATTTTCACTTATTGAAATAGTTGGTAAGTAATGCAAGGCGTCCCTCGGCTCGAAATTGGATTTGTACGATAAAGGTATAGGTATTCAGCGAATAGTATTCTCCGATTCTCGAGGTTACATTGTCGCTGTCAATGGGTCATAAAAGAGAAGGATAGAACGGGGGTCGTAGCAGCCAAGAAATAAAGCTAGCGTCTCGGCTGCTAATCCAGAAACACAGTGTTATTTAGCGGAGAGGAACACCTACAGGAGTGGTACACAGCGATCCGAATCGCCGAGAATGCGATTAAAAATCCTTTGTTCACATTTCACACTTTATCATTATGGAAATGGTCATTCCAGGGATTTTTGAGGTCGCAGAATCTGATTCCGAGGTCAAAATTGTTAATACTGTACTGTTTGATTCGATTATGTTATTTGAAGTTAATTATGGCACCAAATTTTGAAAAATTAATACAGCGTTTTTATGATAGCAAAAGCTTTTGAGCGCGCGGAAACTGGAAAGTCAATAATTTGTATAAATTCACACTTCAGATATTGAAAATGCTTTCATTTATCTATAAGATGAAATTGTGCATTCATTCTATGTTATTGACACATATAAAAAGTTATAAATATCTGAAATATAAGAAATTATGGGATATTGAATTTATGACTCTAGGGGCGGTATTCTCAGTCGTTGCTTATTCTTAAGATCGTCTTAAGCATGCGGCATCCTTTACTAACCTCGTAGACTAGTAGAGGATGCAGCATGCTTAAGACGATCTTAAGAATAAGCAACGATTGAGAATACCGCCCGAAAAGTGACAGAATTGAGGTTCGAGTACATTAGCGCCACCAACGGAGAAGCCTTGAAGCCTCATTCTGTCATTTTTCGAGTCATAAATTCATTATTATTTCAACGTACGGTGCTTATTAGCATTCAAACGCACCAGACCACCCTGTATAGATGTCTACTGAAGGCAATTATACCCGCAAAAGCTTCCTTCTTGCCGATTCCACGACGTAAGTTGGTTGAAACGGATTGTTTACTACATCGCGTATACGTACATGCTTTTCCTAGCTTGTGTGAGTGTGCGCACACATTCAAGGCCCAGTGAGACGGCACCCTTAATGAGCGGAAGTCCTTCGCAATTACCAATTTTGTCGCCTATATCTTCTGCATATCTCGCTGGCCCTGTAGTTTTGCCGCTTAAAACTCTGCAAAGGTGACGAAAACGGAATTCGTTTTCATGAAAGAGGCAAACTATCCATTGGAGGGGTCTTCCCATTTCTTTTTCAAGCAGGGAAATAATTCCATTAGTACTCCCTGTATTTGTAGCAGTACCATCGTGATATTTGTAATATTTATTTGCTTTTCCTGCAAGAAAGACACAATACTGGTTTTAATGTTAAGTGCAGTGCTTGATTCTGGAGTAACATGACATAAATATTTTGATTCAGGTTCTTCTACAAGAGAGATGTGTTGTTCTGAGATGGTTCTACGATAATATTTGGTTCCTTTTTTTTCCTGTACAATAGCATGATCTTTTCTTCCATCAAAGTATAAGCCTTTAATTCTAAGATTCTGTAACTTATCTGTTTCATGACGCGATTCCACAATAAGCCTTTCTCGATTCCTTTTTCGTTCTCTTCTTAATTTCATCCTTTCAATTACTTTGCTGTTGTCTAATGGTGTAATCAATCCAATATCTTCAAGTACCGCACTGGCAATAGCTGCCGCTGTTCTGTCTGAAACCCCAGTTCTATCACAGATAGATGCTAGCGACGGCAATTTAACACGCATCTGCATCTGCAGGGTTGATGGTTCTAAATTTGAAACTTCTTCCTCGGATTCTTCCTTGGGGTATAAATCAAATTCGTTGGTTTCTTTTGCACTTCTCAAACTTTTCAGCTTTATTCGTATATTATCTAATGTCTCTTCTCTATACTTTAAAATTCTGCAATATTGTTCTTGCTTCCTTATCTCCTTGTGTGCAATTTTTTTAGTAGTGGCTTTATCAAAACCACATATGACCACCTGCCTCTGTGATCTTTGGTCTTGCAAAAACGCTTTTTCAATAATAGGGACTTTCTTCATTTTTGCACATTCACATCTCGCAAAATCAGAACATTTACAGGCTGCTATATCAAAAAGTTGCTTTGAATTTATTCTAAAGGTGTTTAAATTTAAGTCATACTTCTGAGTTCCTTTTCTGCCCTTTGATTTTAGAATATTTCTATATTTTTCATAATATGACTTTATCATCTGTGAAACTCGAGTTTGAGAAACAACGGAAATAGAAGCTCTTGCCCATATTCGTTCAACTTTTGGAACTAATTTGTCAGTAATTTCACCTACCGTTGGTTCCTTTTCGCTCAGTGCTCTTAATTCCTGCCGTATGTACAGGTAACAATTTATAATATCTTCATAACTGGGAAGAACGTTGTCATTTAACTCATTTGGACAGCCAACTATAGGACACTCAACTGCTTGTCTAGTTTGTACTTTTTTTAGCGTTGCCATTTTCTTTTACACTCGCCAACAAGATCTCGGAAATAGTGATTTATTATTTTTCCATATCACACAGCTCGTGCTACACAACAGATAATTCACACGTATCAAACGTACATTATATACTATTATGGGTGCATGACTGCACTAAATTATATGCTTGCCTACAATGCCTGCCCTGATAACCAGATCTGGCGGCAGGATCTGCCGGCAGCTGCGGTGCAGTCTACGTCCGCATTCGGCGACGGATCTGCCGGCAGATCCGCGGTAGATCCTGCCACCCGCCTGACACATCCAAGAGCGCCATCTGTAGGCCACAATTATGAAACAATGCTCTACCAATGACGTCACATGGACCTACGCACCAACACAAATGTACCGTTATTGCTGTAGGTGTATCCCTAACCTTTCCAGTACGCGTGAAATGGAGCAGTGGATTCTGCTCATATAATCTGGGAGCAGATTCCGTAGTTTATTAAATAATAATTGTTCTATTTGTTTTTAAAGTTATGGTTTGTTTCTATTAATAATACATACATTTGATGCACCTATAAAACAGAAGAGAAACTTTCAATATTTATTGTGTAAGCAGTGATGATTCTACATGCAAAAATAAGTCAATTTTTTCGATAACAAAGGGCGATATCAAAAACTTTTATCCTATATCTTCGAATATTTTTTTTTGAGGAATCACCATATTCCCGCCTGTGTTAGCTCTGAAAACAAGTATTGTTACGTTTTACGCTCATGGTAATACGATTTTAATGTATAACAACAACAGAACATCAACAGAGCAACTACAACTCAAATAACTCAATATAATCTATACAGCAAGGGAATCTGATATCGATAGGTCTGCTAGGAATGGCGGCTGACTCTCGATTGACTCCTTGACAGGCGATCGATACGATCGCCTTCTTCTTGCTTTCTGTTGTCTTCGTCGCGAGCACCAGCGGGCCATGGATCCTATCCATCGGGTGCTCGCAACACTGCTCCCCCCTCTCGAGGAGCGGTCGTCCCGACCGCTGCAGTTTCTCCGTTTCCTGCAGCTGTACCCTGGTTCGGAAGGGTGGAAAAGACGTTGTGTTCTATGTGGCCCCTTCCGTCCGTCGCCTCGGCATTTGCCTTCACGCCCCAGGGGAAAACCACTCCAAAAACCCTGGGCAAGGCGTGGGTACGTGGGTCCCGCGTCTCTGCCCTCCACTTGCGTCTTCGCACTTGCGTCCTTCTTTCTTGTACTGCGTTCCTCTTCTTCGATGGCGCATCTTCTTCTTGGGCAGAGGCGGGTGAGATGGTCCTCCTTGGCTGTAGGTCGGGATTGAACGGTTCCTCGTTCTTCTTCCTCTTCCATTTCCAGTTGCGTTCCCACGTTGTTTCCCAGAACGTCCCACGTTGTTTCCCAGAACGTCCCTCGTTGTTCCCGTCCCTCGACGGTCACGGCAGGTCGTAGTGCTGCCTCCTCGGTTGCCTCTCGACCACTGCTCTGAATTCCCATTCGCGCTGGTGGCCTCGTGTCCTAGATAGGCTTAAAAAAAGGACAAACATTAATTTCTTTACTCACGACTCCATAGTAGCCAGACAGAACCGGGAAGACGGAAAGGCGAATCGGATCCCGAAAGCAGGGGGTCACACTTTATGAGCATGCTATCGGTCCGTTCCCCGATCAATCCACCCAGGACTGTCAGCTTATTTTCTTTCTTCTTTCTTGTCCGCCTCCAGTTATCCAATCCTTGGCTTCGTGATGGCCCCATTCCTCTTCGTGGCCTCTGGTGCTGCTCCAGGGGACCGTCTCGGTGCAGCTCGTCAACGGTCCCGTCTCCGCGATGTCCCCTCTGACCGATCCATGTGACTGTGTCACACGTCCGTCCAGTGATTGGGGACACCATTTCCCGTCTGCTGTCCACCTCGTAGGAAGGGACCCCTTGGTAATCATTGTACCAGGGACGCGGCCAGGATCCCAGCCAGGAGGGTAGCGGGGTGGTTCCACGTATGTCCGCACCCCGCTGTGGACTACCACGCTGTTGTGGCACATTCGGGGAATTCGGGACCGCATCCAAGCCGCGGTAGCAGTCCCCCGACACCTTGTCCCTCGTCGTGGGGTATCGTGTTTTCTGCAACAGACTCAAGAGCGGGGGCTGGGCTACTAAAGTAGCCCAGTCCATCAAATTAGCTTAGACTAATCTTCGTTCTTGAGTCTTCCTTTGATCCTGTGATCCTTGGAAATTTTCATTCTTCTTGGTGTCTGCTGGATCCTGTACACGAGGTCGTTGATCCTATCCACTACCGTGTATGGTCCTTCCCAGTCGGTTTGTAGTTTCGGACACTTTCCTTTCCCTCTTCGTGGTTGGAATAACCA
Source organism: Andrena flavipes (assembly GCA_963971345.1). Classification (NCBI taxonomy): domain Eukaryota; kingdom Metazoa; phylum Arthropoda; class Insecta; order Hymenoptera; family Andrenidae; genus Andrena; species Andrena flavipes. The sequence continues at coordinate 16,871,433 of OZ020481.1, forward strand.
CACTTGTTCTCCTGGTTGGAACTCCACCACGTGGATACGACCGGCACACCAAAGCTCCAACCTTGAACTAACGCCCCTGGTGTTAACTGGACTCATCACCCTGGGCTCTCTCTCTTATGGGTATGGGGTCGCCGATCCCGCGACGGTATTCGCCCTCGAACTCCCTCCATCGCGACACGTCGTGGATCTATCGACGGTATTCGCCCTCGAACTCCCTCCGTCGCAACTTCGTACTCAGCCCTGCTACAACGGTATTCGCCCTCGAACTCCCTCCGTTGGGCCTCCGTACTCAGTTATCCCGTGACGATATTCGCCCTCGAACTCCCTTCGTCACAGGTCTGTAACTCTACGCACTTCCAGCGCCTCTTCGTTACAGCAGATCCGTACGCTCACACGGCCGCACTAGCCCGGCTCCAGGTATTGTCGACCGGTGCTTTCCCAAGTCTGTCGAGCCCAGGTCCCGCCGCCTGCAACGGCCTAACTTCTTCCATTCTTGACGTTGTTCCTTTCAATTTCTCTATTCTCTACAGTTCCTCCGGAGATGCCCAGTCTTTCCACACTGCCAACAGACTTTCTTCGTGTCGTCCTGAGATCCTTCGAGCCCCCTTATCTTTTCTCTCCGTTCAAAAGTGTCGTCAAATTTAGTTCTCCGTTTTACTGGATCGCGATCTCGAATTTCGGGATCGCGAGACATCGCCTCGACGGCTTCAATCTCCAGAGCCCTGGTTACAGCAGCTCTTAGAGAGTTGAACCCGCCCAGTCGCAATTCCCGCTGTATGCCAGAGCTAGATAATGCCGTTACGAATTGCGACGCGGCAAGTTTTTCGCGGGTTTCCGCCGGGCAATCGGCGAAAGCGGATTGCGCTAATCGTTCTATTTTCGTGGCGAGCGAGGAGATGCTCTCATCTCTTCGCTGTCTATGGTTCTGGAAGAGTACATAATTCAAATTGGATAGATTCTTTGCCCCGTAACGGAATTCGAGTGCAGCAACCAATTCCTCGAAGTTCTCACATTGGGCCGCGGAGAGCGTCGTAAGGATGCTCCTCGCTGTGCCCCCGAGGGAAGCGATCAAAGCTGTAGCCTTTATTTGGTCATTCCAACCATTTGCGCGCGCTATCGTTTCAAACTGTATCCTGTACTCTTCCCACGATGTTTCCCCGTTGAAAATAGCTGGCTTCACCACGTATCCCAGGTTAAGTACTCGCGATTCTAATAAAGGAGCAGCGGCGGGTGCACCGACGGGGGTAGGGACATGCGCCAGGGGGACATTATTTACAACATTATTTACATCACTATTTACATCATTATTTACATCGGCGACTGTCCCTCCACCCGGGAGACTCGCGCCGCCGTCAACCGAACCACGGATATCTTGTAATAAGGAGGTTGCGACCTGAATGCGTTCCTCCATATTCGACAGGCGTGCCTCAAGAGCCGCTTGGGCTATTCGGTCGGCGGCTTCCTTTTCCTCCCTACGCCGGTCCTCCTTTTTCCAGCGGGCCTCGTTGTCCCTCCGTAGTTCTCGCATCTGTCCCACGATGCTTAACTGTAGACTGGTGAACAGCTCCCGTAAAGAAGGGTGGTCCGTCACACCAGCGGAAGGCTCCGCCGAGGCCGCGGATGCGCGAGTGGTCATGCCACTGCGAGTGGTCATGCCACTTCGAGTGGGCATCCCACTTCTGACACCATTGTTACGTTTTACGCTCATGGTAATACGATTTTAATGTATAACAACAACAGAACATCAACAGAGCAACTACAACTCAAATAACTCAATATAATCTATACAGCAAGGGAATCTGATATCGATAGGTCTGCTAGGAATGGCGGCTGACTCTCGATTGACTCCTTGACAGGCGATCGATACGATCGCCTTCTTCTTGCTTTCTGTTGTCTTCGTCGCGAACACCAGCGGGCCATGGATCCTATCCATCGGGTGCTCGCAACAATATTAATCTAGAATTAAACGGATGAACGTCGAGAGGTATATTTTACTTTTAGTTATGCTGAAGTAAATCAGTTACGTTTTAAACTGTGGCGCTGAAAAGTGCCGATTGATGTTCATTGCGAACGTCGAGAGGTAGTTGCCGTTTCAATCAATTAAAATGGGCACTAAAAAGTATCGTTTGGTTTCTTCGCCACTGTAAAAGGAGACATGTCCCTACTTTTAAATTTCTGCAAAAATAACTACAGTTACGGTTTGTTTTCACGTGACAGTAAATCATAACTTTTACTGCCACGTGAAAACAGACTTTCATAGGTCAACTGTTTCTTTCTCCTGTTGGTGTTCGTTCCAGAAACTGCGGGGCATTCTATGTTCCTGGGATGATGAGGGCTTCGTTCGTGGACCACGCTTCCTACTGCGTACCCTCTCCTTTGCCGCCTTCAGTTCCGCTTGCATCCGCAATTAGAAGTCAGATCGAATGGGCTTGTCGAACTTGCGGTTACGACACACAACGTCTGTAAAAGAAATGTATGCAAAGTACGTCAGCATCAATGGAACATGCAGTAACAGTAACAATAATTCTACGTAAAAAGATGAGAAGTGCTTATTGCTTCGTACCAAAAATCGCCATCGTGATACGAGTGTCAAAGAGTGATTTGTGTCCTTCGCGGCCAAACCAAGTGAAGGACGACGTTAAGTCGTCCGGCAGTGCTTCCTTGAAGCAGCACTTAACCGCTCCCTTCAAATCGAGTAAACAAAGCGAGTAAAGATTGATATAAGTATATATTATATATAAAAGTAAATAAAAGAATAATTTCGTTTACACTTACGACTTTGGAATAGGTGTCGTCATCGATGTCCTCGAAGCATTCCACCTCCTGGACTGAGGACAACTGGGGGACTGCTGGCTTACCGGGCCGGCCAGTATTACGGGTGATCTGGACAGATTTCTAAATACTCATCAACAGAGTATTTATTCTTCTGCAAACAGAACGGATAAAGACGTAACGTATTAATAAACACGATACACGCGATACTTATATTAGCTCTGCCTTGATCCGATTCCGCCCAGCGAGATCTTCCATGCTTCTGCGAACATTAACATTTATAAGAAAATATCCTTACAGTGATATTTTTATAGCAAAAAAAAAGAAACATGTAAATTTACCCATTATCAGGGGGTTGGGTCGGCGCTGTATTATGCCGCAACGGCTCACTGTGGATGACAGTGGCGCGTGCAGACGATGTCCCTGAATCTGTGAATCCTTCGAAGACAGGAACATTGGCGGCATACGTATCCTGAAACATATTATCCGGGTTAACAGTAGGAACACCGTTTGACGTTGTTGGACCGTCTTCCTGCAAGATCATCGACAAATCCTGGATGTCCTGGTCGATGGTTGGTAACGGCGCGGTTAACGTCCTTCGCCGCTTTGGAGTTTCCTCCTCCGAAGAAGTGGTTTGGTATCGTGTGGATCTCACGACCACACGTTTCTCTCGCCTGTTCATGCCAGCCTGTAAGGAAAAAAAGTACATATTACGATACGTAGCGAAGGCGTGTGTGTTAGATATTTTTTCCACTTTACATGCAATATTTTATCCACCAACAATTTTTTCCCCTTTACATGCAATATTTTATCCACCGACAATTCTCTCTGTTGTGTAAGCGTCTCGCGTCAGGCGGTCACCATGGTGGTTTTAGTGGGTACAAGCCCCATATAATCTTACCCCTCCCACGGAGGGTGAGGTATCCGTTAGGGATTTCCACCATGTAAAAAAAAAAGAAAAAAAAATGTTTACTTTCTAGCTTCGTCTCTTCATTTTGGTAAGTTACTACTATTTTCTGGTGAGTGACGTGCTATAATATTTATATTTTCTTCTTTTGTATTGCTCTTCATAAGAACAACCATATTTACACGTATTCTTGTTAATCTCTGGTGACGGGTTATTTTATCGTTTGGTTTCTGCATGGGTCATTTTTTCATGTTTTCTACTGTTGAAGCCTTTGTCGCGTTACACTAGAATTATTGAGTACACGTTACATAGGTTCGTCTTGAGCTTTAGTACAAATAAGATACATACAAATATAATCTGGAAAAGGTAAGAATTGTTGGTGGATAAAATATTGCATGTAAAGTGGAAATAATTGTTGGTGGATAAAATATTGCATGTAAAGTGGAAAAAATATCTAACACACACGCCTTCGCTACGTATCGTAATATGTACTTTTTTTCCTTACAGGCTGGCATGAACAGGCGAGAGAAACGTGTGGTCGTGAGATCCACACGATACCAAACCACTTCTTCGGAGGAGGAAACTCCAAAGCGGCGAAGGACGTTAACCGCGCCGTTACCAACCATCGACCAGGACATCCAGGATTTGTCGATGATCTTGCAGGAAGACGGTCCAACAACGTCAAACGGTGTTCCTACTGTTAACCCGGATAATATGTTTCAGGATACGTATGCCGCCAATGTTCCTGTCTTCGAAGGATTCACAGATTCAGGGACATCGTCTGCACGCGCCACTGTCATCCACAGTGAGCCGTTGCGGCATAATACAGCGCCGACCCAACCCCCTGATAATGGGTAAATTTACATGTTTCTTTTTTTTTGCTATAAAAATATCACTGTAAGGATATTTTCTTATAAATGTTAATGTTCGCAGAAGCATGGAAGATCTCGCTGGGCGGAATCGGATCAAGGCAGAGCTAATATAAGTATCGCGTGTATCGTGTTTATTAATACGTTACGTCTTTATCCGTTCTGTTTGCAGAAGAATTAATACTCTGTTGATGAGTATTCAGAAATCTGTCCAGATCACCCGTAATACTGGCCGGCCCGTTAAGCCAGCAGTCCTCCAGTTGTCCTCAGTCCAGGAGGTGGAATGCTTCGAGGACATCGATGACGACACCTATTCCAAAGTCGTAAGTGAAAACGAAATTATTCTTTTATTTACTTTTATATCTATACTATTATATAAAGAGAGAGCCGATTTTTCTGTTCGCGCAAAACTCAAGACCTATTGAAACGATCTTCCTCAAATTTTGACACGTTATTCCTGCATACTCTAGGACGGACATAGGCTATGTAGTATGTCTCAGAAACGCGTTATTAACATGTAATTTATATGTAAACATGTCATGTGTACGACTGGTTTGCAGACCACGTGACCGTGTATACGACAGTCTACTTTGCCCGCATATGCGCATATTCGGCCCATGCGATACCTCACCCGTAGCAGTACCGCGATGTTACCACTAGGTGGCGAAGCTTCTCGAGCGCTTTCGCGCGGATATATATGCTAGAATGATTGTCAGGTTACAAATTGCTGTTGCAGATTAATTCGTACACCCTGTGGATGTTACTTATGCCCCAAGTGCGATCAAAGGGTATAGCCGGATAAGGTGGTCAAATGTGCCCCTGAACCGAATTCAAATCACGTTGGGTCATTCGAAAGCTTATAAAAAAAGAATCATTTCTGCCTAGTTTCAACTTTGTATCTCGACCCGGGGGGTAGTAAAGGGTAAAAATAGAAAATCAGGTTTTTGCCGAATTTCTTCTATACCAGCGGATGAAAAATTTTGAAAAAATTCAGAGGCATGTCTGTTATCGGTGCACATATTAGGAAATCGTGTCAGATTTTTAAATTGAAAAACTATGCTGTGAAAAGTAAAAAACGCCAAAAAATGCTGAAAAATGCCGGTTTTGTATCGAAGCAGTCTTGATACTGTCACGTCCCGGGTGGAGGTCTTTGGGGGACAATGACACTGTGGGGGTTTTTGAACACAGGCGAGGATCTGAAATCCTGCACACTGGGGTAGAAGGAATTTAGGCGAGGATCTTAAATCCTGCACACTGGGGTCGAAGCAGGCTAGGCGAGGATCTTAAATCCTGCACACTGGGGTAAAAGGAGGCTAGGCGAGGATCTTGAATCCTGCACACTGGGGTAAAAGGAGGTTAGGCGAGGATCTTGAATCCTGCACACTGGGGTAAAAGGAGGGTAGGCGAGGATCTTGAATCCTGCACACTGGGGTAAAAGGAGGTTAGGCGAGGATCTTGAATCCTACACACTGAGGTCGAGGGAATCTAGGCGAGGATCTTGAATCCTACACACTGAGCGACCAAGGAGGGTTTAAATAATGAAATTGTACCCGATGAACACCCGTTAGACCCTTGTGGGTTTTTATACCGGTTCGATAATAGGATTTACCGCTGCATATACATAAGAAGTCACTCGTAATGGTTCCGCGAAATCCGTCTAGGCATACGTCGGTACGCGGCCCGTGCAGAAGAACGTTTGTAAACACTGTAAGAACACTCGCTCGCGAACCGAGATCAGCTGTTGCAGCGGTTCGTTACGTTTGGGATCTTCGTTGCCGAAGGATTAACACAATAACTTCACGATTGATTTAAATGGTTGTTTATTCAGGTTAAACAAGTACGTTATCATGCACTGCGTTAATGGTGCAGTAGCGATGATCGTTCGCGTATGACATTTATAAATGTATATAAAATAAAATGTTTATGGATGGACATGCGATACAATAAAAGATGATAATATAGTATGAAATGAGCAAGTAAGAATAATAATATGAATTTCAATAAGCGTTAATAATACAAAGTGTTATAAGATGCTAAGCGTTAGCAGAAATAATAATAGGAAGCAATGAAAAATAGTATGAAATAAGCAACAAGAATAATAATATGTAATGTCATTAAATGAGGGTGATATGCCTTTAAACAATATGATAATTGAAATAGCTTACAAGAGTCGTTGTAGAAATAGTTGTTATTCACTTTCACTAATTATATATATACGTTCTTCGCTATGTTTCCGTAGAGGAAGTTTCCGTATAAGAGGACGAGGACCTCTTGGGTCCTCGTATTTATGTAAAATCAAAAGATTGTTAGGGGCGAAGGGCGGTTGCGGTATGCAACCTTGACCTATTTCGGCACGTGTCGCAGTACAGGTTATTAATAGATTTGGTCTTCCGGGGTTTTTATATGGCCTTGTAATGAATATTTGTCGTTAAGACTTCCGGGGTTCTTTTGCATAGAGTTTTGAAAGGGGATACTCAACCCATTGGATGGACTGTGGGTGGTTTGATTAGAAAGAGGGAAAAGGGGTAATGACTTCTTTGGTCATGGGGAGGTTGTGAGACGTGGTCTCGATTTAAGAGGGGTTTTTAGGGACGAGGGACTTGTATTTATTAGATTTGGAGTGATGTGGTCGTGCCACGTAAGGTTAAGAGGGGATTTGGGGGTCGTCGTTGACCATCTTGAGATGGGGACCGCTAAGGTACATCGCCAAGGTGATCAGGGGTTTGGGGAAAGGGTAAGACTTGATTCTGGAAGACTTTGGTGGAGTGAGTTTATGGAGGACTTGTACTGTTACCGCGCGAAAAATAGTGGGACGTCACAATACTATAATTATATTTATACTGTAAGTACGTATCATTGTTACTATTGTCCTGAATTTTTTCAGATTTTTCAATTTGGTGCGCCGCAGTTAAAAAAATTAAAAACCGATTTCTTCGTCGTTTTTCCGTGTCAGAGTAACTTTTGGAATTTTCGTACATACTTTATGAAATCAATCTTTTATGCGATCTTCAATGTCTTCACATACAGTAAAACAGCGTAGGAATTAAACGAACTAAACATGCTGTGACATTACAGTCTAAAATGTGTAAGATATTTTCAACGGCGTCGATGGCGCAGCTGTAAAGTGTCGGACTGACTTCCGGTTTAGCACGCGTCCGAGATACACGTACGTACTGAACCTCGGCAGAAATCCTGCATTTTAATAAAAAATAGTGAGTGGACAAACAAACTAATCATCTAAACTGTTAGCCAGTGTTGTGAATAGTAAAGACTGAGTGAAATTTCGCCCCAGGGATGCTTCGGGTAGCCCCGAATCCTGACGAGCATAATGTCATCGCAAGCTCCTCAGGGCGCGAAACGCAACATCTCGGCAATGGCTGGAAACAAAGAAAATACTTCACCGGATAATATTCTTAGGCCCAGGCTATCAAAAACCCCAAAGCTTAACTCACTACAACTCGACAAACTATACAAGGATCTACGCAAAGAGAGTAATCTCTCCACTAAGTCATTGCTGAAACCTAACCTGAAAACAACACGCAAGCATGGACCAGCACCATCTTCCCAAATACACCAACAGATGGCAGACCTAGCTCAACTAGACTCCTCTCAACCATCAACATCAGACTGGGAACTGCCCAAGAAAACCACGAAATTCAACACTAAACCCCCGAATGAACAAGCTCCTGCATATGAAAATAATCGATTCCAACTTCTTTCTAATGAAATTGATATGGATGTCGAAGACAATACACCTATAATCGGTTCTACTGCTACAAACACCAACTCAAAAATAATCAAGCAACCTCCCATTTACACCGTCAACACTGATATTAATGCTTTGATTGTGGATATAGCAACGGCAAGCATTCCAAAATCGGCATTTATAATAAAAGAAACATCAAAAAACAACCATATAATATATGCATCAACCGCTGATCATTACAAAACGATTACGGATCTACTTATAAATAACAAAACTCAATTTTATACCTACACACCAAAGAATTTGAAGCCCAAATCCATTATTATTAAAGGAATTATAGGTAACTTCACCATCGATGCAATCAAACAAGAAATTTCTGATCTCAATATTCCAGAGGTGGATATCATCAACCTAACCAAATTCGAGTTTGATAAAACGCGTACAGATGCGTATCACTACCTCCTGCAGATTTCAAATACCAGCAAAACAAAAGATCTATTCAAAATTAAGTCCCTGGCGTATCAAAGAATACAATGGGAATATCTAAGGAAACCAAGCATATTCCAGTGTAGAAAATGCCAACGACTCGGACACGCAAGCAAAAACTGCTACTTACAATATAGGTGTGTTAAATGCGCCAATTCCCATGAGCCTGGAAACTGCCCTATACCAAAAGATAATAACAAACTCCAACTGAAGTGCGCAAACTGTGGACAGGAAGGCCACCCAGCCTCGTACAAAGGTTGCCCATATATTAAATTTGCGCAACAACAAAAAAAAAAAATTGTCAATGAAACAAAAACAAAAACATACATGAAAAAAATCAACAATATCAATTCAACAATACGAGAAGACAGGACCTTCGCCCAAGCAGTAGCCGATAAGAGTCAAGAACATCCACCTTACCAAAGAAAGACAGCACATTGGATCCCACAACCGCAAGACCCTGAGACGCCCTTCAACCCGGATAAACATCCCCATCAACAAGAGCGAACACAAGAACATGCACATCCTTCATGGTTATCAGACTTTAAAAAAGAAATAGCGGAAATTATCTCCTCTCAATTCAGAAGTCTTTCGGATAAGGTAAATGAAAACTCACACAAAATAGAGTTCATTCTAAATGTGTTAAATTCTAACAATAATGTCTAATCCTCTCAACATCTCCATACATATTAGATTAGCTGCGATTAATGTTAACTCTTTGATTGCTAACCACCGTAGATATGAATTAGTGCAATTTACAGAAACTCATAACCACGACGTAATATTCATTACTGAAACGAAACTAAATAAGAGTCATATAGTATCTTTCAAAAATTATAATATTGTTAGGAGAGACAGACCCAACGCGATACAGGGTGGTGGCACTGCGATTCTCATAAAGAGGGAAATACCCTTCGAAATAGTAGACCTCCCATCTGCGGCTAATAATGAAATCCTTGAATTTACTATCATCAAAATCAGAATGAATAATAATAAATTTTTATACCTAGGTAGCTTATATGCCAAAAATGACAATAGGAACCTTTTTATCAATGAGATCAACCAACTCTTTCAAGACCTTAATTTAGACAACAACAGAAACTATTTCATATTAGCTGGAGATCTTAATGCCAGACGTAAGGCATGGGGTGATCGTGCTGACAATCAACGCGGTAAATATATGCGCCAATGGTCATCTTCATTCGATGCTCAATACAAACTCAAAATCATAACGCCGGCTTTCCCTACTTTCAAACCTGCTGGAACCTTCCTCGATGTTTGCTTGGCTGACACTCGCCTGATTTGGACAGATGCTCTTAACGATAGAGCTCGTACGCTCCCATACGATAGCGACCACGCAGCCATATCCCTGATTTTTGAATCACAGGACGACTCATTCATTCTAAATGGACCATCATGCCAAGGAATAAAATATAACTATAGAGCCACAAATTGGGAAGCACTTACTCGAAAAATATCGGAACTTTACATACAAGATATACCTCATTACACTAATCTCTCGATAGATGAAATCAATTTCCAATTACAACATATTACTGAAACCATCTCCCAATCGATGGCTGATATAATTCCAACTTATAATCAATCAGACAGCGTTAACAAATATCTAAATCACAAAATCAGAAAACTACAAAAAGACAAAAAATACATTGTTTCTCTTTTGCATAAATTACATATACTGGACCCTACAGCTCGTCTAAGAATAACACGTGAAGCAAAAAGAACACAAAAAAGACTGTCGAAGGCTTTGCAACGCGAGTTTAAACTGTCTATTGAGGGTTATTGGAACAATACCATAAAGAATATTGATTTTAGGAAGTCAGACTCCTTCTTTCCAAAAATAAATGCAATTTTTCGCCCTAAATCATTTGCTAACATTGATAACATACATGTCCAAGAAGATGAAATTAATTTATTAGATAGAAGCGGCTGCAATTTAGATAATATACAAAAATCAGGGAACGAATATGTTTTCACTGAGCGTCTTGATAAGCTTAACATCATAGGAGCTCATTATGAATATATCAACTCGCCCCGCTTCATTAATAATGACACTAGACTTAAACAGATAATAGACCTTGAAGCTGAAGCAGTAAAATTAGAATTTCACAATAATAGAGAGCAAAATAAGACCTTAGTACAATTTGATGCCCTCAATCCTGCTAGTAATCCTACTCTAACAGGTGAATCGCTGCAGCCTTTTTGCAACCCAGCTTCATTAGCTTATAAATTTAAACATCTACCAAACAAGACCTCGGCCGCTCTCGACGGGATCCCACCAATAGTTCTCAAGCACTTGCCAGCCAAAGTAATATTCAATTTAACTATAATCTTTAACAATGCAATAAACAATTGTTACTTCCCCAGTCTCTGGAAAGAAGCGAAAGTCCTCCCTATCCTAAAAAAAGGGAAAAACCCCAATAGCCCCTCTAGTTATCACCCAATTAGCCTCACGCCCAGCCTGAGTAAGGTCTTTGAAATGGTTCTGAACGATGCATTAACAGAGCACTGCACAATTAACAAAATAATACCTGTTAGCCAATTCGGCTTCAAACACCACCACTCTACAACTCACGCCATCCATAAAATGATGTCAGATGTAAATAATTCCGTAGCCAGGAGCCGTCTTGTGGGCACAGCGCTTCTTGACGTCGAGAAGGCTTTTGATTCTGTCTGGTTGAACGGGCTGTTGGTCAGAATGTGCAAAAATGATTTCCCTCGTTGGCTTGTTCACATGGTTTGGGATATGGTTAGCGGGAAAAGCTTTGTGACTTGGGACGGTATCAGCGTCTCGCCGGGTAGATTCTGGGTCGTGGAAGGACTTCAGCAGGGAACAGTTAACTCACCAATTTTATTTAATATCTTTATTAGCGAACTACCAAGATTATTTGAATTTAACACGCTTGGTCACCCGTCATTGTTGTCCTTTGCGGATGACTTGGTGGTGTATGTGACCGGCAACCGGGTGAGCAGCATCCGAGATGATCTGGAAGCGGCTGTAAATAAGATAAGTAATTATCTAGCGTCTTGGAATCTCAAAATTAACCCATCAAAATGTGAAACCATCCTTTTCCGTAAGCCCTTATCTAAATTATCCACTCGGTCCTCTGTAGGCCAAAACAAATTCCAAATATCAATCCTTGCACCGAATAACAACACTAGTACCCCCATACCGCACCGGAAATCAGTCAAGTACCTTGGTGTCCACCTTGATTACCTACTTAGAGGAAACAAGCACATCGACATACAACTAGATAAAGCAGGAAAAGCATTTCTAAGCAATGGTAGAGTCTTTCATAACAGGTATTTATCCTCCAAGGCCAAAACAATCTTGTACATGCTGTTGGTGCGTCCTATCCTCACATATGCGGCGCCAGTATGGTGGAATTTCAATCATACTTGTGCAGAAAGATTGCGCTGCTTTGAACGCAAATGCCTGAGAGCCTGTCTAGGGCTTTACCGCTCTCAAAGCTCAGATTGGCAGCACTATGTAAGCAACCAAACCTTATACAACATGGCGGAAATACCGAGAATTGACAACCTGTTACTAAAAATCACTCGTGAATACTTCGCAAAGCTCCCAAACATAGACAACGAACTTCTTAAAGCAATTGCAATTAAAGACGACGAAGCGGCCTCCAGAGAATTCGCTTCTGGATATCTGACCCCCCAGGCATTCCTCTCCTGTGACGCCCTTAGTCTTATCCAAAACGAATGTAACATACCATGGATATACCATTGGCGAAGAAACAAGGCTGATAAAAGAATTGCGCTCACCCTGAACGACTCAATTTACGACGCGAATAAATTCAAATATTCCTCTAAAATTCCCGATAAGGACTTATGTGACTTTCACAGACTGAACTACCAAAAATTCTGGTGGCTTAATGACAACTGCCCCTTTTTATCTGAACTGTCTGATCGTCGACAAGTTCATTCTAGACATACATTAGGTTAAGAACATCGTGATCTAAATTGCGACGGTATTTATATTTTTGTAAATAGTGTACATATTTCTAGTATTTTAAGTCTTTCTTTTCTCTCTGCGTTTTTCCTATCTATAATAGTTTCCGATTGATATTGTGGTTTTTTCAGGAAATTTTTCCACTAAATTTTAAGAAGCAATATTCTAAGACTGATAACACAACGGTGTTCCTACTTAAGCATTACATTATTTATAAGTAAACTGTGATAGTCTAGCAGTGAGTTGCAGAAGCACTGTACAAACTGTTATATTTCGATACCAAAGCGACTGAGTGGCAATTTTTCTATGTTTATTGAATGCCATAAATGTATAATTTCTGTTATTTTTGTTCCATTCCTCAATAAACACTTTCTAAAAAAAAAAAAAAAATAAAGTGTCGGACTGCTAAATTGCTGCGAACTTTTTGGACGTAGGTTCGAACCTCGAAACTTCTAAGTCCCACAGGGTCATATTTTTTTCACACTAATTATGTATATTTTCGGTTTCTAACTATATGACAATGTTCAATATTTATTTACAAATGTTTTAATCGTATGTTAAAAATATTTCAACCTGAAATATACGTAAAAATGACTTGACAGCAGTTTTATGCCACCGTTTCTATGATCTAGTATTCTAGTAATTTTAACTATCCCCTTACATGAATTCCGTTATAAAAGGAAATGTAAAGGATTATTTTTTACTTCAAACCTATAAAAACAGTTTATACATACAAAATTGAAAAAATATGTTTAAAAATGGAAAAGAAAAAAATCCAAACCCTTGGAGGCACCTCAAAAATTGTTTTGACAGAAACTAACTTTTACAGGCTTAATTTGAAAGCCTAAAGGCAACTTCTTTTCATTATTAGAAAATAATCACACAATTTTCATTTTTTCGTTCCATCCTAACATACATTCCTTATAGACTATCTAATAATATAAGTTTCAAAGATGCCTAACGCGTAATTTCTTATATTTCGGGTTATTTATAACTTTTTATATATTTCAATAACATAGAATGAATGCACAATTTCATCTTATAGATAAATGAAAGCATTTTCAATATCTGAAGTGTGAATTTATACAAATTATTGACTTTACAGTTTCTGCGCGCTCAATAGCTTTTGCTATCATAAAAACGCTGTATTAATTTTTTAAAATTTGATGCCATAATTAATTTCATATAACATAATCAAATCAAGCAGTATAGTAATAACAATTTTGATCTCGGAATTAGATTCTGCGACCACAAAAATCCCTGGAATGACCATCTTCATAATGATAAAGTGTGAAATGTGAACGTAAGGATTTTTAATTGCGTTTTCGGTGATTCGGATCGCTGTGCACCACTCCTGTACGTGTTCCTCTCCACTAAATAAGCGGTCCTGCATAATGTTGGTGGCAAACTTATGCAGATACGCAACAATTTTTCAATAACAATAACGGCTCAACCTTTTTACTTTTAATTTTTTCAAATATTCATAACATTTTCTGATTATGATGAGAGCAAACATTATACAATGTCGACCATTTTTGGTCGAAAGCGATATTACATCGTGTAGCGTGTACGAGAAAATCTGTGTGAAAATATCTTTCTACGGAATAGAATTCTCTTTTCGCGTAGTAGTATCCACAACTGCAGGGTACTTGAGATGTCGTAAACATTTTCCCGGGCTGGGACAAAGAGTGCCAGTGAGGCCTGGAGATAGTTTCGAAGACTGCGCATTTCGATGAAGAATGTTGAGATAAATAAGAATGATTCAGTGTGCCGCGTTTGCAATTCGCGCAATTATCTTCTCTGATCGGGAGGGCGCTTCGAGCGATCGATGCGCTGATCGATTTTCGATCAGCGTCACTTCCCTCTACTTCTCTAGCCTGCCGACGAGTGCGAATCACTATCCTAACCTCAATAGGTTATGGGCCCAGAATAATCGCGAGAAACCAGAAAAAGGAGAATTGCATCAGTGCACCTCTGTATACTAGGTACGTTTTATTCCTTTCTTCGTAAAAGAAACGAGACTCTCCGCGTATCAAGAGAGCGGAAGAAAGAAGAGAAAAGAGAAAACGGGTGAGAACAGAAAGGACGGGAACACGTGGCGAGGATTCCAGCGCAACGATGGAAAATCAAATGGACCTTCGTAGCATAAATAAATTCGACGGAACAAATTTCCAATCGTGGAAATTCCAAATAAAGAATGCACTGATGGCGCTCGATCTACTAGAGATAGCGACTGGAGAAGAGAAGATACTGGAAGTGGCGAAAACGGTCAAAAAATGGACGGAATGGAGGAAATGCAATGCCAAAGCGATGACGATGATATGAGTCACACTGGAGAGGCCACAGATTGAATACCTTCTCACATGCGACACTGCAGAAAGCATGTGGAAGAAGCTTGGAGGCCTACATGAACAGAAGAGTACATCAAGTAAGTTACTCTTAATGAACAGGTTCCATGAACACAAAATGTCCTCCACAGATACAGTTTCCCAGCACATCACGAAGGTGGTTAACATGGCCAGACAGTTGAACGACGTGGGTGAAGCGGTGTCCAATTGCATGATCATTTCAAAAATAGTGGGCACGTTACCGCCAAGATTCAGTGCTTTTGTCTCAGCATGGGACAGCGTCGAGGAAGACAGACAGACTCTGGAGAACCTGACGCAGAGACTCGTAAAGGTACAGTCGAGAACTAAACCTGAGGAGACAGGCAACTCAGCACTGGCAGCCACAAGCAAGTACAAACACAGTCCTCCACATAATGACCGTCAAAAGGGGACTCGGTCATCGAAGAAACCCAACAAGAGCTTCCGATGCTATTTCTGTGGGAAGTTAGGCCACTTGGCACGAAACTGTCGATTCAAGAAGTCGGATGACGGCTCGTCCGAAAGCAGTAAAGACAAGAGCAAGGACAAGCCTTCCTTAGTTGCTTTTGCAGCCCTTACAGACGAAGAAGAAAACGAAATCTTGAGCAGCAAACCAGAGGACATATGGATTACAAACAGGGGAGCATCGAGGCATATGGCATGCAGGAAGAACTGGTTCCAAACTCTCGTACCAACTGAAGGGAAAAAGATAGTCCTTGGAGATGACACTCCGTGCGAAGTGAAAGGCAGAGGATCCATAACCATCGAACGAAAAATTAATGGAGAATGGACAACAGGAAGCATGGAAGATGTACTATATGTTCCGGCACTACGAAAAAACCTGTTCTCCGTAGGAATGTGCACAGAAAAGAACTACGAGGTAAATTTAAAAAATGATTCCGTAGTTATTAAGAACGATAAACAGATACTTGCAGAGGGCATCAAATAATCCAACAATGTGTGTCGAATGCTGATACGAGTCAGGAAGAACGAAGCGAACCTGGCTTCGACAAATAACCTAAGACTGTGGCACGAGAGACTTGGCCACATAAATCTGAAGGCCATACGGGAAATGGTCAACAAAGTAATGGCAGATGGGGTCGAGATAGACGAATTCACTGACGTCTTTTGCGAAGCGTGTCAACGAGGCAAGCATCATCGAGGACCGTTCAAGAAGAAGACAACCGAGAATCACAAACTCGAGCCTGGGGAGAAGATTCATAGTGACGTCTGTGGGCCCATGTCCGAAAAATCTGTCGGTGGTTCAAGGTATTTCATACTATTTAAAGACGATTGTTCAGGATTCGGGTATGTTTATTTCATGAAACACAAAGACGAAGTCTTTGACAAGTTTGTAGAGGTTAGAAACCTCATTGAAAACAAATATGGTCGTAAAGTAAAAATCATTAAGACAGATAATGGCCTGGAGTACTGCAACGACAGAATGCGACGATATCTCGCAACCAAAGGAATCGAGCACCAAACAACCGCACCATACAACCCGGAACAGAACGGAAGGTCCGAGAGAGAGATGAGGACAATAGTCGAGAGTGCCCGATCAATGCTTCTTATCAGTAACGGAGCAACAAAACTATGGGCAGAGGCAGTAAACACAGCAACGTACATCTTGAACCGCACGCCAACTACTCAAGTCCAGGGTCTGACACCGTATGAGCTGTGGACCGGCAAAAAACCGGATCTATCCAGAATGAGAATCTTCGGGTGCGAGGCATTCTCGCATGAACCAGACGCCCATCGAAAGAAGTGGGACGCAAAGGCGAAGAAGATGATGTTCATTGGATACGATCACAACTCGCGAAATTACAGACTGTACGATGCGAGAACCAACCGTGTGATAGTGGCGAGGGACGTCACTTTCAACGAATCCAAACAGTACCAGGGGGACGCCCCGAACTATAATTTCTCTCAAATCCTGAGCGGGGAACGTGAGGAAGAAGATGTACAGCCCAAGGACCACGAAGGTCCGAGAGAAGAACCGACGGGAGGTATGCAGCTAAACCTTTTCACCGGTGGTGCGTTACGATTCGGTTTGAGTGTTGCTGGCGATCGCAGCCCAAAATGACTTAGAGATCGGACAATTCGATATAAAGACTGCGTTCCTATATGGGAAACTCGAAGAAGACATTTATATGTCAGTTCCGCAGGGTGTGAGTGTGAAAGACAAAAACTCGGTGTGCAAACTCGATAAGTCGCTGTACGGACTCAAACAGGCGTCGCGTAGATGGAACAAGGAGTTTGATGAGTTCCTTAAATGTTTCAATCTCACTCCGAGCTCCGCCGACAGCTGTGTGTATACGGGGGAGTTCGAAGGTGAGTCGATGTACCTAGCGTTGTATGTGGACGATGGTTTAGTGTTTGCTTCGTCACAAAAGGCCATAGATAAAATAATGGAAGCCTTACGCGACAGATTCGAAATCTCTATAGGAAATTCCAAATGTTTTGTGGGACTCCAAATGCGACGCGACCTTACGAATCGAAAGATATTTATCCATCAGCGGGAATACATTGACAAAATCGTAGAGCGTTTCAGAATGTCGGACAGTAACGTTGTCAGCATTCCCGCCGATCCTCATGTTCATCTCAGTGCGATTACATCAGACGATAATGTACGATATGAGCCGATTCCGTATCGCGAATTAATTGGCTCGCTCATGTTCGCGTCCATTATATCGCAACCGGACATTGCATTCGCGGTAGGTGCCGTGAGTAGATTCATAGTAAATCACGACAAAACGCACTGGGAGGCGGCGAAACGAATATTGAGATATTTAAAAGGTACGCAAGAAATTGGAATAGAGTATAGAGGCGGAGAGAGAAACACCATTGTTTTAGAAGGTTACTCCGATAGCGATTTTGGGGGAGATTTAGAGACGCGTCGCTCAACGATCGGATATATATTCGTTGTTAATGGGGGGCCGGTCGTATGGAGATTACAGTTACAAAGAAGCGTCTCGTTGAGCACGACAGAGGCCGAATATATAGCGGCGAGCGAAGCGGCAAAAGACGCCGTGTGGACAAAAAGACTGATAACAGACCTAGGAATAGTATTTGATAGTCCTGTAAAAATAAACGTCGACAACCAAAGCGCGATAAGACTGATCAGGGATCAGGGCTGTAGAGTCGGAGTCGGAGTTCAGAAGGAATTTCTGATTACCGGAGTCGGAGTCGGAGTCGGAGTCGAAAAAATATATGCCGACTCCTACACCGACTCCATATTAGTAAATTTTATGAAAATCCGAGTCTGTTGAGCTCTACGTGTTTATACACGCTCGCCGCTCGCGATATATTTTTGTGTAACACTCATACGACGAATGCAGGGTCATTTTGGTCCAACTTTGACAAAGTCGGGTTCCGACTCAGTTCTCAGATTACAATCGTCAACGGAGTTTTCGAACGACACTCGTTGTCGCTCTAAAGCAACATTGTCGACACATCGTTTCGTTATTGTTTCGCTATGGTGATCGAGGTACCTACTTTGAAAGAACATATTTCTACATTTGTCGAAGCCCGTGGCCGCAGTAGCCCAGTCAGTCCAGTTTCACAAAATTTGCAGTGTCAAAAAAAATGTTACCAAAGTCGGCAGTTTTTGAACACTTTACAATTACAACGGATGGGAAATATTATCAGTGTCAGTGTATTGTAAAAGATGATGATGGTGAAAAATTATGTGCAGCAAAAATTAGCAGTTTTACTAATTCCGAAAAAAAAGATGCGCCTTCAAGAGCATCAAATTTAAAAAGACATTTGCAACGTATTCATCCTAAAGTGTTGGAACAGGTAAATAAGAACGACACCAGTACAAACATTCCATCTACTTCATGGTTAAGAAAAGATCAGAAATCTAGTACAAGACAATTATCCACATTCTTCATTTCTGATAAGATAACCGTAACAATGACCCCAGGAAAGTTTAAAAATCTATTAATTCAAATGGTGGTGCAAAATAGTGTGGCTTTATCCTTTTTTCCACAGCCGGCCTTTTTAGGCTTAAACGGTGAAATCAGGGCCACCTTTACCCATGGGCTATACGGGCTATAGCCCAGGGGCGCCCGTGATCCAAGGGCGCTTAAGAATCAATCATGTTGAAATGCTTTTTTCTCTTTAATTTTGGAGACAAAAATTTTTATCTGGAGCATCCTTGCGTCATGATCCGTGCGGACGGAACCGCAGGTGACAGTGAGAAAACGCATCATGTTCTGTCTTTCCTTCAATACATGATGTCGCGGCAGTGCAAACTAAACCCGCGGCTTGAAACTACTTTTACGCTGCGGCTGCAGTGGCCGCCAATGTGCGTGAAGCGAACATCGCGCGACATTGTATCTCTGTTCTTTCTTCGACGAAGAAAAACAAAAGTGCCGCGCAACATTCGCTTCGCGAGTCGCGAGACTCCACGCAACTCCACATCTTCCTGGATACGCTGTGAAATCAGATCAATCGAGTCCCAGTCACTAGTCGGATCAAAACTGTGCAACCATTCAAAATTAATATTGTTTCTGGTTTCGAATTAGATACATTCATATTCGCGAATATATTGTCGTGTATTGTGATTATTGTGAATACTTCATTATTTGTGAATTGTGCTTATTAAAACAAACATTGGCATTGTGTTTGTATATGTATGTATAATATTAATACGACATTAATATTTATGGTGTAAGTATTTTAATTTTTTTATATTTACAGAATATATACTCCGCGAAAGTTACATGTAAAACTTTTGTTCGTTTTTCAGGATAAAGTTTCATAAGGATCTATTAATTAGTTTTCAATTCACCTTTTTGTTTTTAAAGTATAAAGTATAAACAACGTAATAATTTATTCTTTTTTATCTAATACTTAAGTATTTTTAGTATACATATAAGGTGATTCACCTAAGCGTGTCATATAAATTACTTGTAAACTATGAATCCACAAAAGAAAAAGAAGTCTGGGCATGAGAACTGACAATTAGCGAAGGAAAAAAACACAAAAGAAAATATTTTATTAAAAAAAATATCATCATTAAATAAATATTTTCAAGTATTACCCAGTGGGTCGTTAGATTCAAATCAAAATGAAGAGGAGGAATTTGTGGCAAAACAAATTGAAAAAATAGAAGATGGAACGCAAAATTTAGAATCGTTAGACACCGATCATAGCATATGTGAAGAAATAAAAACTGTTAAAGAGGAAGGAGATAAAAGTGTAACAATCAATAACTTTGATTACCTTGATGCTGCAAAATGGGGGAACTTAACCGATATGCAAATCAATGATATTGTAAAAAAAGTGGCAGAAAATCAAGTAGACATTTATCATGTAGATTTCAGTACATCAAAAGTTGTTTATAAAGCGCAAAATAGATATGCAACTCCAGCAATTTTTTATAGAAATTTAAAGGGTGGCAGAAGAGAGAAACGTAATTGGCTTCTATATTCTAATTCAACCGGGAAAGTTTTTTGCTGCCCATGCAAACTATTTGAAGCAACAGTAGCATGAAATATTTTTATTAATGGTTTTAATGATTGGAAACATAGCGAGATAATTTCACAACACGAAAACTCTGTTCAACATCAACGAAATACGCGGATTTATGTGAATCGACTAAATAGTCAACGTGACTATTTTACGAATGTTTTTACACTAGAGATGAACAAAGAGATAAGTTATTGGAAAAGTATTTTGCAACGAATTGTTGAGGTAATTAAATTTTTAGCGTCTAGAGGATTAGCTTTTAGAGGCGGAAATCAAATTATCGGGAATAAAAGCAATGGAAATTACTTAGGATGTATAGAACTACTAGCAAAATTCGATCCATTGTTACAACAACATCTACTGAATTACGCAAATAAAGGAAAAGGAACAGTTTCTTATTTGTCCGCAGGAGTTTGCGATGAATTTATTGATATCCTAGGTACCAATGTCCGAAGTTTCATTATTTCTGAATTAAAGAAAGCAAAATATTTTTCCATCATAGTTGATTCTACTCCCGATATTTCACATTCCGATCAGCTAACAATTGTTGTTAGATATGTAAACACTGCAGGAAAACCAGTAGAAAGATTCCTAACTTTTATAGAAAATGTAGGACATAAGGCCGAAGAAATGGAAAAATGTATAATGGAAGTGTTTACAAATTTTGACATTGACCTACAAGATTGTAGAGGACAATCTTATGATAACGCTTCTAATATGGCAGGAATTTATAGTGGTCTTCAAGCAAGAATTAAATACAAAAAATAATTTAGCTATATATGTACCATGTGCGACACATTCTCTGAATTTGATTGGTGAATGTGCAGCAGAAAGTTGTTCAGAAGCCACGAAATTATTTTTTTTCGTTCAGAATATATATAATTTCTTCGCTGCTTCAACTGGCCGTTGGGAAATATTAAAACTTCATTTATCTACCAAATGTAAGGTACCAAAAACATTGAGCAACACTCGATTGTAACAAACCCCAAAAAAGTCCCTTTTCTTAATAAACTTGATTAATAATTCATAATTACTTAAATACTTATATTTTCATTATATTCCTATTATTCTTACGTTTATTAAGTGTGTTAGGATTAATATTAACATTAGTTCAGGATACCGCGAGACGCGAGTGTAATGAACGAAAGGATTGAGTGAGAAAATCAAACGCATGTCGATCAGCGGATCGACAAGAGCAAGGATTCGAAGGAATGAATGTGATTGGTGCATGATGAATGAGAGAGGGAACCAAGCGTTCCACGCGCGCGCCTGCGCATAGCCAGTCGCTCCGTAGATCTGCTAGCGAACGGATCGAGCGAGACCGAGAATAATCGACGCGTAATAACCGATCTCCTTTCCTATTGGTGCTCTCCCAACTCCTTGAATATGTATAAATACGGGCAGAAAAGCCCGGAAATATTCATTCTATTTCATGAACTCAAGCAAATTCTATTTACGAACCACTAAGGCTACAAGCTGGTTCCTACATATGGTTAGGCTTCAACTTTGGAAGCCGCTTCGTAGGCCCCTGGGCATGTCGAATGTTCTGACCAAGGCCATAGTCGCCTGGTTTGACGACGAATCTGCCTTGGAAGCCGCCTTGCAGGCCCCTTAGTTGTCAAGCTAGTATTATCTATTAATTATTCTCAGGTTAGTATATTACTCCTGAGCTACGAGGGAAAAGACTATCCCAGGTTGCGATATTGCGCCTGATGAATCCGAGAAACGATAATAAGCGTTCTCAACTTTAACATATTCAAACTCCTAAATCCATAAGCTAATTCCTAGATCTACAATCTAACTTCCATATCGACCGAGCGTCACTATTCGACCAAGCGTCATTATTCACTTAAAATATCACTATTAGATTAATTTACACCAATCGATCATTAAAACGGGATTTCTTTTGTACCGACCGAGTGTCGCAACGTAATTATTTTAGTTAATTTCTTTCTTATAAAAGCGTTAAAATTATTATTTTTGTATAGTTTAGAAGTGTTTTCTTAAATAAACACTATTAAGATAAATCCTTGTTCTTGAATATTAATTCTTTATCGCGCGCCACACGAACCAATCCCGAAATCCTGTAAAAACGTGTCGAGTCACGCGTAGAAACGTTACAGGAACGATTTTTGGTGGCAGCGGTGGGATTTTAGATTTGCAAAACCGCGAATTTTGTGGCAAAGGAGTAACCCTCCTTTAGCGAAGAACCAGAATTTATCTTCCTTGTCAATCGCGAAATAAACATATCAATCATGGCGCAAAACGATCCATTAAACGAAGTGGTAGCCGAAATGCAAAACCTACACTTAAACCAAGAAAATTTGCGCCACCCTCAGATTAGAATTAGAGATGCCGCAGATACGGTTCCGGCATTCGATGGACGAAATATTTCTATGTAGCAATATACAAAATGTTGCAAAAACGCGAAAAATATGGTCACACCAATTGCCGAGTATGGGTTAGTACAAATAATAAAAAACAAATTATATGGTCAAGCCTCGCGAGTCGTTTTGAATGGAGATTACAATACCATAGATGAACTAATTAAAGTACTTAATTCTCGCTTTGCCCCACTGCATTCGTCAATTCAGTTATACGGAGACATGTCCAGAGTCGCTCAGCTGCCAGGTGAAGCGACTGTCGATTACAGTAGCCGCGTGTCAGAAATCCTCCAACAGATAAAAACGTGTCACGAAACGGAAGTTCCCTTGAATGTCGTACAATATAATCAAACTGCAGAAACCAATGCTATTCAGACATTTTTGACAGGATTGAGACCGGAGATTTACGCAAGAATGCGAACAGTTGAATTCGCTAATTTAGATAGTACTATTAGCGCCGCGATCAAAGCCGAGGCAGAAAATCAAGAGAATTTAATGAGAAATAGATTTGCTGAAGGCCTCTCGTATTCCGTACGGTGTACTAATTGTTCGGGTTACGGGCATATAACAGCGAATTGTAGTAGTAAACTCCCCGAGAGACAAATATCACAAGTATCCTGGCAGTCGAAATTCTGTGATCACTGCCGACGAGTGGGACATACTATCCAAGAATGTAGAATTAAAAATCGACAAAATAATCCGGTATCGCGACCCACAACGCAAATAGAATGTAGGTATTGCAAAATCATTGGTCATACTATTGATCAATGCCGTAAAAGAATATATAATAATAACAGGAATCGCGAAAGAATTGGAAACTCTAAACCAGAAACGACTAAAGCTTCCGGTAATACACCACAATCTTCACCACAAAAACGGGGTACACTTAATTTACAAAAGTTAAGAATTGGGAGATCACCGAATCTCACTTTATCAGGGCCCGAATTTAACAAACCCGAGATCCAAATGATGATAGATACGGGTGCCGACTTAAGCGTAATTAAGCAAGAATCCATATCTCCTGATATCCCAATCTATACAGACGCGGTGTACGAATTAAAAGGAATAGCTGATAGCATTCTTCCCACTATAGGATATATCAAAATCAAGTTTCTAAACACCGAAGTGGAGATCCACGTTGTCAAGACATTGCCACTTGCACAAGATGGACTACTAGGTACGACCTTTTTCAAAGAAATTGGAGCCAAAATAGATTATTCTAGGTCAGCTGTGGTAGTAGGAGATTATATCCTACCATTCGAAAATTGCAAGGTGACTATACCAAACAGATCCAGGTGTCAAGTACAAGTCAAAGTTATTAACTCAGATCTTAAAACCGGATACGTACCTAAATTAGAACTGCATCCTAAAATTCTTATGGGAAATGCCCTAGTTACCAATAATAATGGGCTGGCTAATCTTTATGTGGTTAATACATCTAATAAGGATATAACATTAGCAATACCTCCCATACAAATAGAACCTTATGAAGAAATAGAGATGTCAGAAGTTCTCGAAACCCCAGAGCACGTTGAACAGGTATTGAAATTACTTCGTACTAATCATTTAAATCCCGAAGAAAAAGAAAACATAGAAGAATTAATTAGACGATATTCCGATAGATTTCATCTCCCTGGAACAGGACTAGAAGCTACAAATATAATTGCACATAGAATAATCACAAAAACGGAAATACCAATAAATACTAAACAGTATAGATACCCGCAGGTGCATAAAGAAGAAATCAACAAACAAATATGCGAATTATTAACTAATGACATTATCAAACCTTCATTTTCCCCTTATAACTCTCCAGTATGGATAGTCGAGAAGAAACCAGATAGCAAAGGAAACAAGAGATGGAGAGTAGTAATAGATTTCCGTGAATTAAATGACGAAACAATTGGAGATGCATATCCGTTACCAAATATACTAGATATATTAGATCAACTTGGTAGTGCCAAATATTTCTCAATATTTGATTTAGCCTCAGGATTCCATCAAATCCCGATGCATCCAGATGATAAACATAAAACAGCATTTTCCACTCCTTATGGACACTACGAATTCAATCGAATGCCGTTTGGATTGAAAAATGCCCCTGCCACCTTTCAAAGATTAATGGACCAGGTCCTTACAGGACTACAAGGTATAGAATTATTCGTGTACTTAGACGACATAGTAATCTATGCTCGCTCACTTCAGGAGCATGCAATCAAATTCGAAAAGCTAATGAAACGACTTAGAGAAGCAAACCTAAGTCTACAACCGGATAAATGTGAATTTTTGAAGAAAGAAGTAGCGTATTTAGGACATATTATTAGCGAGAATGGAGTTCGACCAGATCCAAGAAAACTAGAAGCTGTCAAAGATTTCCCATTACCAAAAACAATAAAGAACGTAAGACAGTTCCTAGGGTTGGCTGGATATTATCGTAGATTTATAAAAGATTTCTCAAAAATCGCTAAACCATTATCAGATCTAACAAAAAAGACTAATAATTACACTTGGACTAACAAACAACAAGAGGCGTTCGAAATATTAAAAAACGCGTTATGCAGCGAACCTATATTACAACCCCCACAGCACATTTGTTGCCGAAATGTCTCAGTTGCGTTGCGGTTTAATCCTTGGAATATTGCACGGAATGTTGCCGAAAAGTTACAAGTAAATTGCTATGTCCGCCCTGTGCAACATTGCAGGATATATTTCAGCAACATTTTTTCGGGATATTACAGCAATGGTAGCGCAACATTTCTGAGATTTTATAGGAACGGTAGCGCAACATTTCTGAGATTTTATAGGAATGGTAGCGCAACATTTCTGAGATTTTACAGAAATGGTAGCGCAACATTTCTGAGATTTTACAGAAATGGTAGCGCAACATTTCTGAGATTTTACAGAAATGGTAGCGCAACATTTCTGAGATTTTACAGAAATGGTAGCGCAACATTTCGGGCAGTTGGGCCAAAAATAAAAATAACGGTATTTTATATATATGCACGTACATATTTTTATCACTTCACTTGAATGTGTGAAGAAGAATCATAGTAGTATAACATCCGTGTATATTTTAAAAATAGAATATTTATTTTACCCCAGGGAAGATTCGAACCCGCGACCTGTAGCACCGTAGACGAACACTTTACCGCTGTAGCTGCAATTGTTAATTGAGAAAACTGCTTCCGTATTCGAACATTACATTCCAACCATGCAACACTTCAAACTGAAATTATTCAAAAACGAAGATTCGTTTTGACAAACCCCATTACATCTCCCTAATCGCTAAGCTGAACATTTCACAACAAATTCATTCCGACGCTTGATGTTGTATTAAGTTGATTCATATTCTGTTATGAAATATCCTGCATAGTACAAGAAAATAATATAGTTTTAGTTTTTAGCGCATTTTTAATACAATCGTTTAACATAATTATTTTATATATTTTTTCATTTTCCAGTCCTTAGTGTTAGTGGATATACATTTCACAATTCAGACTTCGTTGCAAATATAATTTATTGCTGTATACAGTTTAATAGTTTGCTTACACCTTATAGAGCTAATTTACTAATTGTATTAATTACTTATATCACATTTTGTCACTGTTTACATACATTCCCTCGGAGGTTGCCTGTGAAATGTAACACTGTATTCTGTTTGTCGACATATTGAATATAAATAATTACTACAATTACTTAATGAACACATATGGTTTAAACAAATTCATAAAATATATACAGCAACAAAACATGTGTGAATAACTGCCAGTGACCGTAATATTAGCATTTAATTCATTGTATGTAATTAAAACGTTCCGAACTGTCGAGTGAAAATATCTAAGTCCGGATATGTTGCAGAAAAATTGCTGAAATCTTGCTCATATGTTGCGGAGCGCTCGCAAGATATGAGCAAGATTTCAGCAATTTTTCTGCAACATATCCGTATTTCCCCGTAGCGATCCCGTATTCTCCAGACACAGAATGCAGTCTAAGACTCCACACACTATCATCGAGGGAATATAAGCGAACTTGGACAATATCTGACATAAATAATTAATACGATTATTTAATTAACATTATATAGTTTAAACAATCTCATAAACAATATTCAGCAACAAAAGAGATTTGAAGAGAGTGTTACACGTGCCAATAAATGCCAGTGACCGTAATATTAGCACGTAATTCATTATATGTAATTAAAACGTTCCGAACTGTCGAGTGAAAATATCTAAGTCCGGATATGTTGCAGAAAAATTGCTGAAATCTTGCTCATATGTTGCGGAGCGCTCGCAAGATATGAGCAAGATTTCAGCAATTTTTCTGCAACATATCCGTATTTCCCCGTAGCGATCCCGTATTCTCCAGACACAGAATGCAGTCTAAGACTCCACACACTATCATCGAGGGAATATAAGCGAACTTGGACAATATCTGACATAAATAATTAATACGATTATTTAATTAACATTATTTAGTTTAAACAATCTCATAAACAATATTCAGCAACAAAAGAGATTTGAAGAGAGTGTTACACGTGCCAATAAATGTCAGTGACCGTAATATTAGCACGTAATTCATTATATGTAATTAAAACGTTCCGAACTGTCGAGTGAAAATATCTAAGTCCGGATATGTTGCAGAAAAATTGCTGAAATCTTGCTCATATGTTGCGGAGCGCTCGCAAGATATGAGCAAGATTTCAGCAATTTTTCTGCAACATATCCGTATTTCCCCGTAGCGATCCCGTATTCTCCAGACACAGAATGCAGTCTAAGACTCCACACACTATCATCGAGGGAATATAAGCGAACTTGGACAATATCTGACATAAATAATTAATACGATTATTTAATTAACATTATATAGTTTAAACAATCTCATAAACAATATTCAGCAACAAAAGAGATTTGAAGAGAGTGTTACACGTGCCAATAAATGCCAGTGACCGTAATATTAGCACGTAATTCATTATATGTAATTAAAGCGTTCCGAACTGTCGAGTGAAAATATCTAAGTCCGGATATGTTGCAGAAAAATTGCTGAAATCTTGCTCATATGTTGCGGAGCGCTCGCAAGATATGAGCAAGATTTCAGCAATTTTTCTGCAACATATCCGTATTTCCCCGTAGCGATCCCGTATTCTCCAGACACAGAATGCAGTCTAAGACTCCACAGACTATCATCGAGGGAATATAAGCGAACTTGGACAATATTTGACATAAATAATTAATACGATTATTTAATTAACATTATTTAGTTTAAACAATCTCATAAACAATATTCAGCAACAAAAGAGATTTGAAGAGAGTGTTACACGTGCCAATAAATGTCAGTGACCGTAATATTAGCACGTAATTCATTATATGTAATTAAAACGTTCCGAACTGTCGAGTGAAAATATCTAAGTCCGGATATGTTGCAGAAAAATTGCTGAAATCTTGCTCATATGTTGCGGAGCGCTCGCAAGATATGAGCAAGATTTCAGCAATTTTTCTGCAACATATCCGTATTTCCCCGTAGCGATCCCGTATTCTCCAGACACAGAATGCAGTCTAAGACTCCACACACTATCATCGAGGCAATATAAGCGAACTTGGACAATATCTGACATAAATAATTAATACGATTATTTAATTAACATTATATAGTTTAAACAATCTCATAAACAATATTCAGCAACAAAAGAGATTTGAAGAGAGTGTTACACGTGCCAATAAATGCCAGTGACCGTAATATTAGCACGTAATTCATTATATGTAATTAAAACGTTCCGAACTGTCGAGTGAAAATATCTAAGTCCGGATATGTTGCAGAAAAATTGCTGAAATCTTGCTCATATGTTGCGGAGCGCTCGCAAGATATGAGCAAGATTTCAGCAATTTTTCTGCAACATATCCGTATTTCCCCGTAGCGATCCCGTATTCTCCAGACACAGAATGCAGTCTAAGACTCCACACACTATCATCGAGGGAATATAAGCGAACTTGGACAATATCTGACATAAATAATTAATACGATTATTTAATTAACATTATTTAGTTTAAACAATCTCATAAACAATATTCAGCAACAAAAGAGATTTGAAGAGAGTGTTACACGTGCCAATAAATGTCAGTGACCGTAATATTAGCACGTAATTCATTATATGTAATTAAAACGTTCCGAACTGTCGAGTGAAAATATCTAAGTCCGGATATGTTGCAGAAAAATTGCTGAAATCTTGCTCATATGTTGCGGAGCGCTCGCAAGATATGAGCAAGATTTCAGCAATTTTTCTGCAACATATCCGTATTTCCCCGTAGCGATCCCGTATTCTCCAGACACAGAATGCAGTCTAAGACTCCACACACTATCATCGAGGGAATATAAGCGAACTTGGACAATATCTGACATAAATAATTAATACGATTATTTAATTAACATTATATAGTTTAAACAATCTCATAAACAATATTCAGCAACAAAAGAGATTTGAAGAGAGTGTTACACGTGCCAATAAATGCCAGTGACCGTAATATTAGCACGTAATTCATTATATGTAATTAAAGCGTTCCGAACTGTCGAGTGAAAATATCTAAGTCCGGATATGTTGCAGAAAAATTGCTGAAATCTTGCTCATATGTTGCGGAGCGCTCGCAAGATATGAGCAAGATTTCAGCAATTTTTCTGCAACATATCCGTATTTCCCCGTAGCGATCCCGTATTCTCCAGACACAGAATGCAGTCTAAGACTCCACAGACTATCATCGAGGGAATATAAGCGAACTTGGACAATATTTGACATAAATAATTAATACGATTATTTAATTAACATTATTTAGTTTAAACAATCTCATAAACAATATTCAGCAACAAAAGAGATTTGAAGAGAGTGTTACACGTGCCAATAAATGTCAGTGACCGTAATATTAGCACGTAATTCATTATATGTAATTAAAACGTTCCGAACTGTCGAGTGAAAATATCTAAGTCCGGATATGTTGCAGAAAAATTGCTGAAATCTTGCTCATATGTTGCGGAGCGCTCGCAAGATATGAGCAAGATTTCAGCAATTTTTCTGCAACATATCCGTATTTCCCCGTAGCGATCCCGTATTCTCCAGACACAGAATGCAGTCTAAGACTCCACACACTATCATCGAGGGAATATAAGCGAACTTGGACAATATCTGACATAAATAATTAATACGATTATTTAATTAACATTATATAGTTTAAACAATCTCATAAACAATATTCAGCAACAAAAGAGATTTGAAGAGAGTGTTACACGTGCCAATAAATGCCAGTGACCGTAATATTAGCACGTAATTCATTATATGTAATTAAAGCGTTCCGAACTGTCGAGTGAAAATATCTAAGTCCGGATATGTTGCAGAAAAATTGCTGAAATCTTGCTCATATGTTGCGGAGCGCTCGCAAGATATGAGCAAGATTTCAGCAATTTTTCTGCAACATATCCGTATTTCCCCGTAGCGATCCCGTATTCTCCAAACACAGAATGCAGTCTAAGACTCCACAGACTATCATCGAGGGAATATAAGCGAACTTGGACAATATTTGACATAAATAATTAATACGATTATTTAATTAACATTATTTAGTTTAAACAATCTCATAAACAATATTCAGCAACAAAAGAGATTTGAAGAGAGTGTTACACGTGCCAATAAATGTCAGTGACCGTAATATTAGCACGTAATTCATTATATGTAATTAAAACGTTCCGAACTGTCGAGTGAAAATATCTAAGTCCGGATATGTTGCAGAAAAATTGCTGAAATCTTGCTCATATGTTGCGGAGCGCTCGCAAGATATGAGCAAGATTTCAGCAATTTTTCTGCAACATATCCGTATTTCCCCGTAGCGATCCCGTATTCTCCAGACACAGAATGCAGTCTAAGACTCCACACACTATCATCGAGGCAATATAAGCGAACTTGGACAATATCTGACATAAATAATTAATACGATTATTTAATTAACATTATATAGTTTAAACAATCTCATAAACAATATTCAGCAACAAAAGAGATTTGAAGAGAGTGTTACACGTGCCAATAAATGCCAGTGACCGTAATATTAGCACGTAATTCATTATATGTAATTAAAACGTTCCGAACTGTCGAGTGAAAATATCTAAGTCCGGATATGTTGCAGAAAAATTGCTGAAATCTTGCTCATATGTTGCGGAGCGCTCGCAAGATATGAGCAAGATTTCAGCAATTTTTCTGCAACATATCCGTATTTCCCCGTAGCGATCCCGTATTCTCCAGACACAGAATGCAGTCTAAGACTCCACACACTATCATCGAGGGAATATAAGCGAACTTGGACAATATCTGACATAAATAATTAATACGATTATTTAATTAACATTATTTAGTTTAAACAATCTCATAAACAATATTCAGCAACAAAAGAGATTTGAAGAGAGTGTTACACGTGCCAATAAATGTCAGTGACCGTAATATTAGCACGTAATTCATTATATGTAATTAAAACGTTCCGAACTGTCGAGTGAAAATATCTAAGTCCGGATATGTTGCAGAAAAATTGCTGAAATCTTGCTCATATGTTGCGGAGCGCTCGCAAGATATGAGCAAGATTTCAGCAATTTTTCTGCAACATATCCGTATTTCCCCGTAGCGATCCCGTATTCTCCAGACACAGAATGCAGTCTAAGACTCCACACACTATCATCGAGGGAATATAAGCGAACTTGGACAATATCTGACATAAATAATTAATACGATTATTTAATTAACATTATATAGTTTAAACAATCTCATAAACAATATTCAGCAACAAAAGAGATTTGAAGAGAGTGTTACACGTGCCAATAAATGCCAGTGACCGTAATATTAGCACGTAATTCATTATATGTAATTAAAGCGTTCCGAACTGTCGAGTGAAAATATCTAAGTCCGGATATGTTGCAGAAAAATTGCTGAAATCTTGCTCATATGTTGCGGAGCGCTCGCAAGATATGAGCAAGATTTCAGCAATTTTTCTGCAACATATCCGTATTTCCCCGTAGCGATCCCGTATTCTCCAGACACAGAATGCAGTCTAAGACTCCACACACTATCATCGAGGGAATATAAGCGAACTTGGACAATATCTGACATAAATAATTAATACGATTATTTAATTAACATTATATAGTTTAAACAATCTCATAAACAATATTCAGCAACAAAAGAGATTTGAAGAGAGTGTTACACGTGCCAATAAATGCCAGTGACCGTAATATTAGCACGTAATTCATTATATGTAATTAAAGCGTTCCGAACTGTCGAGTGAAAATATCTAAGTCCGGATATGTTGCAGAAAAATTGCTGAAATCTTGCTCATATGTTGCGGAGCGCTCGCAAGATATGAGCAAGATTTCAGCAATTTTTCTGCAACATATCCGTATTTCCCCGTAGCGATCCCGTATTCTCCAGACACAGAATGCAGTCTAAGACTCCACAGACTATCATCGAGGGAATATAAGCGAACTTGGACAATATTTGACATAAATAATTAATACGATTATTTAATTAACATTATTTAGTTTAAACAATCTCATAAACAATATTCAGCAACAAAAGAGATTTGAAGAGAGTGTTACACGTGCCAATAAATGTCAGTGACCGTAATATTAGCACGTAATTCATTATATGTAATTAAAACGTTCCGAACTGTCGAGTGAAAATATCTAAGTCCGGATATGTTGCAGAAAAATTGCTGAAATCTTGCTCATATGTTGCGGAGCGCTCGCAAGATATGAGCAAGATTTCAGCAATTTTTCTGCAACATATCCGTATTTCCCCGTAGCGATCCCGTATTCTCCAGACACAGAATGCAGTCTAAGACTCCACACACTATCATCGAGGCAATATAAGCGAACTTGGACAATATCTGACATAAATAATTAATACGATTATTTAATTAACATTATATAGTTTAAACAATCTCATAAACAATATTCAGCAACAAAAGAGATTTGAAGAGAGTGTTACACGTGCCAATAAATGCCAGTGACCGTAATATTAGCACGTAATTCATTATATGTAATTAAAACGTTCCGAACTGTCGAGTGAAAATATCTAAGTCCGGATATGTTGCAGAAAAATTGCTGAAATCTTGCTCATATCTTGCGAGCGCTTGCAACATATGAGCAAGATTTCAGCAATTTTTCTGCAACATATCCGGACTTAGATATTTTCACTCGACAGTTAGGAACGTTTTAATTACATATAATGAATTACGTGCTAATATTACGGTCACTGGCATTTATTGGCACGTGTAACACTCTCTTCAAATCTCTTTTGTTGCTGAATATTGTTTATGAGATTGTTTAAACTATATAATGTTAATTAAATAATCGTATTAATTATTTATGTCAGATATTGTCCAAGTTCGCTTATATTGCCTCGATGATAGTGTGTGGAGTCTTAGACTGCATTCTGTGTCTGGAGAATACGGGATCGCTACGGGGAAATACGGATATGTTGCAGAAAAATTGCTGAAATCTTGCTCATATCTTGCGAGCGCTTGCAACATATGAGCAAGATTTCAGCAATTTTTCTGCAACATATCCGGACTTAGATATTTTCACTCGACAGTTCGGAACGTTTTAATTACATATAATGAATTACGTGCTAATATTACGGTCACTGGCATTTATTGGCACGTGTAACACTCTCTTCAAATCTCTTTTGTTGCTGAATATTGTTTATGAGATTGTTTAAACTAAATAATGTTAATTAAATAATCGTATTAATTATTTATGTCAGATATTGTCCAAGTTCGCTTATATTCCCTCGATGATAGTGTGTGGAGTCTTAGACTGCATTCTGTGTCTGGAGAATACGGGATCGCTACGGGGAAATACGGATATGTTGCAGAAAAATTGCTGAAATCTTGCTCATATCTTGCGAGCGCTCCGCAACATATGAGCAAGATTTCAGCAATTTTTCTGCAACATATCCGGACTTAGATATTTTCACTCGACAGTTCGGAACGTTTTAATTACATATAATGAATTACGTGCTAATATTACGGTCACTGACATTTATTGGCACGTGTAACACTCTCTTCAAATCTCTTTTGTTGCTGAATATTGTTTATGAGATTGTTTAAACTAAATAATGTTAATTAAATAATCGTATTAATTATTTATGTCAAATATTGTCCAAGTTCGCTTATATTCCCTCGATGATAGTCTGTGGAGTCTTAGACTGTATTCTGCGCGTCGACAATTCGGAATCGCTCTGCGAAACCCGGATTTATTGCGGATTAATTGCTGAAATCTTTCACATTTATTGTATCTCAATATATGCGCAATATTTCACGGCAATGTGTGCGCAATATTCCTGAAATATTGCACAAACTTGGCCATTGTAATATTGCACTTCAATATGTGCGCAATATTTCTGAAACATTACACAAATGTTTCCGTAGCAATATTACATGCCAATGTGTGCGCTATATTTCTGAAATATTGCGCATATGTTTCCATAACAATATTACACGGGGATGTGTGCGCAATATTTCTGTAACTTTGCACAAATGTGGCCATTGAAATATTACATGGCAATATTTCCGCAATTTTGCAGTAATATTGCAATGCAACTCGCAACCAAACGGCAACATTGTAATGTACTGCAACTTTTGTGCAACATTTCGGCAATGAAATGTGCTGTAGGGGAATACCCAAATTTCGATGCTCCATTTATTATAACAACAGACGCTTCTGGATACGCCGTAGGAGCCGTCCTCAGTCAAGGAGAAGTTGGAAAAGACCTTCCGATCGCATACGCTTCCAGAGTCTTAAACGATGCTGAAACACGTTACGCACCGACCGAGCGTGAATTACTAGCACTAGTATACGGCATGGAACATTTTCGACCCTACGTTTACGGCAAGAAATGTAAATTAATAATGGACCATAAACCCCTAGAATGGCTGTACAAATTAGCAAATCCAACTTCAAGGTTGATGCGATGGAAAATTAGGTTAGCCGAATACGACTATCAAATCATTTACAAGCCCGGGAAAAATAATACTAATGCTGACGCCTTATCACGAAATCCAATATCTACTCTTCCCCTACAAGTAACTGAGAAACGAACTCGATCGCAAATGACTACCAATACAGAATCTGGGAATCCAAGACCACTAAAACAACCCAAAGGAGATGCTTCATCATGGAACTCAAATGACTCAGACGACTCTGAAGATCCAATGATGTACGATTATCAATTAAAACGAAAACTAAAACGGAAACATCAAACCACGACCACATCACCACCAGGTCGACCAAATCAAAAGAAGCCAAAACCAGGTGATGCAACCGACACAGATGACTCAACCGACTCCGATGAATTGATATTGGATCACTATCAAATTAAACGAAAATTAAAAAGAAAACACCAGACTACGACGACCTCACCGACAGGCCGACCAGTCCGAAAACAAAAAAAGGGAGAAGAACCGCTAGTCAAAGAATCCTTAAGGACTGAACAGTCTACAGACAGCTACGAAGTGAACAAAGATATTCAAGTGACAGTAGAAGTACATCCTCCCCCTAAACCATTTGCTAGACAAGAGAGTCCGGAAGAACCTGGAATGGAGGTAGAAATAATACCACCCGCGAATCCACATAGACAAAGAGTAAAACCAATAGTAAACAAGGACAAA
Organism: Andrena flavipes; assembly: GCA_963971345.1. Lineage (NCBI taxonomy): Eukaryota > Metazoa > Arthropoda > Insecta > Hymenoptera > Andrenidae > Andrena > Andrena flavipes. The sequence goes on from OZ020481.1 coordinate 16,907,072, forward strand.
ATAATGGAAATAGGTGAAGATGTAGAGGTTCCAAAAACTCATGTATATCGCAATCCTCCTCGAATAAATTCTTCTGGCAGCAGTAGTAGCATCAGACTCATCCCTCCTAAAAAAGAGAAACCCGTAGAATCTAGTGGAACGGAATCAGGACGAGTATCACCATTAACATTAAAAGAAGAAGGAAAGGGAAGTTATAAAATACTCCCTAAAACCCCTAAATCCCCTAAATCTCCTAAATTCAAAAATAAATTTATTAAACCTACTGAACCGGGAAAAAGAAATATCAAAAAAAAAAGAGTACCCAGGATAATGGACAACGTTCCAATCGCATGTAAAGTTATAGAGATAAATGATCACCTATGGCTGAGAAGAGAAACATTAGCAATATTCATCACTACAGAAGGCAATCCAGTAGAAAAGTCGGGAATAGAGTTGAAGGAAAGGAAGATGTTAAAGATTACTTCCGAAATCCCATTCGACGTAGGAGAAGTGAAAAGAATTTCAGAAGGGAGTCAATTAATTTTAGGAATGGTAATACAGGATCCTCCAACGATACAGACATATGCCACTGTATTAGGGAACCTATGCCATAATCTCATGGAATGGGGAATTAGAAAAATATCACTACCTAAAGGAAGTAGTAACACATTATGGGAACAAGTAAAAAATATGATTAAATTAAAATTCGTACAAACTAATATCACAATAACTATTTGCAATGGAACCATTCAATTACCTATGGAACAGGATCGAATAACAATAATAAAAGAAAGTCATGAATCACCGGTAGGAGGCCACAAGGGAATCACAAAAACGTATGAGCGCATCAGATGCTTATATTATTGGAAAAATATGAAAAATGACATTAAAGAGTATATTAAAACCTGTATGAGTTGTCAAAGACAAAAATTAGTGCGAGTAAAAACGAGAGAACCTATGGTGATAACAGACACACCATTAGACGCATTTGACAAAGTATCTATGGATATCGTAGGGCCATTACCATATACACGAGCAGGAAATAGCTACATACTCACAATACAAGATGATTTAACAAAATATTCATTGGCCATACCATTAGTTTCATTCACGAGCGAAGAGATAGCCGAAGCATTTATGAAAAATTTTATATGCCAGTATGGATGTCCTAAAGCGATTTTAACAGATCAGGGCTCTTCATTTATCGGATCTGTTATGAAAAAATTCGCCAAAGTCCTTAATATTGAACAGTACAAAACATCTGCATTCCACCCTCAATCGAACGGTTCGCTAGAAAGAAGTCACCATGTATTAATCGAATATTTAAAACACTATATTACAAAAGAAAAACAATGGGATCAATGGTTGCCACAAGCTATGTTTTCTTACAACACTAGTATACATGAAAGCACCAGATTTACTCCATTTGAACTTATTTATGGAAGAAAAGCTAGACAACCCTCTAAAATAGCACCGAACGATTCACTTAACACATATCCAGATTTTATCGATAACTTGATGAGTAAATTAACAAACATTCGCGAATTAGGCAGGCGTAACTTAGAAAATTCAAAACTCAGACAAAAATACTATTACGATAGAAAAGCGTCGTCCGTTCAATATCATAAAGGTGAAAAAGTAATGCTATTAAAACCAAAGAGAAACAAATTTAGTAATGAGTATGACGGACCGTACACCATTATAAACGTTCTCGAGAATAACAACGTGAAACTGGCAATAAATCCCCGCGTTACTAGAATCGTACACCAGGACAGGATTAAGAAAGCTTACATTTCACCAAGCCACAATAATACTAGAAACCATAATCAGGCTGGTAACAATGCGAACACACGATTTCAAAAAGTGGGGAGATCCGCGAGATTAATAAGGACGAAATCAAGTTCAAAAATTTAGTGCGTATTAAGATTCCACAAGACACCGAATAGAATCGAAATGCAATTTAGTAGCTGTGAAGAGAACAATTGTAGAAAGGAAAAGTGAGTAAAAGAATCAGTAAAATGAACTAAATTATTAGATAAATAAAATCAATAAACGAGACTTTCTATTTTATTTAAAAGAATGCCAGTGTTCCATTCACGAGCATACCGTCCAACTGACATGGACGAGGAGTTTTACGGCCCTTGGGACGGAATATTGCCGGAAAACTACCCTACGATCTATTTGAAACTAATGCGATTAGTGTGCCTCCAAGGACCGGGTGTTATATTTGAGGACCGATACGATATTTTTAAAAGAAAATTGTGCCCACAGTGCTACCAGCATTTTCCAGAACCTCAAAGGTTCTTTTATCCCCGGGCATTCAATCATTTAATTACACAAGTAAATAGTGCTCTCGCGTTTAGAGATTGCAAGTTTTGTGGGAAAACCCTGTATACAGTGTTCCATGCGCGTCGATGCCCAGAGTGCATCGAAATGTACTTTAATTTCAATGAAGAGGGCAAAGATGATGACTTGCTCCGACAGGGGCACGCAATAAACGTAATCACCCAATGGTGATCACAAAATCATAAAATCGAAAATTTTACTATCCTTCCCAACTGCGCAGCGAGTCTCCGTGTCAATCCTGTCAATAGGCCCCTTTACACGGTCGGTCTTGCGCGCGGTCCGGCCCGCGGGCCGGACCGCCGCGCGCCGCGCGGCCCGGAAAAGTACGTGAAGCCGGATCGTGGCGGTCCTTCGCGCGGGCCAGAAGGTCGTACCCGTCACTACTTAGAGACAGCGAGTTCGGGCTCCCATTTCTACGTCGACTCCACATGCTTTTTACACGATCCACCGCAGTGGTGTACTACTTGTTCTATGTGTATCATCGATCTGCGAAACGATCGGCAAGACACGATCGCGATATACGTTCGCGAAAAGTATCTGAAATTCCTCGATATACCAGGTTTATAGAGGATATCATAAATGCTGTTACTGTAGGGTACACTGAAACATTTGTTTTTAGGAAGCTACGTTTGGTTGACCTGAAGGTGCTATAAATTGTGGAAATGATTTATGGCTCAGTTATAACGAGTGTAAAATTTTACAAGGGTACTTTAAAAAATGTCCAAATGTTTCCCCGGCAATGCGATGGCAAATGAAATTGCAGTTAACACATTCACTGTTGTGACGATCATAATTATTACTATCAACGGCAATAATTACCATGTCACTGCTTGTTTTAATATAAAAACTAATATTGATAGACAATAAATACATATAGGTATGCAAGTGATGTTATATCTAAGATAAATGATGAAGAGATGTAATATGCAAAATGTCTTGAAGAAGGGGGGTAGTCTTCTGATTGCTCGTGATGCAGGTCAAATTTTTCATCCACGCTCTTGCGTGGCGCGCAGCAAGAAAGCATCACAGTCCTGCCCGCGCGCCAGAAAGCGTCACGCTCCTGCCCGCGCGCAAACCTCGAATCCAGAAGAGTTTGCATAAGAGACAGAAAAGGTAGTTAGAAAAGGAGAAAACGATAGTTGAAACCAGGATCGTTGCGCGCCTCAGGATTTCCGACAGTGCGGACAAGTCTGAGGCGCGCGACGAGCCTGGCAGCCGATCTTCTGGCAGCCAAGGATAAATAAGCCGTGCCTCGATGGGTTTCGAGGACTTGGACCCTCGAGACCAGGGGGGCCGTACTATGTTGCCCCCTAAGACGTGGCGAATCGAAAATTTTACATTTCGCACCGGATCTTGGCGAAAGTGACGTGGATCGTTTCCTTATGTTTTCCCGATGAAAATGGTCCAAAAACGACACAAATCGGATTGTAATTAAGGAATCTTCATAATAAATTGATTTCCATAACTTCGTTAAAAATAGTCCGATTTACATGAAATTTGGTATAATTTTCATTTGAAAAACGTAACGAATCCATCGGTATCACTTCCATATCGATACGATAAAGTATAAAGAATTATTTTATTTCTGAAACAGGTATGAATCCTTGGCCGACCGCAACGAATCGAGGTCGACGACACACAGTCGAGGGTGAAATATTCATTACAGCGTATTAAGAAATTCTTTATTCTTCGTCGTATCGATATGAAAGTAACACTAGTGGATTCCTGGCGTTCTCACAATTAAAATGATCACAAATATCCTGCAAATCGGACTACTTTGACACAAACAATACAAATTATAAAAGGAGTAGGCTGATATCGCCAGAAACGGCAGTACGTTTGCGCACGCGGGGTCCCGCCTGCGCCGTCCTCTCTTCAAATTACAAACGGATCCCTTATCGCTCGGGTATAAACACGACATATTTGTTTGCATGGTTATAAACTTCGTCCATTAGCTATCCGAATAGAGTGATGGATACACAAAAGTACAACTTTCATACTAAACTACGTCTTTGCCATATTTATTTTTTTATGTCTCTTCAGCTGTTTCTAACTTTCACTTTTACTCCTTTATCAGTACCTACCTGTTCATACCGTTTCTGCTTCCATGTGCCTGGAGTCAAGGGTTCGCACAGGCCTGGTCAGCGTCAGGAACATTTGGCGACCAGGCCTTTGCTAACCGGGGGACAGCTTCCTTACCCCACGCTTTCTTTTCACCCTCTCTATGTTTCTTCCCTGTTTTTTCCTACTTCATCTTTCTTCTATCTTCTTTTATTCGCTATCTCTAACTCTGTCTAGTCTTTCCTTTTTAACCGGCGAAAATTCACGGAGCGGACACTTGGTCTCGAACCGGTTATCAGGCAACAAGTACCGCGCACGCATTTCTATTGTTTTTCCATATTTACTGTTGATTTATTACTGTTAATTGTTACTTTTAATTATTTCTGTTAATCATTACTTTTAATTGTTACCATTAATTATTACCGTTCCTTGGTATTGTTAATTGTTTCTGTTAATTGTGATGGTTAATTGTTATTTTTAATTGTTACTGTTAATTGTTATTGTTAATTGTTATTTGTGGTTTAACTTCATTGAATTGTGTATTATTTAAAAAAGTGCATCGCAAGTTTTGTGATGTTTGCGGCAAACAATGACCGGAACTTGGCTGTTGTTGTTGTTGCTGCTGCTGCTGTCCAGTTGACAGTAGCAGAGCGAAGAAGAAGCAGAAGAAGAAACCGCCAGGTTTGGATAAAAAAATATCGCGAAGACTGCAGTGATCAGCCTCTTCTTCGAGAACTGCGAGAAAATTATCCGGACGATTATCGAAACTACTTGAGGATGGATTGCAAGGCGTTCGACGATCTACTGGGTTTAGTTCAAAACCGAATAAAGAAAATGGACACCATTATGCGGAAAAGCATCACCGCAGAACAACGCCTTATCGCTACGTTGAGATTTTTGGCAACTGGGCGGTCGTACGAAGATTTGAAATTTACGACAGGAATATCGGCTCCTGCGTTATGCAAAATAATTCCTGAAACGTGCAAAGCACTGTATTATGCGCTACGGACAGAGTTCTTGAAGGTAAGGGTAATAATTTATTAATGAAATAATAATTCGCGCTCGTATTTATTGGTTCCTGTCTTCCCGGCTCGGCCCAGGATAAAACCTACACTGGTTGTCGCAGAGGTCTGTATCTGGTTTTAAGGATCCTAGGAGCCCTCTCCTCAACACGCTTGCAATCAAACTGTCCGCGTAAATCGCCTGCCGCGGCTCCATCCGTTCCAATTGCTTGGCAACTTTTATTCCCGTTGCTTCGTATTCCGATATATCGATGCGGCTGATGGTGGGATTCTTTAACGCGTCAGCACAAGTTTCCAGAACTTTTATCACGCCACCATCGTCACTTTTTCTTTTCTTGCTCCGACGTGAAATTTGGCTGGCCGGCCGTTTCTGGCTGCTTGGACCCGGTTGCGATTCCAATGCTTCGTCCTTCGTACAAAAAAAGCACATATAATTTAATAAAATAAGAAATAACAAGGAAATTCAATTTTGTTTATATTTGTATTGTTTTTTGTTTTGTCATAGTTCCCCAATAACAAGGACGAGTGGAAAAAAATAGCCGATGGATTTCGCGACAAATGGGATTTCCCCAACTGCGGAGGTGCCATGGATGGCAAACATATCAGAATTGTTCCACCACCGGATTCCGGGGCCTTGTATTATAACTATAAAAATTATTATAGCACCGTACTAATGGCGTTAGTCGACTCCAATTACGAGTTTATTTTTGTCGATGTCGGCAAAAATGGAAGGGTATCAGATGGTGGTGTTCTCGAACACACTGAATTCATGAGGCGTTTAAATAACGGGCAATTAAATTTGCCCGAGAATAATGAAACGATAAAGAATTTGAACTTCGTGTTTGTAGGCGATGAAGCGTTTTCTTTAACAAATAACTTCTTAAAGCCTTATGCTCAAAGGGAATTGGATCATGATAAAAGAATATTTAATTATAGATTATCCCGAGGTAGGAACGTAGTGGAAAATACATTCGGCATATTAGCCTCGCGATTTAGAATATTTAATACAGCAATTAATATGAAGGTCGAAAATATTTCATATGTTGTATTGGCTGCCTGCGTTCTCCATAATTTCTTAAGGAGACGGAGCGCACCATACACAACGAACAACAGGAGTAGGCAGGAGGGGAATTATCAAAACGATTTAGTGCAGATGGATAATTTGCAACCCCTTAATCGTGGGAATTTAAATAACTCTGCCAAGCAAAATAGGGACCGGTATAAAGAGTATTTTGTAGGAGAAGGAAGTGTTCCGTGGCAGGAAGATATGCTGAATGCGTATAGAGCGTGAGTGTTTGATGTATGGAGGGGGTATATCCGTTTGAACCCTCGGAAAATGTGTACATTTTGTGGACTTTTTTACAGGTCAACGGTTTGATGCAAATTCGCCGTGTTTTTACTATCTTTACATAGTATTATGAACTACTCATACAAAAAATTATAGACGATCTCCCGGCATGAACAGCCGGCATTTTATTTTAAATTCATTTTTCGGGATAATGACCGATTAAACACTTGATAATTTAATATACTAACTAAATTTGTTCGAGCCAGGTCAAAGCTACAGTGACGGTCACCATAAAGTGCTTAAATAAAAAAAAGATGCCGGGAGATCGTCTATAATTCCATTATTTATTTATAGGGTAGATGTACCGTTTGTGGCCATTGTACCGTTTTTCGCCATGTGCATAATTATCGGGTTTTTTGGCTAGAAATTGCTTGCAGACACATAATTATTTGTAGAATTTCAAACCGTAAATATTTTGTTTAATATACTAACAGAAATATAAGGTTACATTTATTGCTCACGCGAAAAGTGGCAAGTGGCCAGAAACGGTGAAAAATGGATTTCTTATATTTTTTAATTTTCTTAATTCTTTAACGATTTCTCTAGTTAATGGTAACGTATATATATTAATAGTAAAGATAGTGTAAAATTTAGTAAAGCTTTTAGTTTCCTGATTTGAAGTACAATTTTAAAGATAATTACGACGAAAGTCACTGAAATCATTAAAGCGGCCACAAATGGTGCATCTCCCCTATATCTTTCATGTGTATATGACTATGATATGTACTCGCGTAACGTATGTTAATAATAATCATTTGCGTATATCATTTATGGGAGGGCCGTCAAAAAACATGAATGTTACCTATCATATATTATTTGTATTATTTATATGTATCATATACTATGACTTGTTAAAATTAAAATAACACATGGTGAGCGGGTTTGCGGGTAACACATGTTTTGGGAGCGAATGTGCACCTCTGGACAATTGGAGATTTGTTAAAACAAACGTGCTACAAAATTGTTTATAACATTGAAAATGATGTTTCAAAGATTCCATTGTATAGAATTGCACGTATAGGCATGGACCTACCACTACTCTGCCGTTTTAGCAGCATCTACCCAAATGGTGGGGCCTGGCCCAGTGCGCACCCCTAAACGTAAACAAACACAATCCCACGTTTAAAGGGACAGAAGGTAGTGCAAGGTGCATTGACCTAGTTCAGGCCACTGTGCCAGACCCCACCATTCGAGTGCATACTACCAAAACGGCAGAGTGGCGGGTGGGCCCATGCCTATACGTGCAACTCTATACAATCGAATCGTTGAAACATTAGTTTCAATGTTATAAACAATTTTGTATCAATTTTTTTTAACAAATTCACTCCCCAAACCAGTGATCATTACTTTTTGAACTCCTTGTACATTAAGTCGATCTGCGCATGCGTTAATATTATTGTTTGAATACGATTTAATTGAATTATTTTGTAATCATAATTCATGAACTAATTCAATTGTAATTCTGCACATCTCTGTCCAATTATAATACACACATACTTAGTCACAGTAATAAAATAAAATTTCACAAAAAGACAACCATATGTTTCCTTTTTCTTGTCTGTGTCCATTGTTAAATTATTTTCAGTTTCTTGTTTACCTTCAGTGCTACATTGAAATGATATTTCCACGTAGTTGGAGCCACAGAGGCTCCCTAAGAATAAAACTTTGGAGTGACATTTAGCTTGTTTTCGTTGTGTACAATTATTTTTTTACAAGATAGAAACTCGTCCGTGGTTCCAGCTATACCGATTTTTTTTACGAGTGTAGTAATAAAATAAATGAGGTCATAAATGAACTTACTTGATTGCTAGGCTGCGTCTCGGGGTCGTCCATGTCCTGAACGTCGATGGCTTCACCTTCAATTTCTTCGGGTTCTTCCCGCATCGTTTCCGGCTCTTCCGGGAGAGATATCTCCTCCTCGATGTTGCTTATGCTCGGCGTTGGGATGTCCTGATCTTTTGTAAATAATAGTAGCTCGTAATACCAAAATGTCGGTACATATACATCCTCGGTCCCGTTACCAGAGCGTGTCGATGCCGCCACTTTTCTAAATTCCTTTCGGAATGTCCCACGTAGAGATTGAATTTTTTTGCAGACAAACTCTTTGTCCGCATTCGGAAATATTGGTCTGCAGTAGTTTATTAATTTATCGTAGCAGTCATTGCGCAAATTGCGATTTTGATATTCCTTACTCTTCACTTTCCATAGACATGGCATCGTTTTATATAAGGTAATCAAACCCGTTACCGCCTTGCTGCTCCACTTTATATCCTCCATAATAAGCAAGAAAATCACAAAAAAGGAACAAAACTATACGAACGTATCGACACTTTGACTTTTCGTTTGATTCTGCCTTTTCTCCGTGCATTCACTTAAAACGTAAGCAATGGTTACTCCCTCCATAGGTCAAATTCCTAGCGGGGGTGGTTATGGCAAAATGTAATTGGTTAAGACGTGACAAAAGGGGCGGATTTTAGCCCAGGAAGAAATGCAAAACGCTCTCGTCCTTCTGCCCAAACGGCGGTCGTGTTATAAAAATCAGGGGTTGTAAATACGTCTTTAGTTAACGTTTCGTTGCCAGATGTGCAAGCTTCGCGAGGTATTTCCTTATTTGACCATTGTCCTGGGATTCTAAACGTTTAGTCCAGCAATAAACACGTCGCAGAGTCCCAGGAATAGGTCACCGGTGGTACCCGCCGTTGGAGCCTTACCTTGCCTTACCTTGGAAGTCGCGGTTTATTATCGTACGCGGTGTCCCGCCTGCGCCGTGCCCCCTTGTCTGCCAGATGTGGAAAAGGGGCAATATACATCGTGCCGTTTTTCAGGGATTTCGACTTCTTTTCACTCTGAGTTAATGAGTATATTGCTCCAACGGCGGCCGTCACTGATGGGCTTTAGCTCACGACGTGTTTAGGAGTGAAAAGAAGTCGAAATCCCTGAAAAACGGCACGATGTCTATTGCCCCTTTTCCACATCTGGCAGACAAGGGGGCACGGCGCAGGCGGGACACCGCGTACGATAATAAACCGCGACTTCCAAGGTAAGGCAAGGTAAGGCTCCAACGGCGGGTACCACCGGTGACCTATTCCTGGGACTCTGCGACGTGTTTATTGCTGGACTAAACGTTTAGAATCCCAGGACAATGGTCAAATAAGGAAATACCTCGCGAAGCTTGCACATCTGGCAACGAAACGTTAACTAAAGACGTATTTACAACCCCTGATTTTTATAACACGACCGCCGTTTGGGCAGAAGGACGAGAGCGTTTTGCATTTCTTCCTGGGCTAAAATCCGCCCCTTTTGTCACGCCTTAACCAATTACATTTTGCCATAACCACCCCCGCTAGGAATTTGACCTATGGAGGGAGTAACCATTGCTTACGTTTTAAGTGAATGCACGGAGAAAAGGCAGAATCAAACGAAAAGTCAAAGTGTCGATACGTTCGTATAGTTTTGTTCCTTTTTTGTGATTTTCTTGCTTATTATGGAGGATATAAAGTGGAGCAGCAAGGCGGTAACGGGTTTGATTACCTTATATAAAACGATGCCATGTCTATGGAAAGTGAAGAGTAAGGAATATCAAAATCGCAATTTGCGCAATGACTGCTACGATAAATTAATAAACTACTGCAGACCAATATTTCCGAATGCGGACAAAGAGTTTGTCTGCAAAAAAATTCAATCTCTACGTGGGACATTCCGAAAGGAATTTAGAAAAGTGGCGGCATCGACACGCTCTGGTAACGGGACCGAGGATGTATATGTACCGACACTTTGGTATTACGAGCTACTATTATTTACAAAAGATCAGGACATCCCAACGCCGAGCATAAGCAACATCGAGGAGGAGATATCTCTCCCGGAAGAGCCGGAAACGATGCGGGAAGAACCCGAAGAAATTGAAGGTGAAGCCATCGACGTTCAGGACATGGACGACCCCGAGACGCAGCCTAGCAATCAAGTAAGTTCATTTATGACCTCATTTATTTTATTACTACACTCGTAAAAAAAATCGGTATAGCTGGAACCACGGACGAGTTTCTATCTTGTAAAAAAATAATTGTACACAACGAAAACAAGCTAAATGTCACTCCAAAGTTTTATTCTTAGGGAGCCTCTGTGGCTCCAACTACGTGGAAATATCATTTCAATGTAGCACTGAAGGTAAACAAGAAACTGAAAATAATTTAATAATGGACACAGACAAGAAAAAGGAAACATATGGTTGTCTTTTTGTGAAATTTTATTTTATTACTGTGACTAAGTATGTGTGTATTATAATTGGACAGAGATGTGCAGAATTACAATTGAATTAGTTCATGAATTATGATTACAAAATAATTCAATTAAATCGTATTCAAACAATAATATTAACGCATGCGCAGATCGACTTAATGTACAAGGAGTTCAAAAAGTAATGATCACTGGTTTGGGGAGTGAATTTGTTAAAAAAAATTGATACAAAATTGTTTATAACATTGAAACTAATGTTTCAACGATTCGATTGTATAGAGTTGCACGTATAGGCATGGGCCCACCCGCCACTCTGCCGTTTTGGTAGTATGCACTCGAATGGTGGGGTCTGGCACAGTGGCCTGAACTAGGTCAATGCACCTTGCACTACCTTCTGTCCCTTTAAACGTGGGATTGTGTTTGTTTACGTTTAGGGGTGCGCACTGGGCCAGGCCCCACCATTTGGGTAGATGCTGCTAAAACGGCAGAGTAGTGGTAGGTCCATGCCTATACGTGCAATTCTATACAATGGAATCTTTGAAACATCATTTTCAATGTTATAAACAATTTTAGAGCACGTTTGTTTTAACAAATCTCCAATTGTCCAGAGGTGCACATTCGCTCCCAAAACATGTGTTACCCGCAAACCCGCTCACCATGTGTTATTTTAATTTTAACAAGTCATAGTATATGATACATATAAATAATACAAATAATATATGATAGGTAACATTCATGTTTTTTGACGGCCCTCCCATAAATGATATACGCAAATGATTATTATTAACATACGTTACGCGAGTACATATCATAGTCATATACACATGAAAGATATAGGGGAGATGCACCATTTGTGGCCGCTTTAATGATTTCAGTGACTTTCGTCGTAATTATCTTTAAAATTGTACTTCAAATCAGGAAACTAAAAGCTTTACTAAATTTTACACTATCTTTACTATTAATATATATACGTTACCATTAACTAGAGAAATCGTTAAAGAATTAAGAAAATTAAAAAATATAAGAAATCCATTTTTCACCGTTTCTGGCCACTTGCCACTTTTCGCGTGAGCAATAAATGTAACCTTATATTTCTGTTAGTATATTAAACAAAATATTTACGGTTTGAAATTCTACAAATAATTATGTGTCTGCAAGCAATTTCTAGCCAAAAAACCCGATAATTATGCACATGGCGAAAAACGGTACAATGGCCACAAACGGTACATCTACCCTATAAATAAATAATGGAATTATAGACGATCTCCCGGCATCTTTTTTTTATTTAAGCACTTTATGGTGACCGTCACTGTAGCTTTGACCTGGCTCGAACAAATTTAGTTAGTATATTAAATTATCAAGTGTTTAATCGGTCATTATCCCGAAAAATGAATTTAAAATAAAATGCCGGCTGTTCATGCCGGGAGATCGTCTATAATTTTTTGTATGAGTAGTTCATAATACTATGTAAAGATAGTAAAAACACGGCGAATTTGCATCAAACCGTTGACCTGTAAAAAAGTCCACAAAATGTACACATTTTCCGAGGGTTCAAACGGATATACCCCCTCCATACATCAAACACTCACGCTCTATACGCATTCAGCATATCTTCCTGCCACGGAACACTTCCTTCTCCTACAAAATACTCTTTATACCGGTCCCTATTTTGCTTGGCAGAGTTATTTAAATTCCCACGATTAAGGGGTTGCAAATTATCCATCTGCACTAAATCGTTTTGATAATTCCCCTCCTGCCTACTCCTGTTGTTCGTTGTGTATGGTGCGCTCCGTCTCCTTAAGAAATTATGGAGAACGCAGGCAGCCAATACAACATATGAAATATTTTCGACCTTCATATTAATTGCTGTATTAAATATTCTAAATCGCGAGGCTAATATGCCGAATGTATTTTCCACTACGTTCCTACCTCGGGATAATCTATAATTAAATATTCTTTTATCATGATCCAATTCCCTTTGAGCATAAGGCTTTAAGAAGTTATTTGTTAAAGAAAACGCTTCATCGCCTACAAACACGAAGTTCAAATTCTTTATCGTTTCATTATTCTCGGGCAAATTTAATTGCCCGTTATTTAAACGCCTCATGAATTCAGTGTGTTCGAGAACACCACCATCTGATACCCTTCCATTTTTGCCGACATCGACAAAAATAAACTCGTAATTGGAGTCGACTAACGCCATTAGTACGGTGCTATAATAATTTTTATAGTTATAATACAAGGCCCCGGAATCCGGTGGTGGAACAATTCTGATATGTTTGCCATCCATGGCACCTCCGCAGTTGGGGAAATCCCATTTGTCGCGAAATCCATCGGCTATTTTTTTCCACTCGTCCTTGTTATTGGGGAACTATGACAAAACAAAAAACAATACAAATATAAACAAAATTGAATTTCCTTGTTATTTCTTATTTTATTAAATTATATGTGCTTTTTTTGTACGAAGGACGAAGCATTGGAATCGCAACCGGGTCCAAGCAGCCAGAAACGGCCGGCCAGCCAAATTTCACGTCGGAGCAAGAAAAGAAAAAGTGACGATGGTGGCGTGATAAAAGTTCTGGAAACTTGTGCTGACGCGTTAAAGAATCCCACCATCAGCCGCATCGATATATCGGAATACGAAGCAACGGGAATAAAAGTTGCCAAGCAATTGGAACGGATGGAGCCGCGGCAGGCGATTTACGCGGACAGTTTGATTGCAAGCGTGTTGAGGAGAGGGCTCCTAGGATCCTTAAAACCAGATACAGACCTCTGCGACAACCAGTGTAGGTTTTATCCTGGGCCGAGCCGGGAAGACAGGAACCAATAAATACGAGCGCGAATTATTATTTCATTAATAAATTATTACCCTTACCTTCAAGAACTCTGTCCGTAGCGCATAATACAGTGCTTTGCACGTTTCAGGAATTATTTTGCATAACGCAGGAGCCGATATTCCTGTCGTAAATTTCAAATCTTCGTACGACCGCCCAGTTGCCAAAAATCTCAACGTAGCGATAAGGCGTTGTTCTGCGGTGATGCTTTTCCGCATAATGGTGTCCATTTTCTTTATTCGGTTTTGAACTAAACCCAGTAGATCGTCGAACGCCTTGCAATCCATCCTCAAGTAGTTTCGATAATCGTCCGGATAATTTTCTCGCAGTTCTCGAAGAAGAGGCTGATCACTGCAGTCTTCGCGATATTTTTTTATCCAAACCTGGCGGTTTCTTCTTCTGCTTCTTCTTCGCTCTGCTACTGTCAACTGGACAGCAGCAGCAGCAACAACAACAACAGCCAAGTTCCGGTCATTGTTTGCCGCAAACATCACAAAACTTGCGATGCACTTTTTTAAATAATACACAATTCAATGAAGTTAAACCACAAATAACAATTAACAATAACAATTAACAGTAACAATTAAAAATAACAATTAACAATCACAATTAACAGAAACAATTAACAATACCAAGGAACGGTAATAATTAATGGTAACAATTAAAAGTAATGATTAACAGAAATAATTAAAAGTAACAATTAACAGTAATAAATCAACAGTAAATATGGAAAAACAATAGAAATGCGTGCGCGGTACTTGTTGCCTGATAACCGGTTCGAGACCAAGTGTCCGCTCCGTGAATTTTCGCCGGTTAAAAAGGAAAGACTAGACAGAGTTAGAGATAGCGAATAAAAGAAGATAGAAGAAAGATGAAGTAGGAAAAAACAGGGAAGAAACATAGAGAGGGTGAAAAGAAAGCGTGGGGTAAGGAAGCTGTCCCCCGGTTAGCAAAGGCCTGGTCGCCAAATGTTCCTGACGCTGACCAGGCCTGTGCGAACCCTTGACTCCAGGCACATGGAAGCAGAAACGGTATGAACAGGTAGGTACTGATAAAGGAGTAAAAGTGAAAGTTAGAAACAGCTGAAGAGACATAAAAAAATAAATATGGCAAAGACGTAGTTTAGTATGAAAGTTGTACTTTTGTGTATCCATCACTCTATTCGGATAGCTAATGGACGAAGTTTATAACCATGCAAACAAATATGTCGTGTTTATACCCGAGCGATAAGGGATCCGTTTGTAATTTGAAGAGAGGACGGCGCAGGCGGGACCCCGCGTGCGCAAACGTACTGCCGTTTCTGGCGATATCAGCCTACTCCTTTTATAATTTGTATTGTTTGTGTCAAAGTAGTCCGATTTGCAGGATATTTGTGATCATTTTAATTGTGAGAACGCCAGGAATCCACTAGTGTTACTTTCATATCGATACGACGAAGAATAAAGAATTTCTTAATACGCTGTAATGAATATTTCACCCTCGACTGTGTGTCGTCGACCTCGATTCGTTGCGGTCGGCCAAGGATTCATACCTGTTTCAGAAATAAAATAATTCTTTATACTTTATCGTATCGATATGGAAGTGATACCGATGGATTCGTTACGTTTTTCAAATGAAAATTATACCAAATTTCATGTAAATCGGACTATTTTTAACGAAGTTATGGAAATCAATTTATTATGAAGATTCCTTAATTACAATCCGATTTGTGTCGTTTTTGGACCATTTTCATCGGGAAAACATAAGGAAACGATCCACGTCACTTTCGCCAAGATCCGGTGCGAAATGTAAAATTTTCGATTCGCCACGTCTTAGGGGGCAACATAGTACGGCCCCCCTGGTCTCGAGGGTCCAAGTCCTCGAAACCCATCGAGGCACGGCTTATTTATCCTTGGCTGCCAGAAGATCGGCTGCCAGGCTCGTCGCGCGCCTCAGACTTGTCCGCACTGTCGGAAATCCTGAGGCGCGCAACGATCCTGGTTTCAACTATCGTTTTCTCCTTTTCTAACTACCTTTTCTGTCTCTTATGCAAACTCTTCTGGATTCGAGGTTTGCGCGCGGGCAGGAGCGTGACGCTTTCTGGCGCGCGGGCAGGACTGTGATGCTTTCTTGCTGCGCGCCACGCAAGAGCGTGGATGAAAAATTTGACCTGCATCACGAGCAATCAGAAGACTACCCCCCTTCTTCAAGACATTTTGCATATTACATCTCTTCATCATTTATCTTAGATATAACATCACTTGCATACCTATATGTATTTATTGTCTATCAATATTAGTTTTTATATTAAAACAAGCAGTGACATGGTAATTATTGCCGTTGATAGTAATAATTATGATCGTCACAACAGTGAATGTGTTAACTGCAATTTCATTTGCCATCGCATTGCCGGGGAAACATTTGGACATTTTTTAAAGTACCCTTGTAAAATTTTACACTCGTTATAACTGAGCCATAAATCATTTCCACAATTTATAGCACCTTCAGGTCAACCAAACGTAGCTTCCTAAAAACAAATGTTTCAGTGTACCCTACAGTAACAGCATTTATGATATCCTCTATAAACCTGGTATATCGAGGAATTTCAGATACTTTTCGCGAACGTATATCGCGATCGTGTCTTGCCGATCGTTTCGCAGATCGATGATACACATAGAACAAGTAGTACACCACTGCGGTGGATCGTGTAAAAAGCATGTGGAGTCGACGTAGAAATGGGAGCCCGAACTCGCTGTCTCTAAGTAGTGACGGGTACGACCTTCTGGCCCGCGCGAAGGACCGCCACGATCCGGCTTCACGTACTTTTCCGGGCCGCGCGGCGCGCGGCGGTCCGGCCCGCGGGCCGGACCGCGCGCAAGACCGACCGTGTAAAGGGGCCTATTAGGGAAGAAAAAGTTAGGTCGCGAGAGAACAGGTCGCGGAGATGGGGGAAACAATACAGGAATAATCAGTATTACGCGTAATATGGTGATCGACAGTCGATGGTATCAATCAGTTTAGCGATCAGCAACAAAATAACCGTAATTTCAAACCTTAAAATAATCAAACTCCATTCGAAACATCATTATTATAATGACGAATCGTCGTGCGGGCGGGAAAAGAATTAAGACAAAAAGAATGGAAACCCAATGGCGAGAATTAAACAAAATAGACATCCCTGAAGTCAATTGGTGTGATTATATTAAACTACCTCCCTCTGACCCTCGACAACGAGCCTGGAAGTACATTTTTCTCTTTGGGTCTGGACACGTACCACCTCCAACAACGGGGATAAGATCACCAACGGTGGACGATAACAATGTCCAAGCATTCCAGTACATGGACGAAGAAACCGACAGCCCATGCCCTCCCCTTGCCCCTTTTGAAGAACCCAATTCCCAAATCTCTGTCTCTCGAGGACGAGAGATCACCCCGGGCGGCGAGGTGTAACAAACCCCAAAAAAGTCCCTTTTCTTAATAAACTTGATTAATAATTCATAATTACTTAAATACTTATATTTTCATTATATTCCTATTATTCTTACGTTTATTAAGTGTGTTAGGATTAATATTAACATTAGTTCAGGATACCGCGAGACGCGAGTGTAATGAACGAAAGGATTGAGTGAGAAAATCAAACGCATGTCGATCAGCGGATCGACAAGAGCAAGGATTCGAAGGAATGAATGTGATTGGTGCATGATGAATGAGAGAGGGAACCAAGCGTTCCACGCGCGCGCCTGCGCATAGCCAGTCGCTCCGTAGATCTGCTAGCGAACGGATCGAGCGAGACCGAGAATAATCGACGCGTAATAACCGATCTCCTTTCCTATTGGTGCTCTCCCAACTCCTTGAATATGTATAAATACGGGCAGAAAAGCCCGGAAATATTCATTCTATTTCATGAACTCAAGCAAATTCTATTTACGAACCACTAAGGCTACAAGCTGGTTCCTACATATGGTTAGGCTTCAACTTTGGAAGCCGCTTCGTAGGCCCCTGGGCATGTCGAATGTTCTGACCAAGGCCATAGTCGCCTGGTTTGACGACGAATCTGCCTTGGAAGCCGCCTTGCAGGCCCCTTAGTTGTCAAGCTAGTATTATCTATTAATTATTCTCAGGTTAGTATATTACTCCTGAGCTACGAGGGAAAAGACTATCCCAGGTTGCGATATTGCGCCTGATGAATCCGAGAAACGATAATAAGCGTTCTCAACTTTAACATATTCAAACTCCTAAATCCATAAGCTAATTCCTAGATCTACAATCTAACTTCCATATCGACCGAGCGTCACTATTCGACCAAGCGTCATTATTCACTTAAAATATCACTATTAGATTAATTTACATCAATCGATCATTAAAACGGGATTTCTTTTGTACCGACCGAGTGTCGCAACGTAATTATTTTAGTTAATTTCTTTCTTATAAAAGCGTTAAAATTATTATTTTTGTATAGTTTAGAAGTGTTTTCTTAAATAAACACTATTAAGATAAATCCTTGTTCTTGAATATTAATTCTTTATCGCGCGCCACACGAACCAATCCCGAAATCCTGTAAAAACGTGTCGAGTCACGCGTAGAAACGTTACACGATGGTCAGCAAGAGCAGAATCAGTTACTGCATTAATTGTTGGATATGACTTTTACAAAAAGGTCTAAATGATATTTCAACAGATAAAACACAAAAATGTTCTACTAGACTTGAAGCAGATAGTTTAAAAACACAATTTAATTCACTCGAAACCGGTTTAATGCTTTCACTTTGGAATGATATTTTGAATACTATTGATAAAACAAATATAAGCCTGCAAAAGATTGAAATCGAAATTGAAACAGTCGTTAACTTATATAATTCTTTACAAAAATTTATTGAAAATCGTCGGAATATGCAAACATTTAATTATTATAAACAGGAAGGAGAAAGATTGTCGGGAAATTCTGAATTTAAAACTTCAAGAATGATTAAAAGGAAAAAGCAATTTGATGAAGGAGCATCAACGGACACAAAATTTGAGAAGAGTGCAGATTTTCGTATCAATACTTTTTACGTAATTATCGATACACTTTTAGCAGAAATAAACAAAAGAAAATCTGCATATGAACATATAGCTTCCAAATTTGGATTTCTAATCAATTTAGAAAATTGCGACGAAGCGGTCATTCGAAAAAAGGCAGCTTCCTTATGTAATGAATATTCATTAGATATCGAGAACGGATTAGTTGAAGAATGTTTGCATTTTAAGCATATCAATTTATTAACGGATGAAAAATTATCAAAAGCAGAATGCATTTTAAAAACAATTATAGATTCCCAAATCGAATGTACATTTCCTAATATAGCAACAGCTGTACGAGTATATTTAAGTATTGCCTGTACTAATTGTAGTGGAGAAAGATCATTTTCCACATTAAAACAGATTAAAAATTATCAGCGGTCATCATTAGGACAATGTAAATTCAGTAATTTAAGTATTCTGTCCATAGAAAACGATTTATTAAATAAAATAGATCATACTGACATCATAAATAAATTTGCAGAAATTAAATGCCGCAAAAAATATATTAAGTAGAATTTGTTTATGTCTCTCTATAGTGTGTAATTTTATAAATATCTACCTTTATTATGTTATTAATATATTATTGAGTTAAATAAAAATGTGCAATAATATATTTTAAAACAAATTTTTTGCCATAAGTTATGAATTATATGAATTATTTAATTATTGCTCAATCCAATGTGATTCACCCCTCACGTATCGAGGGCTGAAGCACTTTTCTACCATCACGCTGGAGCTGATTTTCTATGGCCGACCTTCGATTTTTTATGTACCGCGGTGTTTTAGACTTCCATTCAGAGACCAACTCTGTACATCGTATGGACTGACAAGTGTTTTCGTGTAGACTACAAATGTGTTTTTTTTTTAGAGGAGAGATACCTACGACAACCATTAAGTGTATTGCCCCGGGTCTCCACTAGAGCGTTCTTGTCTTTTCGTTCCGTGTCCACACCGCCGCAAACGGAACAAGACGTTCACATACGATTCGTTCGCTGAGTTTTGTTGATGTTTGCGGCCGTGTGGACGCGGTGGGGCAGGCGGGGGCGCGTTTGCCTTGGTGGAGACCCGGGGTTGTAACGTACTTCCTTGCACCGATTTCGAAGAAATTGCACCCTTGGTAACTAGGGCGCCAAAATTTTTTAGCCCAGGGCGCTCAAATTTGTTAAGACGGCCCTGGGTGAAATGGCTAGAAAACTTGGTGTTTCTTTAGATAGAAAATGTATCAGAAGCCTGGTAATTGAAGAAGCTAGAACTAGAAAAGAAGAACTTCGAAAAAGTCTGAAGGATCGCATTATTTTCATTAAAATGGGTGCATGCACTCGCCACAGAGTGAATTATTTTGCCATTAATGTTCGATTTGTTGATGAAAATAATAAAATTTTAACTCGGACATTGGGGGTGAAGGATACTCAGGCACATCCCGCAAGCGAATATCTCTAAAAGTTGGTGCAAGAAGTGTTAGACGATTTTAAAATTAAAAAAGAGCAGATTTTATGTATTGTGACAGATAATGCTTCAAATATGTTAAGTACCACAGAGAAAATGAATAAAGCTATTGAAGAAAGTGACCCACAAACGAGAGAAACAATGGAAAACAACGAATATTTGGATGATATTGTTGAAGAAGTATCGAAGGTATTTCAAATTCAACATATGCGATGTGCTGTGCACACATTGCAATTAGCAATACGAGATGGATTAAAAGATCACGCAGCTACTCTCATTGAAAAACTGAGACAAGTAGCTGTTGCAGCTAGAACCCCTAAAATAGATGCTATTCTGAAAACACGTGCTAGAAAAGGAATTATTTTAGATCAAGTAACGCGATGGGGAAGCACTTATTTAATGGTTAAGCGTTTGCTTGAGTTAAAAGCCTTTCTTGAAGATCTGGATAATCCAAGTGTTTCATTAACTAAAAGGCAATGGGACCAAACGGGAAAATTAGAAAGCGTCTTGTCATACCCTTATGTTGTCACCCTAAAGCTACAAGCTGAAGATTTGATACCTGGAACATTTTTGTTGGAGTGGAAAAGCTTATTGCATCAACTAAACAAAATTGAAGGTTCCACTGCTGATGCGATTTTATCTTCAATGAAAAAAAGGGAGAATCAGTTATTGAAAAATAAAATTTTGTTAGCTGCTATTTATGTTGATCCAATAAATCGAATTTTACTAAATGACGATCAAATTGCCTTAGGGAAAAAAAACACTATATGAAGTAGCAATTCGCATGAAAAGGTTACAGATACCTGAAATCGATATATCACAGGATGAACAAGTTAGATGCAATGACAGCTCGGAATCATCTTCTGCAAATGAATCAAATGAAGGTTTAGACTTCGAAGCATATTTGGATAAATTAGAACGTTTAAACGTAAAACGAAGACGCTTAATCAATCCAGAAAATGAACCAGTAGAAATTCAAACAAGCAAATTTCAACAAGAGTTTTTAGAAGGATTAAAAGAAATTGAAAAATATGATGGTTTATCAAAACTGAATGTGGAAGAAGCCATTGCTATTTATCCAAAAATTATTCGCGATGCAGCTAGATCTGTGACAGCAATGCCCCCGACACAAGTCAGTGTTGAGAGATTATTTTCAGCATTGAAAATAATTAAAATGAATTTAAGGTCATCTATGAAGGATGATTTGGCTGAAGCCATTCTTATTCTTAAAACCATTTTATAAGTCACATGATTTTGAATTTTATTTTGTTTTAATTTCATTGAAACGAATTTCACTTTATAGGTATTAATTTTTCATTACTTCTTTTTCTTTTTGTCAGAATTCATTTATTTGAAATTAAAATATAAACCAACTTTACATAGAATATTTCATTTTTAAAAAATATTTTATTTTGTATTTTATTGAAATAAAAAGTGCTTCAATGGCTGTTCGCGAAAGTCACGAGTGAGCACGCTGGTGGAAGTGAGGTTAAGGACGGTGAGAAAGGTGGCAAAAGATGCACTGATTTCAAAAACTTTATGGTCAGTTTATTTAAAAACACCTCAAGATGTTGACGCGGTGTACGATTTGAGTGAGCGTTGAGCCCTCAAACACTTGAACAATCAATCGCGATACACGCAACACATGGGTACACACTGATTGCCGATGAGTCCCCAAATACCTCCAAAGAACAATGATTTTAAAGGTTTTGAACCGTGAGCAAGGTGTGCAATGAGCACAAGACTTTGAATAATGAAGTGTAACGGTTTCGGACGTAGCGTAACGCGTCTTACAGGATCCCGGGATTGGTTCGAATGGCGTGCGATAAAGAATTAAAATTCAAGAACAAGAATTTAACTTAAATAGTGTTTATTGTAGAAAACACTTCTAAATGATACATAAAAATGTAAATTAACGCCCTAATATTAAAGAAATTAATTAGGTTGCGACTCTAGGTCGTTACAAAAGTAAAGCTAATCGTCTTGGGTTGCGACACTAGGTCGTTACAAAAGAAATACCCGTTTGAACGATCGATTTGGAATAATATAACTTAATTAACTATTAATAACGTTTAGTCGAATGATAGGAATTAGTTTATAGGTTATGACTCTCGGTCGATATAAGAATTGGATTATGGATAATGACTCTCGGTCGATATAGGAGTTAGCTTATGATTTAGGAATTAGCTTATAATTCTAGGAAATTGAATATGTTTAGTTTGAGAATCGTTTGAATTGTTTCGTTGTCATCAGGGGCGGTTTTGCCACCTGGTATAGTCTTGTTCCCTCGTCGCTCAGGAGTATTAGTACTAACCTGAGATTAATAATTATTAATAACTTAGCTTCATCAACTAAGTGGCCTGCAAAGCGGTCCCCAAGGCAGAAAACCTCTCGTCAAACCTGGCGACTATGGCCTTAGTTTATTACGATCGGCTCGACCAAGTGTCCAGCAAGGCGGCCTCCAAAGTTGGAGCATTAAATTTATGTTGGAATCAGCCAATGGCCATAAATGATTCAGAGTAGTATTCGCTTTGAAATTGTAATTCATAATGATGCTCTCTGGGCTTTCTTGCCCGTATTTATACATATTCGGGGTTCTGGGAGCGCACCAATGGGAATGGATTTTGACTATTACGCGTCAATCATTCTTGTCTTCGCTCGATCTATTCTCCAGTCGGTCTACTGTCAGGAATCCAGAACTCTATAAACGTACCAAACATATAGACATAAGATATCACTATATAAGAAACGAATACGAAAACAAAACGATAGACATCGACTATGTTCCTACGAAGGCCCAACACGCTGACATATTAACTAAGGCATTACCGCGAGAGTCGTTCATTAGGTTAAGGGAAGCATTGAATGTAACCGAAGCCAACCAGGCACTTGAATGGAGAGAGTGTTGAGATAAATAAGAATGATTCAGCGTGCCGCGTTTGCAATTCGCGCCATTATCTTCTCTGACCGGGAGGGCGCTTCGAGCGATCGATGCGCTGATCGATTTTCGATCAGCGTCACTTCCCTCTACTTCTCTAGCCTGCCGACGAGTGCGAATCACTATCCTAACGTCAATAAAGAACTTGTCGCTGAAGAGACACATGGACGTATATATGTGGCGACCCGCCACATTTGAATATACGCGGGCACGCGCCTGGCAACGCCGGGCAGACGTGAAAGTCCGAGTGACGTCGGGGGGCCTCGGCTGGCGTCGCGGGCGGGGACGAGGCACGCCGTGAGGACTCTCTCGGTCGGGGCTAGCGAGCGGACGTTTACGCGAAGAAGACGCTTCTGTTGGGTTTCTGTTAAGAGTCTCGATAAATTACGTAATCACAATAAATCGCATCGGTGATTAAAGGTTGGGAAATAGTTATTTCACACCCAGTTTCCCACATATATTGTGGGCAAAATTCCACAAAAGAAAAAACACTGTGTATTTCGTATTCCACAAGTATGCACTACATATGCTGAACATCGAATTGCAAATCATCGATGACTGTTGACAATTTTAAACATTATATTCTACATTACAGAAATAAAATCTAAAGTGCATATTTTATTCATTAAAAATTACGTAAAACGATTGAAATAGTCGCAACAGCATTATAAAGGAAACATACCTAACGAAACGCGTATAGTTTGAACGTTTTATACTAATAAAACGCATATAGTTTGAAATATATTTTCTACCACTTTTCAAATGAGAACAAAATGCTGCATTTATATTTTCTGAACACATGTAAAGAAGAAAGGGAAAAGAAGTATATAACGAAATTTAAAATTTCTACATTCCGTCTCATCGGTCCGAAAATTGCAGGAACGTACTGCTGACAGTTTTTACATGAAAATGAGCCCAAACACGGTATAAATCGAATTATTAATTAATTAAACAATGATGAACATACGAATGGGAAAAGAATGAGTGAGGCAAGAGGGGTAAAGTAATGACATGCGTTGCGGTGCGCATATCATAGAATATGTGTACGTAAAGCGTCAAAGATAGCTGTGTTGATCAGCGTGCGGACCAATTATGCTCAACAATGAAGGGGGGAAACACCGACAGGGGGTAGTGGTAATGTGTGCGTGAACTGACGCCAGCGTTCACGTTACCACTAACCCCTGTCGGTGTTTCCCCCCTTCATTGTTGAGCATAATTGGTCCGCACGCTGGTGTTGATATACATATTTGAAGAATATGAATAATACTATATTATATGCAATAAAATACCGTGCTACTACTACTACTACTACTACTACTACTACATGTCAAACTGTGACTTCATACAAATCTGTACCATAACACATAACTTACCTTTCTCGCCGCTTTTTATTTTTGGACAAACGCTTTGCAGCTAACGTAGGCTGCCTCACTTTTGCCTCACCCTTCGAATTGCGTCTATTTCTTGCATCTGCGGATTCTTTCTTCGATTCCATCACAATGATGAATGTGAATGATCACACACAGTTATCAGCACTACAGTAACTAACCACGCGGAAATGGAACAATTCACAAATTATGAATATTCCATATATCAATATCCACGCATAAAATAAAAGCCCGATTGCTTTTTGCATTTTCGGCGTAGTGCAAACAATAAGAAACTGATCAGCTAGCGTTGTCGCTGCATTGGTTACAGATGCTGAGAAGATAAACAGAAGCTAGTGGGAAAGGGACGGACATACGCGTCCTGTTCCTCTCTGTCTCATTAGGATTGGTGTGATAATACTGTTTGGTGCACAGAAATGTGCACAGGAAAGAATTTTTGATTGTCCTGTGCATATACTTTTGACGTATCACCGACATTATTAGCGAAGAATTCATATTTCGTTCTACTATTATCCTTTCCCACTTGCCTGAAGGTGAAGGACCACCCCGCAAGTATGCGCGGGCACGCACCGAGTTTTCAAACCTGCGCGCATCCGAACTTTTACGCGGGCCGATGACGCCCCACTAGGTTCTTGGTGCGAGTGAAATACAAAATCTTGAGGGAGTGAGAAAGGCAGTTTGGGCCTTGTCCACCCTTGAGGGTAGCAAAGGCTCGATGGTCAGAAAAAAGCGACTGTTGAGCAGTAAACATCGTAAGTACCTTCACGCTTACTATCCCTGTCTTTTTCACTATATGTGTCGGTTATTATGAAAGTGGTCCAAGTCCAAATTTTTTGTTTCTTACATTTCACTTATATTTTTATGTGTTATATCAACGTGATACATAATAAACGTACAGTGAAATTTTTTTTTAAATTTCGACCGGCGCCACTTTTATAACAACTGACACACTTCTATATTTTAATACTTCCAAAGCAAGACTGTATTTAGACATATTCCAGATAAAGTTTCCGATTAACGTCATAGTATTGTTGTAATTGTTTGTGCAAAATCTATCGTGTGAACTGTGATTGTTTGAGTGTCCGCGTGTTTCTCAAGCTGCGTATCGCCATTGCGAGGCTGCCTCGCATGGCACACCATTCGCGGAGAGGAGAGTCTGGAGACTACCTCGACCATGATCACTTTACGAGCCATCAGCCATCGGTTTTTCGACGTGGTCAAAGGTGCCTCGCGGCTCCTAGAGCAAAAATCGTATGGTTCGGGCGATGCAAATATCATGCTGGAGGTAACGCGAGACTGCTGCGCGAGCCTGACTCGCAAAGTGAACATGATCGAGGTAGTCTCCAGACTCTCCACTCCGCGAGGCGTGCCTCGCAAGGCAACCTCGCAATGTCGATACGCAGCTTCACGCTCAGAGATTCGTGTATTCATTCTCACGTAGAATAACGAAGTTATGTTATAATTTACCCGCGAAATGTCTAGAAAAGGTATATACATTCGAGTGGAATGTAGGCTTCCTTTAGTTGAAACTGACAAGTGATGAAAATTAAACAGCTCCTAAACATCAGAAGTGGAAAAATCGGAAATTTTAAAATTACATATATTTTGAAACTTGATAACCTCACAATTACAAATTTTGGAAATGTTTGAATTTTAAAGCTTTCGTACTTGGAAATTCCAGCACTTAGAAATCTGAAGATTCTCCTCTTTCGCTAAATCTTGGTTAAAGAAAGCCTATATTGTACCCAAATGTACCAACTTGATAAACGTGTTCTCTTCTCAGAATTGGACGAAGTGTAATCTAATTACAAATTACAAATTACGATTAAAATCCATTCTCTTTCAAATCCATTTTCATTACGTTCAATAGTTTCACTGTTTCTTCGACTCGTTTTTGTTGAATAAATACATTCAACATTTGTTCTCGTCTCGGGGTCACGGTTAGGGTGACTTGTTACCATGCTTCGCTGGGATGGGGTTTTGTTGTCGTGCCATGTTTCCGTTCTATGTGCGTATGTTTCATGTCCGTCATCTTCTCTTCACCGTTGTTATAAAGAACCACGTGTGTACCGGTGCTTTTTTCTATCTTAATAAATGTACAGTATTTCTCCTATATTCTTATTGAGTTTGTCCTCAAGTTAAAATAATAATCCAGCACATTCTGACAGGTTATGGGCCCAGACCCATAAATAATATTGTTTCGAGGACTAAAAAGGGTTTTAGGTGAACATAACGTGATCTGTCTTAACCTCAAAATTAACGCACGTGATCGCATAAAGACAATGAGTTCGGAATCGAAGTATATCATAACGAAACTGAACAATGGAAATTACTTCAACTGGCGATATAAGATGAAAATGTTATTTATTGCAAAGGGCGTCTGGGCAGTGGTTGCGACGGATCCTCCAAATCCGATTACAGACGACTGGACACAAAAGGATGAAAAGGCACACACTGCAATCGCATTAAATATCGAAGACGACCAGATTCAACATATTAGGCATTGTGAGAGAGCGAAAAATGCATGGAATAATTTGAAAGATTTCCATGAAAAGGACACGCCAAACAACAAGGTTAGCATTTTGCGACAGCTCATGACAACTCGACTGGAAGAAACTGGTAATGTCGAAGCGCATGTGGCCAAAATGACAAAATTATTCCAACGTTTTATAGCTTATGGAGATGTTTAAAGCCGGAATTTATTTTGTGTGTCACAATTCTAAGTTCACTACCGGAAAGCTATGACGTATTGGTTACAACGTTGGAGAATCGCAAAGATGAATTAACATCAAGTGTTGTTTGCTCGGCTGTGATTGCGGAATATCGAAAACGTCTCGAACGAAGTCGCGATAATACTGAAGCCGTATTAAGAATTAGCTCGTCAGCCAAAAGTGGATTATCAAATGCAAAAGGAGAAGCAGTGAATATAAATAATTCAAAATGTCTCTTCTGTAAGCGTAAAGGGCATTGGAAAAAGGACTGCCGTAAGTTACTTGCGCATAAAGAGAAGAAGAATCAAGATCAACAAAGTAAGACTCAGCAACAGGTAAATTCGGCTGAAGCTAGTGGTGCTGTTCAACATTTATTTGCAGCAATGATGCTAAATAACGACGGTTGGTTAGTCGATAGTGGAGCAACTAATCACATGGTGAGTAAGCATGAGATGTTCACTGACATGAGGAAGCACACTGAAAGTATCTACGTAGCAAACGATCATAAAATAACTGCAATTGGCAAAGGAACAGTCAATGCGAAATTCATAAATAAATTAGGTGACATTACGGCGGTTTCGATTGCAAATGTTCTGTACGTGCCACAAATACAAGGAAATTTTATTTCTGTACGACGTTTGACCAAAATGGGATATACTGTGACTTTCGACAATGAAGAGTGCAATATCGCTTGTGCACATGATGGAAGGCAAGTTGCATTGGGCGAACCCTGTGGAAATCTGTACAAACTAAAGGCACCAAACATGATATGTGCAATGGAAAATGCAGATCCAGAACCAATGAAGAATTGCGTTCATGGATAGCATAGTATTCTCGGCCATAGAGACATACAGGTAGTGAAGACATTGTCATCAAGCGATCTCGTTGATCGTGTTCAGTTTGATGAATGCAGGAAGGATTGCAACAACATCTTGAATTGCGAAGTATGTTTTCAAGGTAAGATGAGCAGAATGAAGTTTCCAAATTCGAAAAATCGAGCAAAAGAAAAACTGGACTTAATCCATTCGGATCTCTGCGGTCCAATGCAAACGGCGACACCATCTGGTAAAAGGTATGTTCTCACCTTTATAGATGATGATTCTAAATTTACTGCTGTCTATCTGATTAAAGAGAAATCGGAAGTTTTTGGTAAATTTAAAGAATTCGTGGAGATGTGCAAGACGATGTTCAATCGTAAGCCGAAAATGATCCGCACAGATAGAGGAGGAGGGTACATGAGTGTCGAATTCACCAAGTTCTTAGATTGTGAAGGCATTCGATTCCAACGAACGGCGCTATACAGCCCACAGTAAAGCGGCATTGCCGAGCGTAAAAATCGAACGCTCATTGAGATGGCAAGGTGCATAATATAGGAAGCTAAGCTTGAGAATAAGTTTTGGGGCGAAGCGGGCGTAATGGCAAACTATATACAAAACCGTATGACAGCTAAAGATGTCGTACGAACACCATTTGAAAATTGGTATGGTACCTAGCCCAACTTAGATTTTTTTTAGACGATTTGGATCAAAGTGTTACGTGCACATATCTGACGAAAAGCGAAAGAAACTTGATTCGAAGGCGATTGAGGCAATTTTTGTCGGCTACGATGTAATCTCAAAGGCGTACAGATGCTATGTTCCATCAAACGGAAAGGTAATCATAAGTCGAGATACTAAATTTGTCTACAAGGACAGCGATTGGAAGATCCATCAAGATCAGTTTAGGGAGTAGAGTGAAATCACAATTACGCATCTACCTGAAGATGAGTTCTACAGCACTGACGAAGAAAGTGGGATAGAAGAAAACGATCCTGCAATGGATGAAGCATCAAGAAATAATTAGAAGTTACCCATAGCTCAACGTGAAGTAAATGAAGACGCTCCGCTTAACAATGAGGGTGACATTCGTCGATCTACAAGATCAAATTTTGGTGTGCCACCACTTCGTTACACTAGATCAATCAACGTCATCAAGCAAGAATTGGTTGTGCCAAAGACATTCAATCAAACAATCCACTCCGAACACAAAATTGAATGGATTCAGGCATTGCATTGCATCAGGCAATGAAAAATGAAATTAAGTCACTTCAAGAAGTTGCCGAAAGATCGTCGTGCAATCGGTTGTAAATGGGTATATAAAATAAAATCCCATGGTGAGAATAAAATATTTAAGGCACGATTGGTTGCATAGGGTTTCTCTCAAAAGTTTGGAATTGAGTACGATGAAGTGTTTGCTCCAGTAGTAAAGCACGCAACGTACAGGATTCTACTAATTATCGCAGCCAGAAAGCAAATGAAAGTTATTCACCTCGATGCAAAAACAGCGTTTCTAAATGGAAAATTGAACGAAACGATTTATATGAAGCAACCTCCTGGCTTCACTGAAGAAGAAAAAGAACACCTAGTTTATCACTTGAGGAGGAGTATATACGGCTTAAAGCAATCGGCCAGGGTGTGAAACAAAACAATTCATAAAGTTCTTACGGATGCAGACTACGTTCAAAGCAAGAATGATCCATGCCTGCACATACTGGAGAAGGATGGTAAATTCTGTTACATATTAATTTATGTCGACGATGTGATAATGGCCAGCGAGGATGACAAGATGTTGACGAGCTGCGAACAAGTTTTGAGTGCAGAATTTGAAATCAAGAATCTTGGAGATATTCAAAACTATCTCGGTTTGCAAGTCAAACGCGATCCCAGCGGAAACTTTACACTTAACCAGAAACAATACATCATGAAGATTATCAAGGATTTTGGTATGATGGAAGCAAAAGTCTCGAACATTCCAATCAACGTGTCATACGACAAGAATGGAAATTCTGAGCTATTAATGGAGAATGAAATCTATCGTAAATTGGTTGGTTGTTTGCTTTAGATCGCCGTGAACACAAGACCAGAAATCTGAGCAGGTGTAACAATCTTGGCACAGAAGGTAACAAAACCAACACAAGAAGATTGGAATGAACTAAAACGTATCCTCCGATATCCAAGGGTACAGCAGATTTTTCACTGGTGCTTGGCGGCATCAACGGTAAAACTGGTCTCATCGGTTACACTGATGCAGAATGATGATACACATGATGTTACAATTGGGCGAAAGACATTGCATTGCATCAACGCAGGTCAACTACTGGTTACATCTTTAAATACTTCGACGGTATTATTAGTTGGAGTAGCAAGAGACAAACTTGTATTGCTAAATCGTCTATGGAAGCTGAATACATGGCGCTATCCGAAGCAAGCAGCGAGGCAGTATGGATTCGTCGTTTGCTGAGGGACTTCAAACAGCCGGAAAAGGACCCAACTACTATCTACAAGGACAATCAAAGCTGTTTGAAATTGATTAAAGAGGAGAAGTTGTCGAATCGTTCGAAACACATTGATGTGCATACTTATTTCGTGAAAGACCATGTCGACAAGGGGACGATTACATGTATCTACTGTCCAACAGAGGATATGGTTGCTGATTTGTTAACGAAACCATTATCAGCTAGTCGAATCGTAAAATTGCGAAAGTATTGCGGTCTAAATTTGAATGAGGAGAAGTGTTGAATAAATGCATTCAACATTTGTACTCGTCTCGGGGTCACGGTTAGGGTGACTTGTCACCATGCGTCGCTGGGATGGGGTTTTGTTGTCGTGCCGTGTTTCCGTTCTATGTGCGTATGTTTCATGTCCGTCATCTTTTCTTCACCGTTGTTATAAAGAACCACGTGTGTACCGCTGCTTTTTTCTATCTTAATAAATGTACAGTATTTCTCCCATATTCTTATTGAGTTTATCTTCATATTAAAATAATAATCCAGCACATTCTGACAGTTTTTAGATGACTGACAAAAATCAGAACGTATAAGCGGAGAAGGAAGTGCCTCCGTCGGGAGGACAGATTCCGCAGGCTGCGGGTGGCAGCCGGACCGGCAGGCGAACTCCGTCCTTGTAACGGAATCGACCCAGTAGGCGGACTCCATCTTCGCAACGGAGGTCACAACGGAGTCCACGCAGTAGGCGAACTCCGTCCTCGTAACGGAGGTCGCAACGGAGTCCGCGACGGAGTCCGCATAGGGAGGAAATTCCGCCCTCGCGACGAGTGGAATACACCATCGACTGGATGGAGATGGCGGTTCGCTATAGAACACTGGTATGTAGATACGTAGGCGAGCTCACGCAAACATTTTTTACATTCTGATGAAAGTGTGAAAACGTCAAGACATTATTGCAGTAACTGACATAAGATTTATGTTTATTTTTCATATTACAGTACAGTGAGCAGAGAAAGGAGTTACGAAATTTAAAGTATGGAGGAGGAAGAGGAGGCAGTGGAGGCAGAGGAGGCAGAGGAGGTAGAGGTGGCAGAGGAGGCAAGGAAGGAAGAGGAGGAAGGGGCCCAAAGAATGTCATTTACGTCAATTAGTTTTTAATTTTTGCAATTTTAATAGAAAATATATATAATATATGTAGCCAATAATTTTTTTATTCGAAGGCCTTTCATCCGTCGGCCATCAATAATTTTCTCGTATTTATTCGTACTTTAGTTGAGAATCATATATTTAGTCGAAAAAGTACGAATAAAGACAAAAAAATGATTCATGGCCAACAATTGAATTCCCCATGATTAAATTAATTCAATCTTAGCGCTTCAAATAAATATTGGCTCGGGTTATTTAAACCTTTCGCGCCCAGTGTGACGTATGCGTCACAATAATTTTAGGTCCCAGAACGGATCAGTTCTCTAAATGGCTCCGAGATGCAAGCTACTGATGCGTTTATCGCTGTAAATAATGTTTACAGTAAACATGAAAACGTTTCTCGCGAATGCATATTAAACATTTTTCGAGAACCTGAAACGTTGCTCTTGTTTTCTTTCAAAACCCACACAGCACCATAACATTGCAGCAAAGCGTCTACAATATTGCGGTGCAAGATTGCAATGTTGTACTATAACATTGCAGAGACGTTGCAGGTTCAGTCCTATGTCCGCCTTCGCAATATTGCAGATGTGTATTTTTGTAATGTTGCGGCAGCATTGCAAACATGTAGACCTGCAACGTTCCGGCAATGATTCTGCAATGAAACGGCAAAATTGTGGCAATGATCCTGCAACTCTTCGGAGAATATTGCGGTGTGAGATTGCAATGTTGCACCGTATCATTGCAGGGAAGTGCATGCGATTGGTCGTGGTAATTTCCAAGGAATAACTGGTACATCCCAAACGCGGGACCTGACCGTTGTAGACCGAGAGAGTAAGTAGAGGGTCATGCGACGGAGAAAAACATAGGCGGTTAAGTGGGGATTTGAGCGTACCACCGCCTCCTGAGGATCGTGCCTGCGCGAAATCGGTTTGTTCTAATGTGG
The DNA here is from genome assembly GCA_963971345.1 of Andrena flavipes. NCBI lineage: Eukaryota > Metazoa > Arthropoda > Insecta > Hymenoptera > Andrenidae > Andrena > Andrena flavipes. Next base: position 16,939,774 of record OZ020481.1, read on the forward strand.
AATGCAGTGTAGGAATTATGCGAATTTAAAGGGGCCGTCTCACCAGGCTTTGAATGTGTGCGTACGCTCACACAAGCTAAGTTAGGCGTATACGTATACGTGTGTAGTAAACAATCCGTAAATTACAACTTTCGTCCTGGAATCGAACGAAGGAAGTTTTTGCGGGTACAATTGCCTTCAGTAGACATCTGCACAGGGTGATCTGGTGCGTTTGAATAAAGGACCGTACGTTAATAAGCACCGTACGTTGAAATAATAATGAATTTATGAATCGTGTCCTCAGGACAGCCCGAAAAATGACAGAATGAAACTTCAAGACTTCTTCGTCACCGGCACTGATTCGTGCTATGTACTATCAAAAGCGGTGGAAGTTCGAAGAGCCGATAGATGTAGGAAAGACATAGTTGCCGAGACGTATTAAAAGTCGAATCGCGCTGTTGCCGAACGTCATAGAATTCGGTATCTTGCACTGACTCTGTGCTCGTGCCAGAAATTAACTTGGATTGGTTGATTCTTATAGAGTTTCTTCGTTTCTATTAGAAACAACTAATCCAAATTACAGTCTGTCCCACAAGAGCGTGTCGGTGATATTTCTGTAAATATTCATATATTTGTAAGAAACTTTATATGAGTCGAATCAATATATAAAACATTAATACGCTCTTACTTAGTAAGGGGTCCAATCTCCTCCATTAACAATTATAGCTTGGCACCATCTTGGCATACTTTTGACTAATTTTTCGGCGTATGCTACAGGTAGCGATCTCCATATTTTCCGAATATGGTGTACGAGTGTCCTTATTTTTGTAATACGTTTCCCTCTCATGCTGCACTTCATTACGGACCACACATTTTCTATTGGATTTGCATCAGGCGATTGGGATGGCCAAGGTAGTACGGTGATAGCATTTTCTGCTTTCCATTTGGTACAAATGCGACTTCGATGTTTAGGGTCGTTGTCTTCTTGCAAACTCCATTGGTCCTCAGTTTGATTCAACTAATGTTTCACTGATGTGAGAAGCCCCCTTTGGTACAGTTTCACCCTTTTTTTGCGCATTTAGATTGTCTGTGAAGGTGCACAAGGTCCCGAAACCCCGTACATTAAAGCAACCCCAAACATGCACCTTTATAGGGTGTTTCACACTCCTTTGTAGCATTCTTTTTCCATGGACAGACCAAGCATGCTTTATAGGACACCAAGCCCAACACGAGGATTCATCAGTGAACACTACATTACTCCAGTCACGATCAATATTTTGATGAGCCCACGCTAGACGATTTTTCACATGCTTTTTTTGAAAGTAACGGTTTGGACAGCGTACTCCGCCACTTGACATCATGTTCGTCCAAACGCCGTTTAATTATCATTATACCCACATTTATACCTTTTTTTTTAGCTAAAAATACTTGTCCTTTTCGCAGTGAAAGAGTAGGATCTTTCTCAAAAAGTCGGAGAATCATTTTATTTTCTCGGGTATCACTGCATTGCTTTTGATGAAAGGATATTAAACAGTGTCCAGCAGTGCGAGTAAAATGGCTATGTTTATTAGAATATAAATGAACATGAGTGGACCACTCGAAACATTAGATAAAATTAATACTGAACAAAATAAATTATATTGATATTCGTGCCGCCTTGAAGGGACGACGCAGCATCGGCACACATTGCACGCGAAGAAACCGGAAGAATAAAAAAAAGTAACAGCGAACAGCTCACACGCATGGGCATGCGCACCATGCTCCCTGCTTACATGGGGATGAGATTGCATATTTCAACACTCCGCCTCAAGCTCATGCGCCATGCAGCACAAAAAAAACGAACAATACATTTCACTCATTCATTCATGCCTAACTCCCTTCGGAACTTCATAAACTTATCCCTTGCTAAGGCGTTTATCAAAATATCCGCCGTCTGTTCTTCCGTAGACACAAACTTAACTTCTATCTTCTTATTACTATAGAGATCTTTGATAAAACTATACTTAATGTCTACGTGTCTCAACCGCTTGTTGTCCTGTTTGGACAATGACGCAATACAAGATTGGTTATCCTCGTACATTTTTAATGGCTCATTTGTTTCTATCCCGAATATATTCAAGAGTGGTTCCAACCACAAATATTTCATAGCACAGGTAGCGAGTGATATATACTCCGCCTCGGTGGAGGACAATGCCACACAATTTTGCTTCTTGGTCGTCCAACAAATAGTGTTTCCGTACAGTTTATATAAATGGCCTGATGTGGATTTTCTATCTTCGGAATTCGCCCAATCCGCATCAGCATACGCGGATAGCGGAGACCCCGCATTTCCTTCCGATTTGGTGTATAATAAACCGTAATTCAAGGTACCCCTGATATAGCGCAGTACTCTTCTCAAACCCTTCCAATGAGATTCTTTGGGATCAGACTGAAAACGACTAAAAAAATTTACAGTATAACATAGATCGGGTCTAGTGGTTTGCGTCGCATATAGCAGACACCCAATCAATTCCCTGTAAGGTATCTTTTCACCCAAAGCTAAGTCTTCTGATCTCTTCGTGGGATTGACCTCCATAGGTGTACTTATCGGTTTACAATCAGACATATTAAACCTTTTGATTAATCTCTCAAAATATGAATATTGACTTAAAAATATACCTCTATCAATTCTGGTTATCTTAATCCCAAGAAATGAACGCAGTTCTCCTAAATCTTTCATCTTAAATCTACTTTTCAAAAAACTTTTAACTTCTTGCATCTTGACAGTATCATTTCCTGCCAAGATGATGTCGTCCACATATAGTAATATATACATTTTTACATTTTCACAATTAAGAACATAAAGACATTGGTCTGCGATCGCAGGTATAAAACCTAAACTCTTAATGAATTTATCGAATGTCAAATTCCAAGCACGAGAGGCTTGTTTCAAACCGTATAAAGACTTATTTAACTTGGCCACTTTACCTGATTCGTTTGCAAAACCCTTGGGAATTTTTATATAGACATCCTCATGTAGATTTCCATGAAGGAAAGCGTTCTTAACATCTAATTGACAAATCATTAGGTCCCTATGATTTATGATCACCAACAGAATTCTCAATGTCGTCAAATTTGCAACTGGTGCGTATGTTTCGCAATAATCAAAGCCCTTTTTCTGTACACATCCTTTAACCACCAATCTTGCCTTAAAGGTATCGACATTGTTGATTTCGTTGTGTTTCACCTTAAAAACCCATTTCGTGTCTATCGCCCTTCCTTTTTCGGGTAGATTACACAACGACCATGTGTCATTTTCGATTATCGCGTCGACCTCTTCTTGAACAGCCTGAAGCCATTCATCTTTGTCATCTCTTGAAAAAATGTCTTCATATGTATCCGGAACATCGTCTACGTATGTTTCCGCATTGAAGGCCAATGCCGCGTAGTCACGCATCCAGACTGGTTCTTTCTTTGTACGCGTGCTTCTGCGTGTCTCGTCTTCTTTTGATTCGGGAGGTTCAGCGAATTCTTCTGCCGATTCGTAGTTCTCCAATGAGGCCACATCTTCTTCCCGTGTGTCATCCGGTGTTTCCTGGAATTGTGGATGTATTCCTGGTAGCCATTGATCTTCGATTGATGTTTCAAATTTGGTTTCATCGAATCTCACATCTTTCCCGAGAAGTATACGTTTAGTTTCCGGACACCAAAGCCGGTATCCGTTAACGCAATATCCAACCATAACACATTTTATAACTCTTGAGTCGAATTTTCCAGCAACCAGTTCCTTTGGTAAATGAAGGTATGATAGACAACCGAAAATTTTTAATTTATGCAACTTAGGTTTCTCTCCGTACCACAGTGTGGCCGGTAAGCTGTCCTTTATTGCGGTAGTAGGCATTCTGTTAATCAGGTACACAGCAGTCAAAACAGCTTCTGACCAAAAAATATTTTTTAGTTTACTATTTAACAACAAACATCTGGCCTCTTCACAAATGTTTCGGTTCATGCGCTCAGCCACGCCATTTTGTTGTGGCGTATACCTTACTGAATTCCCTTTTCCTTAAAGAAATCTTTTATTTCGTTGGATAAATATTCTCTACCGTTATCACAACGAAATCTACTAAGCCTACAATTAAAATGCGCTGTGGCCATAGCCTCGTATATTTTGAAGTATTCAAAAACATCCGATTTGTTCTCCATTGGGTAGACAGCGGTAAAATGCGTGTAATCGTCTATAAATGAAACTATGTACCTCTTCCCATCATATGAAATTGGATTGATAGGTCCCATTACATCACTGTGTACGAGCTGCAAAGGACGTGTGGCTCGAGTACGGCGCTGATTGTGTGGCAATTTTGTTTGTTTGCCTTCCACGCATATGCTGCAAATTTCCGAGGATTGCCTTCCGTCGTTGATTTCCATTCCTTCAACGTACCGTGGTAACGTCCTCAAGGCTTCATAGTTGAGGTGTCCTAACCTCTTGTGCCAAACGTCTATTTCCTCGCACAGGAGCGCCGTCGCTGAGTTCCAGTGAAACTTTAAATCATACAATTCCATTTCATTTAATTCCGCAACCGCAATTATTTTATTATTCCTTTCAATAGTTCCTTTACCGTTCTCGAAAACCACACGGTACCCGTTCCCTTCCAGCTTACGCACTGAGAGAAGGTTACGTGTTAAACCAGGAACTCTTAAGACATTCTGAACTTTAATTCTAATTTCTTCTTCGTTCACTAGACTTATAACGTTAATCTCGCCAAATTCCTTGGCGAGCAGGATTGCATCTGATTTTGCAGCTTTAATTCTAATTGGTTTTCTTAAGACTTTAATATTTTCTAACCTTTCTTTGTCATTTACCAGATGCTCAGTTGCTCCAGAGTCCAATAGCCAGTCCGGTGTAGTTTCACTTATCGCTGAGAAGCAAAACGCAGACGCATTTTCCACTGTCATTGCACTCGAAGCAGATGCAATTTGATTCCCTGGATTCTTGGAATTGTTTTGGTTAGCCTCAGCTTGTCTCTTCCTACAATCGGCACGCTTGTGACCTTGTTCACCACAGTGGTGATATTTGAAAGCAAATTTCTTTTCTCCGCCAGAAACAAACTTCTTTTTCGTTTCATTTTTCTTGTAGCCTGCCTTGTTCGATTGCGCGTTGAATTTTTCCGAGTCTACATGTTTTCTCTTGTTCACGTCCACTCGTTTGGTTTCTTGATCGAGAAGTCTATTCTTTACGAAACTAATAGTTAAATCTTCCATCGAGAGGGTCTCAATCGCGGTTACGACTACTTCATATTCCTGAGGCATTGTAAATAATAAATGACATACTACATCCACTTCTTCCACTGTCGCACCAGTTGATTTGAGGTCTCGAATTAATTTATCGAACATCAAAAAATGACTAGCGAGTGTATCCTTATTCGAATTATATTTCAATAATAACAGTTTCTTTCGCAGGAGCAATTGGTTTGCTATGCTCTTTCTTTCAAAAGTGCTACATAAGGACTTCCACATATCAAACGCACTTACTTGGTCCTTTACATATTCCAAGTGACTGTCCGCTATTCGTTGAATGATCTGGGAGCGACATTTTTGTCACGCTTACATAGTTCCTTCAATCGTCTTTCCTTTTCGGCCAGTTCAGCAGGTGTGTCCTTTTCCAAAAATGTAATCATTTCCGAGTAAACTCTTTCCGTGAAGTCCATCAGTTCCAATTCGCTCAACAACGTTTCCATTCTGAATTTCCAATTTCCGAAATTCGTTCCGTCGAACAAAGGAACACGATATTTAGGTTCTGTTTCTTCCAACATTTTTATCGTACCTCTGACTGTCTAGTCACTCAAGAAGAATGTCGGGTTATCAAAAAAGCCACTCGCCACGTGCTGAATTTAGGTTAACTGGGCCCATAACCTGATGAAAGGATATTAAACGAATTAAAAATAATTAAAAAGAATATAAATGAACATGAGTGGACCACTCGAAACATTAGATAAAATTAATACTGAACAAAATAAATTATATTGATATTCGTGCCGCCTTGAAGGGGCGACGCAGCACAGGCACACATTGCACGCGAAGAAACCGGAAGAAGAAAAAAAAGTAACAGCGAACAGCTCACACGCATGGGCATGCGCACCATGTTCCCTGCTTACATGGGGATGAGATTGCATATTTCAACAGCTTTAAACCTCGACTAGGAAGATCATCGACACTTTTTGTCTTCTTGTATCGCTCTATCCACTTCTTGACAAACTGTGTCGATTTATGCATGTATTTAGCGGCATTCGTAAATGCGTATTATTTGGCCCTTTTGCGTGACAGCATAAGAATACCGCCTCGAACCGTTTCGCGTACGCGGAACTCATCTCGGAAAGCTCTGTTCTTTTCAATGTCGCAAAAGAAACTGACAAATTTTTAGCCAAGGCGTATTAAAGGAATCTGCGTTTGTTTATATTATCCTTATCTCTCCCTCATCAGGTGTCAGGTTTCAAAGATATCACCGACACGCTCTTGTGAGATAGACTGTACTTTCTGGCACCAGTGCAGAGTCAGTGCGAGGTGCCGAATTCGCTATTAGTCTTTCTTTTGGCTGTAGGTGTTCGTGTAACGCGTATACGTATACTGTCGACAAAAATTTAGCTTGAAGAAGCCAAAATCTTTAACATTATTTGCGGACAATTCGGCTGTCTATGCACACTCTTTCAGCGCAATAGTAGCGGCAAACCAGATCCAAATACATATAGACATATTCCAAAAATATTATGATAAATGGAAAATATCTCTTAATGCAACAAAAACCGAGTTAATAGTGTTTGCAAAAAAAAAACAGCAAAACATAAAAATAATACAACCAATCAAAATTGATGGACACAAGATAGAACCAACTAATTCCACTAGGTATCTGGGAGTCCACCTAGATTCCAAACTAACATTTAAGAACCACATAAAACAAGTACTACGGAAACTATATCTGGTACAAAATAAAATGTATAAATTGTTAATATACAAAATGATCCTCAGACCAATAATACAATATGCAGCACCAGCGTGGTGTAGTGCAGCATGAACCAATATCAAACCACTCCAAATATTCCAAAACAAATGTCTTAGACTGATCTTATCTGTAAATAGATATGCCAAAATTGTAGATATGCACAAAGGAACAGAATTGTTAATGATAACAGACTATGCCAAAGAACTAGGGCAAATCTTTTATCGTAGTCAATTGAACAACAATCTCTTAATGAAGAACATCACTAGTATAAGACAATACAATACCCCATTCCAAATCAAACATAAACTACCCTATCAAGCACTATCGATATTCAGAGAATAAAACATAATATAAATACACAAGAAACGTTCCTTGTAATATGTAATTGCTGAAAATAGGTTTTTATCGTACACAGTTTTCCTATCATAGAGACACTATTGTAACGTCCCACGAGAACTCAAACCGGTAATTACCGACCGTCGATAAAGTAGAACTATACTATATTACGGCAGAGCCAACCTATGTTACCGCGCATAAGCATTATACATACTTTAAGATATAAATTATAATCTAAGCAAATATTAGAGAAACAAATATTATAGAAATGTTAAGAATAATTAATTAGACATACTGACAAAAGCGCAAAACAAAATAATATATAATAAGCGAGAAAACTGCGAAATAAGGAATATCGACTCACTGCGCATGCGCCAGCCCGCCAATTCTCCAGTATAAAAGGAGGCGCACACAGCACTCAGCGCGCTCATTCAAATACAGATACGTTCTTGCAACTAACGAATGCTAGTTCCTAGAGGCAGCTTAAGTACTATCCAGTAGAATTTCAGCACGCTCCGGAGACGGCAGCGACTGGTTCTCAGTGTACAAAGGTACTGGTGCTCCTTTTTGGATCTTTCATTTAATGGTTGAGAACTTTGTTTTCGCGGAGGTTTCAAGTGTTGCTCCTACTAGTAGGCAGCAGCTTAACCGCTTAGCGAAGACAAAGTCTACAGAACACTAGAACAAGAACTCTGTCAAGAGTGTCGGGAACCGCTCCGGAAACGACAGCGGCTGCTCTCACAACAGAAGTATAGAATATAAACTCTGTCAAGAGTTTCGGGAACCGCTCCGGAAACGGCAGTGGCCGAACTTACGGCAGTAGCACAAACATATATATATCCAATTTTATAGCGTATTAGAATTAATTAGCATAGATAAAAAAAACCTAAAAAAACACAAAAACACCACATATATAATCGTAGTCGTAAGCTATATTATTATTCTTGTTATTAGTATAAGTGTTGTTTTAATAAAGTCATTGTTAAGTTTAAGTTGGATTTTACTCCTTTATTCTACAACGAACTCCCACCTATCCTATTCTTGGAGGAAGCCGCTCTCCTCTCGGGAACCTGTCGGCATTCAGTCGTCCCCGGACAGCTGAACGTTACACTATCAACAATAAAAATAGACACAAATAGTTAAGGCACTCACACCGAACAAGCGTAAACACTGTAAGTGCACAAGACTGATCAAATACGCTAGGTTAAGGTTATTGGGTTAATCAGGGACTAGGCTTAACACTATTCGTACCAACACTTCATTTATACCTATTCAAATGACCGGTCATCGAAAAAGAGTTATATTTTTTACAATTGAACGTAGATAATAGTCAATTTGGTACTGAATTAAATAAAAAATGAAACAACTTTCACCAAATAACAAAATAATTTTTTTTTTTCAGTTTAATTGTATAATTGAACGAACTTACCTAGTGAAGTTCGATTAGAATTGTATAAGCGCCTCTTCCGAATAGATCAAATCGTAGTCCCCCTACTCTATTCCAGTATCGTCACATTTTTAACATAAAACAAAACCAAACACGCATGCGGCATCGGCCGCAATCCTCATTATTTTAAAGTGCTGCCGTAATAGATTGGGTTTATCTAGTGTAATAGATAATGGGTCTTCCTGAAAAAGAAGAAAAGGGTGGGTTTGATCTATTCGGAGGAGGCGCTTATACAATTGTATTTAGCGCCTCCTCCTCAAGATCAAATCGTAGATGTTTAAAGTCTTATTACGGCGGTCCAATTAGGGATATTAACTGAAGAGTTAGCCTGATTAATAATCTTTTATTTTTTTTTAAACACATTAACCCTTCAGTACGGATAAAGCAAACTCTTTTTTATCCGTTCTGACCTCTCTGTCATAAAACTTCGCAAACATTTTTGATTCCTTAGTCCAGCCAGCTGTTTTTCTAATCAGGTCTATGTCAACGCCCAGTCTTTTCGCCGCCGAGGTAGAAGCGTGTCGCATACTATGCGCTGAGAACACGGTGGTATCTATTCCGCTACTAGTTAGGACTTCTTTTACCCAGCGGCTTAAGGACTGCGTAGAGACCGCCCTAATTGGCTTATTATTGGATATAAAAAGTCTTTTCATCGCGTTACGAATTTTCTTCGTTCTATCCAAATAATCCAACAGGGTAGACGCTGCATATATTTGCTTATTATGAAAGAATGGCAAAGTTAAAAGTGGTTGCATTGTGTTTCTTTTCGATGTTTTAATCCGCGCGGGAATCAATATCTCTACTTTATCCGTGGATATCCTGATGTTATCTAGCTCAATCAGAGAAAATGTCTGCATTCGGTGACCGGTAACTAAAGCGAGAAGAGTAATTAGTTTTTTGGCTAACGTACTCAAATTCAACTCTCTGTTCGCCGGCTGTCTTACGAAATATTCTAGGACAACCTTCGGGTCCCAAGTACAATCGTACTTGGGCCTCGAAGGTCCTAAGTTTGAGATCCCTTTAAAAAACCTTTGAATTCTAACGTCTTGTGTAACTTCAGAACCGGCTATTAGCGAGATCGCCGATCTAATACAATTTATAGTGCTGTAGGACATATAACAATTTATAGTCCTTCGTCATATAACATAGTAAGGAACGCTAGGATCTCCGGAATAGATGGCTTATAAAGTTCCATTGCATTTGTGTTACAAAATAACCACCATCTCTTTAGTCCCACATTGTAAATCTTTAGCGTAGACTCGCTAATCGAAGACAGCATAATCGCTAACGATGGTCCTGGGATTCCTTGTGCAGTTAATGCTTGCCGGATAATCTACCTGCCACCAGGGTAAGCCGCTTCCAAAGTGTGTGTGACTCTCTGTTACAAGAAGACAATAAGTCTATATTCGGATTGAATTTGATTGGTTCTGCCTCTAACATTGAGTGAAATAATGGGTACCAAGGCTGCGCAGGCCAGTCAGGTACCACTACTATACCCTCCGCTTTCTCCTTTTTAATTTTCCGAAGGGTCCTCAAAATTATGCTAAACGGAGGAAAGGCGTAAAAAAAAATTCTTTTCACGACAATGTAAATGCATCAACTGCCTCAGACCCAGGATCCTTTTTCCACGATATGTAGCGATTACACTTATGATTCGACCTGCTCGCAAATAAGTCTATGTCTGGAGAGCCTAAACTACGAACTATTTCTCTAAACGCAGTCTTCGGTAGTTCATATTCCGTTTCGGGCTCTAATCTACGCGACTCGGTGTCTGCCTCGACATTCTCGCGGGAGCTAACATACGAAGCAAATATCCAAATGGACTCTCGCACCACTGCCAAATTTCCTTAGTAATTTCATTTAAATTTTCAAATTGGATTCCGCCCATTCTATTAATATAAGATATTGCTGTGGTGTTGTCAATTCGGAGTAAAATACTACAGTTCCGTAGGTCTTTAGCCAAACATTTAAGACCGAACTTTTAATTCCAAAAAATTGATATGATGTTGCTGTTCGGCCGAATCCCAAAAACCATTGCATCTTCGTGGCTTGCATACAGCTCCCCAACCCGTGAGCGACGCGTCTGAGTATATCTCCATAACAAATTCTAAATTGCTGATTGACCTGATCCCAGACATAATATGAGTATCCCACCATGTGAAATCTACAACATTCGTTCTTAGTGTCATAATAGCCTCGTAGTTGTCATTGTTCTTTGTGAGAGCTAAAAACTTCTGTCGCTCAAATTCCTTTGTATAAACCCAACTGTATTTAATAGCTGGGCAGCAAGCTATAATCGTGCCGATAAGTTGCGCGAACTCCCTTATTCTGCATTGAGACAAATTCCCAAAACGTTGTATCAATTTCTTGACTGCTTTCCTCTTTTCTCCAGGCAATTCCAGGGTCATGGAGGATGAGTCAAGAATAAATCCTAAAAATCTACACCTCTTTACCGGAGCCACCTGACTCTTTTCATAATTTATTATAAACCCCAAGTTCTCTAGTAAGTTGCGAGTTTTATTGAAATTGCTTGCACACTCCAAAGAGGTGTTTCCAAGCAGTAAAAAGTCATCTAAATACAGTACCGAACATAATCCTAGTTGTCTTAACCAACCTACGACGGGCTTCAATAATTTTGTAAAAACCATAGGGGCAGAGCTTAATCCGAACGGTAAACAGGTGAATTGGTAATATTTCCCATGGAACTCAAATCTTAAAAATTTCCTGTGTGACTCGTCAATAGGTAATAAATAATAGGCGTCCCTTAAATCGATAGTCGACATATAACAATCCTGTTCTAATAACTTCATAGCTGTTCTATAGTCTTCCAGTTTAAAATGCTCTGTCTCCACAAATTCGTTTAGATGCTTTAGATTTAGAATTAACCTAAAGGACTTATCCGGTTTTGGAACTATAAAAATATTTGAAATGAATTGGTCCTTTCTGATCTACATTCAATAACCACGCCCTTAGCGATCAATTGCACGATTAATTTAACTATATGTGTCCTTTCCGTTTCGGATAATCCTCTGTTTAAGATAGGCTTAGCCTGGCGCGGAGCTGTCTTAAACGGAATCTTATAACCTCTGACCCACGACAAAATCTTTACGTCTGAGGTGAGAACCTTCCAATTATTGTAAAATAACCTTAAACGACCAGCAGTGCAGCTTACAGGATCGTTTATCGCCGCCTCGAGAAGTGCTTCTTTTGCGAAGGCCTGTATGAGCTCTGGTGTGTACGCTGCGGCCGTTCCGCCTGACGAGATTCCTGGTTCCGGTGTGGAGGCGTCGTTGTTCGCTTCTGCCCGCTTGACCCCGTCGAATATGTTCTATTCTGTGCACGAAGTAGCGGGCTTCTTGAGTTTTTTGAGTTCTTCAAAGCTGGAGGCTTTGACACCCTCAGGTCTGCGGCGGACTGCTCTAAAAGTTTTGCTAATTTTAGATTTTCCGACAGATTTATGCCAAAGAGCGACTCATCGACCGCTGTCGTGATTAACGTCCCTCTCATTGAGGGATTAACATTAGTCAATAGAAGGCTTCTGCGAGAAACCGTCTCATCGTGTACCGTATCGGCGATTAGTCGACAAACATCGCTTAAACATTCGATCAGTGGTATATCGTCCGCAGATTCTCGTACTAAAAGCGTAGATATTGATTTTCCTAATCCCGAAATGCAAGCTCTTAATCTTTCTTGTTTTTCTATAATTCGTTTGTCCCGTGTACGAATGAATTCATTTACTGATCGTTCGATCTCCGCATTAAGCTTAGGGGAGGCGAGAAACGGGCAATTGCTAGGATGTGGATATTTCTTGATCAGACTCGATCTCTCTTCCGCGGGAAGTCCCATTTTTAAAATTTCCGCCCAGCGAATGGCAAAACTCGAGTGGACAGGGGACGTTAGGATCTGTTCCTCTGCCAGACGCTGTCCAATGACGTTTAAAACATCCATGTTGAGGTCTTGTTCCGGTTCCGCGGCCTCCGCTGTTCCGCTCTTCGCTGCGGGCTGTGTTATGGTCGACGCTGATGTGGTGCCGCCTGAAGTCGGTGACGGCTGTGAAGATGGTAGCGGCGGCGGAGGTGGCAATGAAAGCGACACGACGCCGGCTCTTACCGGTGTTACATGGGCCCTTCTGGCCCTTTCCGTGCTTGCTGTCCGCGCGTCGCTTTATTCCGTAAACGGCGATTCAGCAGAATCGCCTCGCGTGTGCCAGTCACGTTGCGCTGAGCCGCGTTGCGACAGCCGTAGGGATAACGTGACCTTCTGCGGCCCGGGCCCGGATATTTCCGATGCGTACAGCGAGCGACAACTGCCGACGGGGCAATTTCCCCCATACGCGAGGATTGATCAGGGCACGGCCGAGAACCGGGGATCGATGAGGAGGATTGAGGATTCGAATTCGGGAGCTCGACTTAGGAAGTCACGACGGACTAGAGGACCGTCTAGATACCGCGACCACGTCTCCGGATAGATTCCGCGAATACACGCTCGGCCGATAGTAATTCGTTAGAAGGGTAACTCCGTCCGACACACCGAGAACGGCCTAGCCGGGAGAGCCCTTCGCGTTAATCGTGACCGACGTAGGACCGCGTAGTTATCCGACGTTTGGAGATAGTGCGGTACGACGGGTGCTAGTCACCGTCTTCTAAGTGCCATCCGAGAGCACAGCGAGCGACCACGACCTACGCTCGGGCCAGAGACCCCGACAGCGAGCGAAACCGTAGACGGCAAGCGTGCCGCGTGCCACCTGAGAGCACAACGAGCGACAGCAGGGACGGAGCGCCGTCCCTAGGATATGTAAGCAAATTCTACTTTATAAAGAATATATTTTACTCTTTTGTTTTAACCTCCATTTCCGCTTCAAATATTGATTGAACCTCTTCTACTCCTTATCCTTCCTCGGTAAGTATAGTCAAGGTGTGCTTTAGCACTTAGACAGAGTAAGAACCCGATAGATCATTCCAGCCGCTCGGGATGATTTATTGAAAAGTCCCTTCAGGACGTAACACCGGGCTCGATCTTGGAATCTCCTCCTCGTTTTCCACGTCCCGCGGGCGCGATTCTCTGTCGCTTCCCGACGCGGGCCGACCTCCTATCAATGCAATAGACCACAATCTGTCATTTACCAATCTTAAAATGAAGTTGAAACATATTGTAATAAACCTGTCAAACAGGTTAAGATCAGCATCACAGGAAACAATCGTATAGTAGAGTACAGGTTACCTCCTGTACTCGTTCACACAGAAAATACATTTCCGTACATTTTCCGGAAGTCCGAGTACAGATGAAGGTCCGTACTCGCTCACGCAGAATAAATCTGGTGAGCGATACCAGCTTATGTCCTTTGGAAGTTCGAGTACATACGTCCGTATGTAAATCTTTCCCAAAATAGGGATCTGGTAATGGACAGTCCGAGAAAGTCTGCTTACTGCTACTCGAAGACAAGCTCCGTGCTGAGTCGGATGTCGATCTCCTGCGACGACTCGACTTCCTCTTCTTCTTAATATCTTTCAGCTCCTTCTCCAATCTTCTAAGGCGTTTCGCCAGCTTCCTCTCTTCGTCCGAGGACAACTCACGGCGTCTTGATCTCTTCTTATCCATTACGTGTAATGTGACTCTTTCGGCACAAAGAACGAAAATGAGGATCGCGGCCGATGCCGCATGCGTGTTTGGTTTTGTTTTATGTTAAAAATGTGACGATACTGGCATAGAGTAGGGGGACTACGATTTGATTTTGAGGAGGAGGCGCTAAATACAATTATACACTTAAAAAGAAATCATAAATGAACGGTAGTCATATTGTTTCTTTCATTTATTTATTTATTTTTCTGTATGTTTATATACTTGTTCGTCTGGACTGCATTTTCTACAAATTATTAAGTTCTTAAATGTACATTTGTCGCACACATATTTTTTGCATTTCGAACACATTTTTGTAGTTTTGTTATCTTTACAATATCTTACTTGGCAAGTTTTGCGTATGTGTATATCTGAACTTATATTTGTTGATGTTTTTGGTATATTTTCTTCTTCCCGCAATCCTCGATATTCAGCGGCAAGTTCTACAGCTAACTGCAGTAAAAATTTCCTCCTTGAAATTTTTTCTCCCGTCACTTCTTTATACAAAACCCATGCATTTATTCCAGCTAAGTCAAGAATATTAAAAAAAAACTGGAGGGGCCATCTAGGAGATTTCGATTTCACGCTGTGTTTTCTTGCCATTTGATCTGTCATGTCAACACCAAATTTTGTCTCATTATAAAAACTAATCGTTTCCGGTATACGCTTACCACTTTTTTCTGTTCCTATTGAGTTGTGCAGTAAACTTAGTAGAAGCACTTTTTTATTTGGTATGCTTTTATATATTGTAAGAGTAATATGATTTGATTTATATAGTTTCGTTGAATAGCGTACCATATTATCTTTCTTTGTTTTTGCAAATTTGGGCAATTCTCGTTTGTTTCCACGAATGGTTCCAATAATAGTAGTTCTTTTTGCGAGTATTTTTGTGGCTAGTGAAATGCTTGTAAAAAAATTGTCTGTGGTCACGTTCCTTCCACACCCTGTGAATGGTTCCATCAGCTTCAGAACAACGAACTCCCCAAGTGGAATTGACGAACCCCTTTTCTCATCCTTTCCCAAATATGGGAATCCATTTATTACATACTTGCTCTCAACGTCAGATGCTAACCAAAATTTTATTCCAAATTTATCTGGTTTGTTCGGCATATATTGTGTAAATCTACACCTAGCCTTGGATGGAAACAACTGCTCATCAACAGTTACATATGCACCTGGTTTATAGCAACTTTGGCTATTTTCAATAAATCGGTCCCAAATTTCAGATATTAAAGCAAATTTATTGGTTTGTAAACGTTGGTTTCGTTCGCTTTTCTTATCAAATCGTATAAACCTTATAATTTCACTAAATAAATTTTTGCTCATGGTTTCTGAAAAAAATGCAGGACCCCATTCCTTATTCCATAAATATGAGATGTCTACATTTTTTGCTTCATATGCGTCGCAAGCATACAGCAGAGTAACAAATGCATCTAATTTTGCCGCACTTAGTTCCCATTTAGTCCTCAACACTCTAAATGCTTCTGCTTCTGTGCACGTTCTTATATTGTTCATTATTCGGTGGTCAATAGGGTGGCTCTTATTTACTCTTGGTAAAATTTTTTTTCAAGATTTTCATCGGGGCACCCCCCAGAATGGTTCCAAATAATTAAAAAAAAATCCCTGTAAAGTTTGAGCTTGATCAGATAACGGGAAAGGGTGCCCCTGGGCCCTTAAACATTTAAATCATTATTTAACAGCTCGCGAAGTCGACTTTATATAACATCTTCCAAGTTATTGAGTAAATCAAAAAATATGTCAAACAAAAGTTGTAGATCCGGACAAGGAGCATCTTTTTTGTTCTATTGCTTTTTCTCGTGCGACAAACGGTTTTCGAAAAAAATCCAAAAAACGAAAATAAAAAACTTTTTTTTTCTTCAGATTTTGAAAGTCTAAATGCTTCTAGAACACTTTTTATTTATGAAGGTGAACAAAATATGAAATTTTTATTTTCGAAGCCTATTTTTTAAACATTTAACGGGTGGGCATTTACCGAAATTTGCAAAAAAGGTAAAAATTTAATTTTTACTTATTTTCAATGTTTGATATGTGAAGAATGTTTCCTGAAAATATGACACCGAAATTCGCAAAAATATCGGAGATATAGGCGTCAGAAGTGAGGTATTCAAATGCATTTTTCCGATATCATGATTTTATAACATGTTACCCACGATTACTCGAATACTATTCAACCGATTTACTTCAAATTTTCCATGGCTATATGATACGCTATTACTAAGTTTTTTTACACCGCAGATTTTTTATTTCATTCATATTTTTTTTTTAATACAAAGGACAAGATTTTGGGACCGATTTTTTTTACATTTTGGAAGTTCAAGTGCGTCATGAACATTTATTTATGAGTAAATAAAATGTGTGTTTTTTATTTTGAATCTTCGAATCTTCACCTAGGCCTGGTGACCGTCAAACACATGTGGCGACCAGGCCCGCACGAGCCGACGCAGAGTCGCTTCTTCCTTAACTTTCTCTTTTATCTTTTTTTCTGCGTTTCTTCAGTTTTCTATCTTTCCCTTTTTCGATTTCTGTTCCGTCGTACGGGACAAAAGCGGGCTCGAAGCGAGGCGAAAATTCGTTTGTCGTTTACAGCGGGCAATTTCGTATTTCTTGAAACGATATTCATTCAGTCTTTTACAACTAGGCAATACTTTCGAAGCTTTCTGGGAAACATTTGCCTGCCAGATGTCGAATAGGGGGCAATTCACATCGTGCTGTTTTTGTAGACATCTCGGTTGTGTTTGCTCTGAGTTAATCCGTTTATTGCCCAGTTAACGGTGACTTGGGACCGGTACATACCGTCACTCACCGCTGACTCGCAGGACAACATAGCAATAAACCGCGACCCTGGCGCGGTTTGAAGATGCTCTGTTCGATCACACCTGGCTAGGTTTGGTAGTCAAATGCTGTTTTTTCCTCTTCTACGTCACCAAGAGGGGGAGGGTTCCTCCTCCACCGCTGAAATCGCAGAGGGAAGGTTTCTCCCCCTTCAAGGAAAGCTTGGCCAATCAGGAATTTTGGCGCCCCCAAAAATTCTGATGTCTTGTCCATCTTCGACGTCGAAAAAGTGGACAAGGTCAGAACTCAATTAGCGTGTTTTAAGCAAAGGGTCGGTCGCTCACTGAAGTCATCGTACGGACTACAGCACTTTGTATCGTCTAGCGTTCGTGAGGAACACATTCATACGGAAACACGGTCGTGTCACGGTCATCATTCGGACCAGCAAGTTCTATTTCATCGCGATAATAAAATTTTTTGATTCGAGTTTGTCATTCGAATCAAAGCAGAAATTTGCTTTAAACTGCAAATTAGAATCATCGAACAAAATTGTAAAACGCCTACAAATACAAATCGACGAACTTCCTGAAATTTTTAAGAAGGGTATTGAACAATTTGTTTCCAGCAAAACTAAAGCATTTTTTAAACGATTTGAATTAGATGACCAATTCCTACAAACAGAACCATCAACTTGGTCTAAAAATAGAAGCTTCACTAAAGCGTTAGAACTAGTAAAGAAACTGCGGGTCGTTAATGATACGGCAGAGAGGAGTATTCAATTAATGGACGAATATAATAAATTATTTACCAAAAATGAGGAGCAAACACAATATGTCCTTCAACTTGTAAAGGAGTATCGCCAAAAGTTTCCTGATCATAAAAAAGAGACTTTAGTTCGAAACCAACAATTTAAATAGTTATGAACAAATAAACTAGTTTCTTTTATTAAGTCTTCTTCCTTTGTTTTATTAGACATTATTTATCATCTTCCACTGCGAGAATTTACAAGAATTATGTAATTTCCCGATGTTTCAAGAAATTCCTTAAGTTTGTGACGTAGCGTCCCAGCGCGAGGAATCGCGCGCATCGGGGTAACCGGGAGTGAGCGAAATGCCGAGCGCACGGGCGACCGCGACCGAGCACCACCGAACCGGCCCGAGGAGCGCCGGTCTCGCGACGCGTCAAATGACGCTCACTCCCCACTGCGCCGATAGATCACGTCGATTTTTCGCTGCTGGGAATTTCCAAGAATCAGGACATAGGCCCTGCCGCGACGGAGGACCGGCAGTTCGAGTGGGGATACGGATCCCCCCCCCCTAGACGCCTGCCTGGATGTTGCCCGGTGCAAACGTACTAGCCAGAAATCTCCGAGTAACCGCCCTCATATGATCGCCTGCCATCCCGATTCCTCCTACCGTACCGAACAGAGAAGTCTGAAAGTTGCCCGGTCTCTTTCTCTCCTACCGTACCGAACAGAGACGCCTGGAAGTTACCCGGTCTCTTTCTCTCCTACCGTACCTAACAGAGACGCCTGGAAGTTGCCCGGTCTCTTTCTCTCCTACCGTACCGAACAGAGAAGTCTGGAAGTTGCCCGGTCTCTTTCTCTCCTACCGTACCGAACAGAGACGCCTGGAAGTTGCCCGGTCTCTATCCTACTACCGCTCCTCACAGAGACGCCCGGACGCTGCCCGGTCTCTGTCCCGCTACCGCCAACGATAGAGACGACGGGTGTTGCCCGGTCTCCAAATCGTGCGAAACGCGACACGCTGCGTCGCCCTCGGCTGCAACGCCAAGTACATGTAAATAGTGTATATATTACTACCTAAGGTGTACATAATAAAGCAAGGAAAACAGTAAAATACAACCGCGAGGATTTTAAATCGAACCTGGCCAGCCGATCGAGCTATCCCATCAAATCCTCGGAGTGACGTACGTCACAAGTTTTTTTCACTTGAACTTTCAAAATGTAAAAAAATCGGCCCCAAAATCTTGTCCTTTGTATTAAAAAAAAAATATGAATGAAATAAAAAATCTGCGGTGTAAAAAAACTTAGTAATAGCGTATCATATAGCCATGGAAAATTTGAAGTAAATCGGTTGAATAGTATTCGAGTAATCGTGGGTAACATGTTATAAAATCATGATATCGGAAAAATGCATTTGAATACCTCACTTCTGACGCCTATATCTCCGATATTTTTGCGAATTTCGGTGCCATATTTTCAGGAAACATTCTTCACATATCAAACATTGAAAATAAGTAAAAATTAAATTTTTACCTTTTTTGCAAATTTCGGTAAATGCCCACCCCTTAAATGTTTAAAAAATAGGCTTCGAAAATAAAAATTTCATATTTTGTTCACCTTCATAAATAAAAAGTGTTCTAGAAGCATTTAGACTTTCAAAATCTGAAGAAAAAAAAAGTTTTTTATTTTCGTTTTTTGGATTTTTTTCGAAAACCGTTTGTCGCACGAGAAAAAGCAATAGAACAAAAAAGATGCTCCTTGTCCGAATCTACAACTTTTGTTTGACATATTTTTTGATTTACTCAATAACTTGGAAGATGTTATATAAAGTCGACTTCGCGAGCTGTTAAATAATGATTTAAATGTTTAAGGGCCCAGGGGCACCCTTTCCCGTTATCTGATCAAGCTCAAACTTTACAGGGATTTTTTTTTAATTATTTGGAACCATTCTGGGGGGTGCCCCGAGGAAAATTAAAAAGTCGAAAGTTAGAGCCACCCCAGTGTGCAGTCGCAACAAAAATATTCGATGATTTTCAATGTCCATATACCAAGGCATATTCGCAATTTTTAAATCATATATTACCGCGTTTTACTGTGCTTAACAAATTCTTTCAGAACTCGAAAGTCTTAATTCATTGCTTGCTTCCTGCATGTTATAAAGAGTTAAGTATGCTGGGAGGCGATTTCATAAAAGGGGAACATGTGTTGGGAGAAAACATACACAAAATAGATGTGCATAATGAAGCAAATTTAAAGCCACTAGAAAGAATTTATCATGGATCAGACTCCATGGCATCAATCGCAGAAATTCGAAATAGTAACGATGTAGATAATGAGAAAGTTGTAGAATTTTATACAAATATTCAGAAATTTTACCAAACGGCTTTCGACAATATTGTAGAAAGAGTGCCATTTGATGAACCATTTTTAAATTTGTTATAATTTTTAAATCCACTTACAGCTCTTGACATTTTTAAAAATGGCAATCATCAATTGGACTCTGCTTTAAACAAATTTACATCTAAATGTGATTCTGGCATTGTTAAAGACGAATGGAAGAAAATACCAACATATTTTTCATACGAAGGAAGACAAAGGCTAAAAGCACAGAGTATACCATGTTCCTGGAACGAAATTAGAAACAGTAAAAATGAAGTGGAGGAATATATGTTTGCAAATATATCCAAACTAGCAGATTTGTGCTTATCGTTGCCCCATTCTAACGCTGAAGTTGAACGATACTTCTCCACTATCACTGACATAAAAACAAAACGCAGAAACAGATTAACGCCACAAACGATTGCTGCACTAACCAGAGCCCAATTAGATTCAAAAAATAAAAATGCTAATTGTTTTAATTATGAAATCACAGATAGCATGTTGAATTTATTTAATGACGAGATATATAAGGTAGAATCTATATCGAAAGAGCTGACTGGGATTTTATTGCCGATTGAAACGGATTTGCCGAGTGAAAGCGAGAATGAAACTGATGAAAGTGGCACCGCAAGTAGCGACGATTAAAAAATATTATAATTGATATGTATATATGTATTGTTGCGAGCACCGGGTATAGGTCCGTGCATAGCCTACTGGTGCTCGCAGCGGAAGACAGAAGAGGGTCAACCCCCTTCGAGAAGACTATCAGGACGACGCCGAGGACTGTCTTGTACCGAACGCCATAGCGTTCGGACGTGCGGGTTGTTCAGCGTTGCATCAAAGGCTCGGAAAAGGTTTCTTCAATTATATTGAAAAGGAGAAATCCTGATTTATTATCAAGCAATCCTCGAATCCGCACATCTGCGATGCACAAGTTTTAGACGGTTTGGGCCGGTACACGGGCCAAAATTAGTTACGGCAATTAAGCCATAAATCGTCACTCTAAGCCAAGGTAGGCAAACGAAAAGGGTCGCTGGTCAACGCGCCCGCACGTGCATCGCAGATGTGGGGTGTCTTTACACTTTCTCGCCGCCTTACGCCGGCAGGTAAGAAATACCTTGCCGCCAAAGTTCCGGCCAGAACGATTCCCGCCAAATCAAGCCCCTTTCCCGGAAAAAGCGCGCCAAGGGCGCAGGGAATAGGTGGCGCGATTTGTGCTAGGGAAATTACCTGATTGGTCGGCACCAACACTAAGTTGGCCAATCGGGTCAAAAAAGCCACTGTCGGACTCTTCTTCGTACTTCGGAAGAGTCTGACTAATCAGTCTTCATAACAGCTCCCGTCAGCGCAGTACGGTTAGCGTCAATAAGTCAAGGAAAGAAGATCTTGACCAACCAGTCATATTAAAGACTATATATAAGTTCGTACGTGACTCAAACGAACAATTCTTTCACTCATAATTCACTTGTATTCGTTCAGTTTATCATTGTTCACAGTTTTATTAAATATAGTTTTTCGTTTCTGTTATCACCTGTTAAAACTGTGCACCAATTTATTAACCTTAATTCGGTAACGCGTCTAAGGTATCCACGAAACTCCGGGGTAAAAACATTTTGGACGGAGCCTTACAACCTCCGTCGACTCAAAAAGAATATACGGGTCGCATCGAGTTTACGTGTGAACACGGGTTGTACGTGCGGTGGTTTCTGTATATCCAAATATAGTCATGTCGTGCACACGTGACTCGAACTAACAATTACCGACCGTCGATAAAGTAGAATCGATCTACACTACCGCGGAGCAAATCTGTAATACCGCGCAGGCTCATTGTACATACTTTTAGTTATAAATTGTAAACTAAACAAATATTAGAGAAATAATTATTGTAGGGATGTTAAGAATAATTAATTAGAATTACTGACAAAAGCGCAAAACAAAATAATATATAATAAGCAAGAAAACTGCGAAATAAGAAATATCGACACACTGCGCATGCGCCAGCCCGCCAATTCTCCAGTATAAAAGGAGGCGCACGCAGCACTCGGCGCGCTCATTCGAATACTGACACGTTCTTGCAACTAACGAATACTAGTTCCTGGAGGTAGCTTAAGTATTATCCAGTAGAATTTCAGCACGCTCCGGAAACGGCAGCGACTGGTTCTCAGTGTACAAGATACTGGTGCTCCTTTTTGGATCTTTTATTTAATGGTTAAGAACTCAGATACGTTCTTGCAACTAACGAATGCTAGTTCCTGGAGGTAGCTTAAGTATTATCCAGTAGAATTTCAGCACGCTCCGGAAACGGCAGCGACTTGTTCTCAGTGTACAAGATACTGGTGCTCCTTTTTGGATCTATCATTTAATAGTTAAGAACTTTGTTTTTTGTGGAGGTTTCAAGCGTTGCTCCTACTAGTAGGCAGCAGCTTAACCGCTTAGCAAAGACAAAGTCTACAGAACAGTAAATTAAGAACTCTGCCAAGAGTGTCGGAAACCGCTCCGGAAACGGCAGCGGCCGAACTTACAGCAGTAGCACACATTTATTTAAAGCGCATTAGGATACATTAGCATAAAAAACCCAAAAAACACAAAAACACAAAATATATAATCGTAGTTGTAAGCCATATTAATGTTATTGTTATTAGTTTAAGTGTTATTTGAATAAAGTCATTGTTAAGTTTAAGTTGGATTTCACTCCTTCATTCCACACGGAACCCCCACCTATCCTATTCTCGGAGGAAGCCGCTCTCCTCTCGGGAACCTGTCTACATTCAGTCGTCCCTGAACAGCTGAACGTTACAGGTCGGATTATTTTTGGTGACAGCTGTGGGATATTTCGTTGAGAAGGATATTTTCGCTTAGTAAAATAACTCCAAAAGTGAGTATTTTCTTAGAAATTTTTTTTCTTCTTTCCTTAAATTTTGTGGAAACTTAAAACTTTACAATGCCTGACACAATTGGAGAAAAAATGGCTGCTTTAGCAATCAATACAGAGACTCAAACAAGTCCAGAAAATATAAACACTCCAGTAACATCAGAAACAGGAAATACTCCAGAAACTTCAAATCCTCAAATTAATACGAATACA
The DNA here is from genome assembly GCA_963971345.1 of Andrena flavipes. Classification (NCBI taxonomy): domain Eukaryota; kingdom Metazoa; phylum Arthropoda; class Insecta; order Hymenoptera; family Andrenidae; genus Andrena; species Andrena flavipes. The sequence continues at coordinate 16,963,127 of OZ020481.1, forward strand.
GCTACGAATGTATATCCTCATTTACCACACATTAGTTTACGCGATACGGCCGACACAGTACCTTCTTTCGGTGGTAGAAATATACCATTACATCAATTTATTAAAAGTTGTCGAAATGCACGGCGCATGATAAATCCTAACGCAGAATATGGATTAGTTCAACTAATAAAAAATAAGCTTTACGGACAAGCTTCAAGAGTAGTTTTAAGCGGAGATTACAACACAATCAGTGACCTTACAAATGTATTAACCTCTCGTTTTGCTCCAATACACACATCAATTCAATTATACGGCGAATTATCAAAAATTGCGCAACTATCGAATGAAACCACAGTAGACTATAGTAGCCGCGTATCTAATTTACTTTTACAAATCAGACATTGTATCACAATAGAAGTACCAGGACATGAAGCTCAATTTAATATAAATGCAGAACAAAATGCTGTTAAAGCCTTTCTAACGGGTTTAAAAATCGAGATATATAATAGAATACACGAATGCACCTTCAGCAGTCTTGATCGCGCTATCAACAGTGCTATTAAAGCAGAAGCAGAATACAACGAGTACCAAATAAGAACAAAAATACCTATTGGAGTAACACAACCTAATCAATGTATAAACTGCCTTGGATACGGCCATGATATTACTAACTGCAGTAGTCAGCAAGTTTCATACACCGACTGGCGACAAAAAATCTGTCAACACTGTAAAAAGATAGGACATATGATACAAGAATGTAGAAGCCTTATATTCTGTGACTTTTGCCGAAAACCAGGTCATACAACACAAAATTGTAGGAATCGGAGTTACAACGCAAGACCCAACGAATATTGTAGCAACTGCCGACGAGCGGGTCACATGACGCAAGATTGCAGGAGCCAAACTAACACAGCCCCTCGATTCAACGAACAATGCAGCACCTGCCAAAGAACAGGTCACACGGCGCAAGATTGTAGAAGTCAAAGTTACACGAACAGAACTCCTCAATCCAACACCCGTTGTGATTATTGTCAGAAACCAGGTCATACAATACAAGAATGCAGAAACCGAGCTTATGATAGCATATCTTGTGAATATTGTAAATTCCGAGGCCATACGATAGAACAATGCAGGAAAAAGATGTATTTTGATAGGAAAGAAAAAGAAGAGGCACAACCCCGTATGGTACGTAGACAAGCCATACTAAGACTCAAGACAGAACAAATAAGGAAACCACCCAGCATTCTTCTCTCTGACATAGGATTTAGCGGAGGACAAGCAACATTAATGATCGACACGGGATCAGACCTCAACGTAATCAAGAGATGTGCTGTTTCTTCCGATATTCCAATCTTCATGGACACATTATTTGACCTAAATGGCATCACGGACGGACTACTCAGTACTATGGGATACATCAAAATACGAACTTTAAATACGGAAATTATCATCCACGTCGTAGAAGACCTCCCTATCAGACAGGACGGTATATTAGGAACAGATTTCTTCCAAACCAACGGAGCAACTATTGATTACACAAGATCAGCAATAACCATTGGACCAGAAACTCTTCCATTCGTCGACCCTGAAATGGTCACAATACCAGCCAGAACAAGAAGTCAAATATATGTACGAGTTCTCAACACACAAACTAGCACAGGATATATTCCTAAAATTTATATTCACCCTAATTTACATGTCTATTTGCAATAAATACATCCATAAAAGACATAAAAATTCCTGTACCATCAATTGAATTAGAACCATTTATTGAAGTTCCAGTAGAAGAAAAATCATCAGATACATATAAAGCAACAAATAGAACCCACCAGTTGTTACAACTACTAAGACTGGACCACCTAAACCAAGAAGAACGAGCCAGTATAGAAGAATTAGTTAAGGAACACGCAGATAGATTTTATCTACCAGGAGAAAAGTTGGAAGCTACAAATAAAGCTTACCACAGGATCATAACAGAAAATGACGTTCCTGTCTTTACAAAACAATATCGGTACCCTCAGGTATTCAAGGAAGAAGTAAGGAAACAAACTAAAGAATTAATTGAAAAGGGAATAATACAACCTTCATCATCTCCTTACAACTCACCTATATGGGTAGTATTAAAAAAAGAAGATCTAGAAGGAATAAGAAAACCTAGAATTGTAATAGACTTCAGAAAACTAAACGAGAAAACAATTGGAGACGCCTATCCTTTACCAAATATAACTGACATATTAGATCAGTTAGGAAGTGCGAAATATTTCTCCGTTTTTGATCTCGCATCTGGATTCCATCAAATTCCCATGCATCCAGACGATCGCCATAAAACAGCCTTTTCTACAATAAATGGGCATTACGAATTCAATAGAATGCCGTTCGGACTAAAAAATGCACCAGCCACTTTTCAAAGACTCATGGATCAAGTCTTGACTAGACTCCAAGGAATAGAATTATTTGTATACTTAGATGACATCGTTATATATGCTAGCTCTCTCAAGGAACATGCAACTAAATTCAAACGATTAATGAATAGACTAAATGACGCAGATCTTCACCTACAACCAGATAAATGCGAATTTTTGAAGAAAGAAGTTTCATATTTAGGACACATAATAGGAGAAGAAGGAGTCAAGCCAGACCCACGAAAAGTAATAGCAGTTAAAGAATTTCCAACACCAACAACTGTTAAAAATGTAAAACAATTTTTAGGACTAAGTGGATACTACAGAAGATTCATAAAGGATTTTTCAAAAATTGCAAGACCACTTTCCAATTTCACCAAAAAGGATTATCAATTCGAATGGACATATCAACAACAAAAAGCATTCGAAACTCTGCGAGTAAGCTCTCTGCAAAGAACCTATACTACAATTTCCGGACTTCGAGAAAACATTTAACATAACGACAGACGCCTCAGGTATTGCTGTAGGTGCAGTTCTTAGTCAAGGAGAAATAGGAAAAGATTTGTCAATAGCTTACGCATCTCGAGTTTTAAATGATGCAGAAACTCGTTACTCACCAACAGAACGGGAACTTTTAGCAATATTATATGCGGTATTTCATTTCAGACCTTATATTTATGGTAGAAAATTCTATCTTATAACAGATCATAAACCTTTAGAATGGCTACAAAATCTCTCTGATCCGTCATCACGATTAATGCGATGGAAAATAAAACTTGCGGAATACGATTATAAAATATTGTACAAACCGGGAAAATACAATACGAACGCGGATGCCTTGTCTAGAAATCCGATAGCACTACCATTAAACGCAAAGCGAGCACATTCAGAAACAAATTCACACGAAAATAAAAAACAGAAACAATTTCATCAATATAATACGCGACAAAGAGAAACAACCGATTGAACTTCAGGAAACCCAGCTCCATATAAACAAACTAAATTTAGTTCGTCAGATTCCGACTCTTCATACGACGAGAGTGATGCAATAGGAACTAAACGACAACACTTAAAACGGAAAATAAAGAGAAACACTTCATCATCACAACCAGAAAGTAAAAAACAAAATATAGAATCTCCTCAAGTACATACACCCCCCCAAAACACAGTACCCGTTGAAGTACATACACCCCCCCAAAACACAGTACCCGTTGAAGTACATACACCCCCCCAAAAAACAGTACCTGTTGAAGTACATATACCACCTCAAATACATAAAACTCCTCAAAATAGAATATTACCTCAAGACACAATACAAAACAACCAACAAGCAATAAAGAAACCTCACATCAAGAAACTTCAAGAGGACTTAATAGAAGAAATAGACGAGACAACCATAATTCCAAAACACAATTATAAAGATCCTCCAAAAATTAATGCAGAGTCAAGCACAGACAAAAGTACTCACCACACTCCTAAAAAGAAAAAGCAAAAATTAAACTCCAGTACAGATACAGCTCCCATAACTCCCATTAAAATCAAGAAAGGAAAAATACTTACTCCCTCTTCACCACCTCCATCTCCACTACTATCACTCCCACCATTATCTCTTCCACCGTTATCTCTCCCACCACTGACTCCCCTACCATTATCTGTACCACCCACATCACCTCCACAACATACCACAGGCAAACCAAGAGTAACATCCAATATTCCTGTCAAAAAACAAAATATTGAAGTGGAAGATCACTTATGGATGGGAAAGGATTACATAATAACATTTATAAATACAGAAGGCAAACCAATAGGACCAATGGGAGATAAATTATATAAAGAAAGAAATATAAAAGCTGACAAAATAGCATTTCCATTAAAACATGGAGAATCAGTAACAATAAGAAGTGGAAAACGTACAATTGTTGGACTTGTCGTACCAAATTACCCAACAGAAGAAAATTTATATACATCATTAAAAACACTTCACACATACCTGGTACTTAAACAAGCCACCAAAGTGTATATATCAGGAGAAGAAAATAAAATTTCGCTTAGGCAATTACGAAATTTAATAGAATTAATATTCATCAACGAAGACATCCAATTTAGTTTTTGTAAAGGTACTCTTATAACTCCTTCCATACAAAATAGGCAGTATATTATCAAAGAAATTCATGAAACACCTATAGGAGGACACAAAGGAGTTACTAAAACATATCATCGAATAAGAAGTATATACTATTGGAAAAACATGAAATACGAAATAGCACAATTCGTTAAAACATGTTTAGAATGTCAAAAAACTAAATTAGTAAGGGTAAAAAATAAGGAACCTATGATATTAACAGATACACCATTGGATGCCTTTGATAAAATTTCTATGGACATAGTAGGACCACTACCTTCTACAAAAATAAGAAATAGTTACATACTTACAATACAAGACAATTTAACCAAGTATTCCCTTGCAATACCATTAACAAACATCACTGCAAAGGACATAGCTAAAGCATTTACAGAACATTTTATCTGTAAATTCGGAAGTCCTAAAGCAATTCTGACTGATCAAGGGCCAAATTTTATGAGTTCCCTCATGAAGAAATTAGCCAGAACATTCCAAATCAAACAATATCGAACCTCTGCATACCATCCTCAGTCTAATGGATCACTGGAAAGGAGTCATCATGTTCTTATTGAATATCCAACACATTATGTATCAAAGGAAAGACAATGGGACCAATGGTTACCTCAAGCAATGTTCTCTTATAATACAAGCACTCACGAAGGCACGAAATTTACGCCTCACGAACTTGTCTACGGTAGAAAAGCACGTCTTCCTTCAAGTATGCCTCCAACGGACAATATCAAGACATATCCAGACTATGTTGATGAAATAATACACAAACTACACCACATCCGACAAATGGCGCGAAATAATTTAGAAGAATCAAAAGTTCGACAAAAACATTACTATGACCGGAAGATACAACCTCAAACGTACAAAGTAGGAGATTGGGTTTGGTTATTAAACCCAAGACGTGAAAAACTAGGACCCGAATACAGCGGACCATACCAAATTATGGAAATTGTAGGGAACAATAATTTAAAAATAGCAATAACTTTAAAACAAACCAGAATTGTACATATGAACAGGATTAAAAGAGCATATTTACCTGAGAAAGAATTCTAACAAAGGAAGAACGATCACATCAATTCAGCAAAACAAAAGTGAAATTAACTATACAAAGTTGCAACCCTGCAGAGGAAGACTATATAAGGAGTAGCAGACAAAGAATTTCATCATTGTTACATTGTACATTATACCAAGCAACATGGACACCTGCCTAAAAAAAGTATATGAAAAAGACGTATATTTCTACAAGACAGGCATAATATGTGTCATGTGCACGCAGAAAGTTGAGATCGAGGATGAGGAGGCATTAGAAAAACACCTCACAGGAAGCAAAGATAGGCGATGGAGAATATGCCGACTATGCCGCCGGACACTTTTCGTCGGACAACCGGTGGAAAAATGTGCCGAATGCTGGCAAGCTATACAAAAATAATTTTTTAAACATTCTTTTTAAATTATACACAACACTCACAGATACACATACACACACACACAAAATGTATTCAACACTTACACCTAGTACATAAGTTTTTTTTATATATATATTTTTACTATACACAACACTCACAGATACACATACACACACACACAAAATGTATTCAACACTTACACCTAGTACATAAGTTTTTTTTATATATATATTTTTACTATACACAACACTTACAGATACACATACACACACACACAAAATGTAATTAAAACACACACCTAGTTTTAAGTATTTATGTATTTATTTTTAACCATTTTTAATAAAAATAATATATTTTTTTACTAAAAATTAAAACATAACCTATAAAAATCCTAAAAAACCATAACCAACCTATAAAAAATAACCTATCAACACCATAAGAATTATAACATAGTAGCAAAGCCTATAAGGTTGCATATATAGTCTTTCACTAGAGGGCGCCACTGTAAGAGGCCCCTAACAACTTATTTCAAATCCACGCCTGCGCCATATTGTTATTCATCATCAAGATGCCGAAACGATCAGGCAGCCGACACACAAAAAGAATAGAAAAAAAGAAAGAATTAGAAGGAATACTACGGGAAATGATAGACATTCCTCTATTAATAACTCCACTTCCAATATCTCCAGAGAAAACGGTAAAAATTCTTATAAAAACTATTTTTTATCCAAAAACTAACAAAACTCTTTCTAACACAAGACACCATCTCATACTCCGCCTAACACCCCACCGGATTCACTTCCGACTACACCGGAATTTCCAAAAACTCCGGACATTAAAATTCCGAAGACACCGGACTTCAAAGTTCCGGACATACCACCAATAAGATGGCCAAGCCTCATAAGAATCCGGATCCCAAACCCGGACTGGGAAAAATACAAATCACTCCCAAAAACGGATCCTAGAAGAAGGGCATGGAGAACTCTCCAATTATTTGGTTCAGGAGCCGCCACCCCATATACACCCTCATAATAAAATAAAAATAACCTATACTTATAAATAAATCTTTTATTCCCAACCATCATACAAATCTCTCGAGGACGAGAGATTCCCCAGGGGGGGAGGTGTAACGTCCCACAGGGACTCGAACTAACAATTACCAACCGTCGATAAAGTAGAATCGATCTACATTACCGCGGAGCAAATCTGTAATATCGCGCAGGCTCATTGTACATACTTTTAGTTATAAATTGTAAACTAAACAAATATTAGAGAAATAATTATTGTAGGGATGTTAAGAATAATTAATTAGAATTACTGACAAAAGCGCAAAACAAAATAATATATAATAAGCAAGAAAACTGCGAAATAAGAAATATCGACACACTGCGCATGCGCCAGCCCGCCAATTCTCCAGTATAAAAGGAGGCGCACGCAGCACTCGGCGCGCTCATTCGAATACTGACACGTTCTTGCAACTAACGAATACTAGTTCCTGGAGGTAGCTTAAGTATTATCCAGTAGAATTTCAGCACGCTCCGGAAACGGCAGCGACTGGTTCTCAGTGTACAAGATACTGGTGCTCCTTTTTGGATCTTTTATTTAATGGTTAAGAACTCAGATACGTTCTTGCAACTAACGAATGCTAGTTCCTGGAGGTAGCTTAAGTATTATCCAGTAGAATTTCAGCACGCTCCGGAAACGGCAGCGACTTGTTCTCAGTGTACAAGATACTGGTGCTCCTTTTTGGATCTATCATTTAATAGTTAAGAACTTTGTTTTTTGTGGAGGTTTCAAGCGTTGCTCCTACTAGTAGGCAGCAGCTTAACCGCTTAGCAAAGACAAAGTCTACAGAACAGTAAATTAAGAACTCTGCCAAGAGTGTCGGGAACCGCTCCGGAAACGGTAGCGGCCGAACTTACAGCAGTAGCACACACACATATATATATATATATATATATATATATATATATCCAATTTTATATAGCGCATTAGAATACATTAGCATAAAAAACCCAAAAAACACAAAAACACAAAATATATAATCGTAGTTGTAAGCCATATTAATGTTATTGTTATTAGTTTAAGTGTTATTTGAATAAAGTCATTGTTAAGTTTAAGTTGGATTTCACTCCTTCATTCCACACGGAACCCCCACCTATCCTATTCTCGGAGGAAGCCGCTCTCCTCTCGGGAACCTGTCTACATTCAGTCGTCCCTGAACAGCTGAACGTTACATGTACATTATAGTATACTTTAACTGTAATTTTAAGTTTTATATTTTAAGTTTATTTTTTTTTTGTACATATGTATATATTTTGTAATATATTTTATGTACATTTTGTACATTATGTACATACTATTTTGTGGTTTCTTTTACATCTCATCAGCATTACACATACCCGCGTGCTTCACACATAATTATCGATTCGTACTAGGCCTGGGACTACTCGAATAATTTAATATTCGAAGTATATAAGCTAGGCCACAAGTACGACTGGAATTTGGAAAACGCGGCGTCACTCGCTTGGCTTCGCGATCAAGCCGTTTCGTTTCCCATTGCGCTGGCGTCGATTCGTTTCATTTACCAGGTTGGCGTTGATTGGCTTGACGTCACAGCTCTTCGCGGGCATGCGCAATAGCCGGTAGCTCATAGCTATCAGGCCCTTTCCCGTGGACACTGCCTGTAACGAAGTTCAATAACAATTTTAGATGACATCTTTCAGAATCTTTTCGGCTAACAGAACAGGCCCTTTCAATAACAGCTTCTTTTCTTTTACGTTTAATCCACGTTTTCTTAGCATCCAAACGATAGTGTTCTGGTATATTTCTGTAAAGGATATTTCTGGCAGCTGGATCTATTTTATTCAATTCAAAATAAGCCATCAAAACTGAGGTTCAATATTCCACATTAATATGTCAATTGTATTTCATTAAAAGGTAGGGATTATAAGGAACCATTGAATTGTCCATTGTTACTAACTCTCCATTCACTTTAGCATTATAATGATTTGCTACTATTTTGTTATCTCGACATCTATAATGTGGGTAGGTATCTCTTCTCATTCATTTTTGTTTGGTCTTTGGAATTCTATTGTATACACGTATGCAATTATAGTGCCAAATAAATGTCCGTTTAATATTTCTTTCAGTAAGGCTTTACATTTCAAATGAAATATTCTTACAATAAGTAGAGGAGTGTCATATGGTTCCAGTTTACAGTACCTAAAATTGATCAATGCTCTCTTTATTTCTGGCCAATTGGGATTGCAGGTCATTGTTATAAACAGATCTGGTCTTCCATGTTTTCTGACTATAGCCATTGCATCTTGATATAATTGTTGCATATGTCGTTGTCTTCCTATAAACGTAGAAGGTAACACGAATATATTCCCTAATCTTGCATGGTTCTGAAAGTTCTCCGGATTATTTAATGCATTTCTTGATACGTGATCCATTAATCCTTGATAACACTCGATTCTCAGTTTGTTTTGGTTGTGTTGAAAGAAATTTAGACGTTCATTTTCTATTCGAATGTATGCATGAATCACGTATTGCTGATGTAACCTCCCGCCATAATAAATAGGATTGAACTGATCTACGTTTCTGTACATCAAACGGTAGGCATAGCTGATACGTATTGCAACACTGATATCTGTTTTGTTGTACCTTCACCTGTCTGCTTTATACACGGGGTCCAACCCAAATCGCCGCTCGGAAATAATAGTGGAAAAATCATGGGATCTATATGTTTTGATAATTTTGGTAGCCTTACACCTTCATTACTCGATTTAGGATAACGCATAAATCAAAGTCTGGAACGATTCCGTCTTTTGAAACAATAATCGCTGCACATTCGGACGTTACGGGTTTGTTATATACTCGTTTTTCGGGCCCTCTTGTAAAGTATAAAAAATATTCATCCTGGGTTTCCCCTACTACATTTTTTAATTCTCTGTATTTTTCAACGTATGGATTATGTTTTTCTAATATTTCGGTTATTTCACCAATATAACGGTGTAATTCAGTATCCTTTCCAAAATTTGTCCTATATTTCAAAGCAACATCAGGTTCGTACATATAAATCTGACCACAATACGATTTATTAGTAGATCCATAAAGAAATGTTGGAGCAATATGATGAACCTGTCCCTGTACTTTCAGAACCGGAAGACATTTATCTGTCGTTATATCTGCTTGGAATGTTGCAAAAGCAAATATCGAGTTAAGCATTCGGATATCTTTTTTAAAGGTTCTATCACAGAAAATTTGTAGTATACCATTTGGGAATGGAGATAAATCTGATAATCTAACTTTACCATTATGACAGCAACTCTTTTTGCAAAATTCATTTTTCCAGCAAATTGCGTTACAATGCCGGCATTTTTGGTTCATTTCTCCGACATCGTGGGCTGTTACTAAATCAACGTTAATTGCCCCACCTGAAGACTCTCTTGGCTGTTCCCTTGATTCTTTCATGCGTGCAGTAGATGTTGTGGCTGGCTTTATGAATGTCGAGGCTCTCGGTTCCTCCTGCAGTTGTTGTCGCTCCCTAATTTCCCTTTTATCTTCATCGGTTGTTTTAACTGGCTCTTTGGATAATGAGGTTCCCTGAGCCTGTAGTAGTTGTTGTGGGTCGCTAAATTCTCCACCAGGTTCAATCGACTTCTTCGCTTGTTGAATCGGCACCGAACAACTGTCTTCATCGTTACTTAATTTTCTTGGTCGAGACAGTAATATTTTGTTCATATCTACAAATTCAATTTATTCGTGAATTGTCATTGTCGTTCCCTACTTGCACTGTTACATTCAGCAGATGTTTCCATTGGCCGGTTCGACGACGAATTTCCCTGTTCCTCCGTGTGCAGGTGTCGTTGTCGTCCCAGAAATTCTCCGACACATTGAGCATTTATTTTCAAAGGAGTATGCGATACCGAGCCACTTTCATCATTATCGGCTATTTTTCCTTCTCGAAGTGGCAATATTGCGGGTCAAATCTACAAATTTGCAATGGGTGGATCTAAGATTGCTTTATCAAAGGAAATGTGTAAAGTCTATCGTCATTCCCTAAATTTTCTCATACGTTCTGTAGATGTTGTTGTTTGCGGTTCTAATGGCGATGCAACCCATTCCGCTCGCAAATCTCGAAGCCGTTTCCTACTTTCTCTTTTTCGTTCAGCTGGTGTTTTCGCTGTCTGCTTAGATAACGAAGTTCCCTGTTCTTCGTGTAGCTGTCGTTGCCGTTCACGAAATTCTCTGACAAGTTGAGCAGATTTTTTCGAAGATGTATACGCCACCGAGCCACTTTCTTCGTTATCAGTTATACCTATGTTCAAATCTACAAATACGCCAAATGAGGCTCTATTACAATAAATCTTGGATAATTTAATCGCGAAATGTCATTATCGTTCCCTACTTTCTTTTTTATATTGCAAAGCTGTTTTTGCCGGCTGTTTAAATGTAAAAGTTTCATGTTCATCATGCTGGTGTCGTTGCGGCTTCTTAAATTTTCTAACGCCTCCGTTAGAGTTTTTCGCTGCATGTTTAGCTACCAAACAACTGCCCTCCTCGTCATTACCATTATTTTCTCTCATTTCCCTTTTTTTTTTTTTGAAGCAAATATATACAAAGGAAGCAGTAATCTCTTATTTAGTGTTATCTAAAGCACAAATTGTTATTGAAATAACCGTCCTCGAACGCATATCACTCACATGTACACTTCACGTTGAATTGCAGGTTATTAACTCAGATTTGCTTGTAACAAAAAGTTGGCAAACATACAGAGTCTTTTATTAAACAAACAAACCCTGTAAATCAATGACCGCGAGGTGTGCAAAGCGATTCCACCCGTGTGTTGGTCGCCAAAGGGGTCAGATGGTTGTAGAATATTTAATTTGAACAACATTTCATTAAGTTTGGATAAATGTAGAGAAGCTGGATAACACACACATATCTTTTTGATTTCAAAATAAATTTTTTCATATCATTCCCTACCATATCGACACAACACCTAACGGCGATCTTTACCGCATTCCTAACCGTGACCTTTACCGCATCTGAATTGTTTACAGTAAACCATTCTCAGCGCGAGGAATCGCGCGCGGAACGGTGCGACCGCGAGGGGGCGAGAGACCAGGCGCACGGGCGACCACGACCGAAGGTAGCCGAACACGACCGAGAAGCGCCGGTCTCGAGACGCGTCAAATGACGCTCACTTCCCACCGCGCCGCTAGATCGCGTCGGTTTCTCGCTGCTGGGAATTTCCAAGAATCAGGACATAAGCCCTGACGCGACGAAGGACCGGCAGTTTTACAGCCCCATTTCCTGGCAGTTCGCACGCGGCATCCGTAGTGTTTGGACGTGTCTCAGTGAACAGTACAACAACTCAGTATATCGTGTTAGAACTTCGAGTTCGCGCTCATTTATTTTCCTTCTAGGTTATTACTTACATAATTCTACAGTATAACAACTTGATAATCCTATTCTGGAAATCTCTAAGGAGGGGCCAGACCCTGAAGCCAATTGGGCTCTGCCCAGGGGCCCTTCGCCTAATTCTATAAATGATGGGCCTATCCTTGAAGCCCTTAACCAAAAGAAAATGGTAAGTAATTCCATTTTTACCGATCTTAAATCTAGCTCTTCTTCTGCTTTGGCCTCTGCTTCACCCTCCTCGTCCAAAAGGCGGGCCCCAAATCCATTAGATCATTCCATCGGCTCCATGTCGTCCGAAAACTCTGACTATATGTCTATATCTTCTAAAACCCTCGAAGCAGTTCCTTCGAGTAAGCATTCCGGGAAGAAAAAACACAAAAAAACAGCAAATAGCCACAGGAATGTAGCCAGGGACGATCCTGCCAAGACTTCCACCGTAACCCTAAATAAGAATTCATCAATCAATGTTTCATTACCGCTTATTCACTTTTCTGAGGATAAAAATCCTGCATTTATGGACTCAGAATCCATACCCAATGTATCCGTGTCAAACCGATTTTCGGTCTTAGCCGCCTTCAAACCTGGCCTTGAAATTCCTATGACGACTTCTTCAAGCGCAAAAAAAACCGCCCCGGAAGCAGACAGGCCTCCCAATAATATTATGTCGCATGCCACACGGCCTTGCTCACCGGGGGGTACTCCCTTGGTTGCCCCCGCTCGTACACAAAGACCCCCTCCTTTGTATATTTCGAATTTCAAATACAATATTGCCAAATTTGAGTCCGAACTCGCCGCTGAATTTGGCAAAACGTTCCAAATCAAATACTTAGGCAATAAAATCCGGCTTCAATTTGATGAGTTTGAGCCCTTTAAAAAATTTAAGGATGCTTTGACACAAGAAAATATCCCTTACTTCACTTTTACATTAAACTCCGAACGTGGACTAACCATGGCCCTAAAGGGACTACCTCAAACTCCGTCGGAGGCCTAAACCCAATTTCTTGCGTTCCCATTGTCGGCAGGGGTAACACTCTTTCTCCTTTTTTCACATATAAGGTCAACTTTCCACAGGGAACGGTACCCGCAACAATTGCTAAAACGAATGTCTTGTTTAGTACAAGAATATACTGGGAAAAAATTTTCTCTAAAAGAAATTATACCCAGTGCTTCTGCTGTCAAGCCTATGGCCACTCGGCGGCAAATTGCGGGCTGCCCCCAAAATGCGTTAAATGTGCTGGATCGCATCGCTCATCTGACTGTCAAAAATTATTCGAAACACCTCCCAAATGTGTTAACTGCGGTGCGCCGCACATGGCTAATTTCGGTCAGTGCCCGGCCCTTCAGAGGTACCTTGAAAAAAGAAACAAGAACTATAAATCAAATAACGGTGTAGTCCTAAAAGCCCGTGATTTTCCAGTATTAAACTCAAAGCCCATAGCGGTCCCTACCTCTATGTTGCGTCCTTCCCCGCTTCTCCCCCCAGCTGCCCGTCCGTACGCGGAAGTCGTAGCTGCGGGAGCGCGGGGACCTGGCGGGGCTACCCCCCTGCCTGATTACCGCTCTACTGCACAGGAGCCTCTGGACATTCAGATGAACGGTATAAACTCTGTACTCGAACTCTTCGACGCCATCAAAGAACTAAATGCTATGGTGGATCTCAATCACATGCTGACCCTAGTTAAAAACCTAATCAATAAGCTCCGGCCCTGCCGCACGGTAGCGGAAAAATTTCAAGTCTTTTGCTCTGTACTTACCTGCATTGATTGAGGTGATGCCCTTGTCGACATCACCTCAATCATATAATGCGATTATAATGCTCTGGAATGCTACCTCGCTTTACCTTAAGCGTAACGAATTGATTCGCGCGGTCGCCGGACTGCAACCGGGTATCATTTTAATAACCGAAACCTGGCTTACCCCCCAGGTCGTCTTTTCGTTGCCGGGCTACTCCATAGTTCGCGCCGATAGGCCAGTGAAAAACGGTGGCGTGGCCATTTTTATCCACTCCTCCATTCTCTACGCCAATGTTTCTCTCAACATTCTTTTGCCCTATGAGACGTGCTTCATTAAGCTCGTTACTCCAAAAATTATTATTGGGGTTTGCTACGCGTCCCCTGGTGCCATTAAGGACACTCGGCTTTTTGATGCCATGGTCCGGCTGGGATCCCCCTTTCTTATCGGGGGAGACTGGAATGCCAAACATAAGTTCTGGAACAACTTTGCAGAAAATAGAGCTGGCAGAATACTATACGAGCACTCTATCAAACACCAATATCGCATTGTACACTCTGATGATTCTACTCACCAGCTTGGCCGTACTAGACCATCATTAATTGATTTTTTTATAACCGACTTTCATGCTGATTTTAAATGTGAAATCTCCGACTATTTTGACACTGCCCATCGCCCAGTCATTCTATCAACTAATCAGTCTAGCGGGTCTTATAGTCTTGCTTCAACCGTAGACTGGAAACTTTACAAAGAAAACACTGCCCGTCACGTTATCAGGACCGGTTTCTCCTCCACACACGAAATTGACTCCTGTATTAAAGATCTGACTCAATTCTTACACGTCTGCCGAAAAAGGGCGTCAATCCCTGATAAAACTCACGGTACCAAAAATATGTACCTCTTTATGGATCATATCCTAAACTCCCTAATCCGTCATAGACGGTTCCTGAGACGTCGCGGGCAAATATTGGGCTTTAGCGTTGTTAAAGCTGAATTACTGGATACCTCCGCTACCATTCGTAAGAGGATCTCTCACCTACGTATACTTGACTGGGACAGGACCCTAAGGGCATTCAAAAAGCCGGATCTCACATTCTGGGGTATATATAAAAAAATTACATCTACGCCAGCTGCGAGATCCTTACCTCCGCTCCAAAACGGACAGGATTTTATAACTGATGACCCTGGTAAAGCTGACTTTTTAGCCTCTTACTTCGCAGGGATTCATATTGAAGCGGCTTCATTGCCCTCATCTAATGACGCTACAGTCAATGAGTATCTCAGCTCTGTCTCTGCTCCGGTGGGTATGAATGAATTGCTCCTGCCAGTCTCTCCGGCAATTATTGCACAATATGCTAACCACATGGCTTCCAAAAAGGCACCTGGCTGCGACGGCGTCACTGTCCCTATGCTGAAGCACGCAGTCACAAAAATCTTCTGCCAGTTATATTATATATATATACGGCATCGATTTCTCGGGCATATTTCCCAAATGCCTGGAAAATCTCAAAAGTAGTTCCTATTCTCAAGCACGGCAAAAAGAGCGAATTAGCATCCAGTTATCGGCCAATTAGCTTGCTATCAGTTATGGGCAAGATATACGAAAAAATTATTTATACCCACTTATCTGACTTTCTCGTGGAAAATAAAATTTTAACTGACCGACAGTTCGGCTTCCGCGCAAAACATTCTACCATTCAGCAATCCCTGCGCATCTCTCAGTATGTTATTCACGAACTCAATGTCCGTCGGGTCGTGGGCATGATCCTGCTGGACCTCTGTAAGGCCTTTGACTCGGTGTGGCATGGTACTTTACTCTATAAACTTCACCGCATTGGGCTTGCACCCAGGGTGACTGCAATTATTGCCTCTTACCTTCATGACAGACAACTTCTTGTCTCCTGTGCAGGCACCAAGTCCAGGCCGCACCGAGTCGAGGCCGGAGTTCCACAGGGCTCAATCCTTGGCCCTATCCTTTTTAACATTTTCATCAATGATGTTCCCACTTTCTCTGGCTATGACTTCGCGCTTTATGCCGATGACACAGCCCTATACTCCTCCTCATGGAATTTTACGACCCTGTTAAACAGGCTACAATTATACCTGGATACCGTTTTAGCATATTTCTATGATTGGAAGTTACAAATCAATCCCTCCAAAACAGAGGCCATTATATTCTCGAGAAACCCGAAAATCTTAACTGACAGACGTAATGGGAACATCCGAATCAACAATATCATTTTACCTTGGGCCCAGGAGGTCAAATACTTGGGCCTGATCTTCCATTATAAGATCCTCTGGGATGCGGCTATTAACGATCGGATATCCAAAACCCTCAAGGTGGCTGGATGCCTCTACAAGCATATCAGCCATCGATCTCCTTTAAATCAGCACCTCAGATTACATATCTATAAAACTTGTATCCGCCCTGTGCTCACGTTCTAAAACCAATAAAACTAAGCTACAACGCATTCAAAATAAAATCCTTCGAATCATTTTAAGAACTCCTTTCAAATTCTCTACCAAGGATCTCCATTACGACACCAATGTCCCTTTTTTAAATGATTTTATAAGCAAACTTATTTCAAACTATAGGGTCTGTGACCATGCAAACCCGCTTGTCCGCCTTACCGGGACATATGATCTCAACAGAATCCCTTACCGAGTCAAAATCCCGTTCCCCATGTCCTTCTAACCTCACATCTCACCCGTCCCTCCACACCTACCTCTCCCCTTCCCTCTCCTCCCAAACCCTCTCCTTTCCCCCCCTTATTTCTTAACTCGGTAGTTCTGTTTTTCAGACTCGCTATTTACCCAAACGGTGGTACACACTCTTTTCTGCCTGGATCAATCACACTACAGTCATGGACATCTTTTTTGAATGCTTCGCATGCTCACCTACGCTCACTTGCTATTCTCCTGCATGCGCTCGCGCTTCCAAATCTGCTAGATGGCTCTATCTACGACATCCAACGCACTTCCAAGACGCGGCCTCCGCGCGAATAATATATCACTTTAATATTCATTTTCAGCGCTTAAATCTTTAGATCCGTGCGGTTTTTTGCAAGTTTTCCTACAACGCACTACTTTAGCCAAGGCTCTTACTTTCCTGTTGGTAACACCAGCGTTTTTTCATTGGCCGGTGACTGGGCTCCAGCTTAGAGGAACGGCCCACAGTGGGGAGACTCATAAGCGGGAATCTCTCGCCTCCCCCTACTCACTTATAAAAAAAAAAAAAAAAAAAAAGGACCGGCAGTTTTACAGCCCCGGGCCAGCTTGCGGACGGACCGTACTCGCGGAGGTGACCATCAACATGGGTGGGCGATCCCTACCTAAGACTCACGCATAGGTGCGCCGGAGTCATTATGCGTTGCGTCAACCACTCTCTCCGGTCTTGACGGTACCAGCTCCTCCCTAAATAAATTCGCGCTATATGGAACCGTGTCTCGACGCCGCTCTACCAGATCTCCTATCAATCCCGTAAACTCGCTTTTACTCGTCATCCTGATAGTCCGGGAGCCAGCGACACTTTTTGATGTCTCATTTGTTTAAAGTTGGTTTATCTTTTGTTCTACTATATTTGTACTACAGATCAACGAAACGACCTCCTGCCAGCGCACTAGCGGAACAACGCTTATCAGCAGCGTATCAATTATGTAAGAAAATATTGTGCAAAATCCTTATTTGTTTAAATTTGGAAATTTTTGTACTAACAATAGACACCATAAAACACCGAAAAATGATCTGCTGCCACCTTAGTTGTGGAACAGCATGCTACTGCCACTCCTATAAACATGTTAAAAAAATTAAATCCATTGACAAAAATGTTTAAAGCTGAAATTTTTTGAGGTGGTAGTTTATATCACAAAATGGAGGAAAAACGATTGCTGCCAGTCCTATCACGGGATAAAAGCCTTGGCAGGAGCCACCAAAGGTGCAACGCTACGCGCCGCGCCGCGTTACCTACATCTCCGGGACGAGTGCGATTCAAAATTAATTTTCTCCGCCGCGGTTATATATTTAAAGCTGAATTTTTTTGTGCTAATTGTTTACATTAAGTAGTGTAAGAAAAACATTTGCTGCTATCCATATCGTGGAACAAAAGGCTTGGCAGGAGCCACCAAAGGTACGGCGCGACGCACCGCGCAGAGTTTCGTTCACAAGGCGCGTGCGATTCAACATTAATTTTCTCCGCCGCGGTCATATATTTAAAGCTGAATTTTTTTGTGCTAATTGTTTACATTAAGTAGTGTAAGAAAAACATTTGCTGCTATCCATATCGTGGAACAAAAGGCTTGGCAGGAGCCACCAAAGGTACGGCGCGACGTACCGCGCAGAGTTTCGCTCACAAGGCGCGTGCGATTCAACATTAATTTTCTCCGCCGCGGTCATATATTTAAAGCTGATTTTTTTTATGCTAATTGTTTACTTTAAGTAGTGTAAGAAAAACATTTGCTGTCATCCATATCGTGGAACAAAAGACTTGACAGGAGCCGCCAAAAGTCTTGCTGTTGGTTGAGGTAAAGAAAGGTGCAATTTGGCGAGTTGTATGAATTTATCTTAATTCATAATAATACATACACATATCATGGATACTATATATGTATATAAATCTATATATATTCATCATCATAATTTTCATTATTATTATCATGGACATCATCATCGATGTCATCCTCGATGTCATCATGATCGTCATCCACGATGTTATCATGATCGTCATCCTCATTGTCATCATGATCGTCATTTGATTGACAATCTTCCTGGTCTTTCTGATCATTTTCTGGTTCTGGAGCATTATATATAACATATTTTGGCATTCAAGTATTATATATAACATATTACTAATCATTTAAATCTTAATTAAATTCTAATAATTTTAGTTAATGTATTGAAAATTTAATTTGATTCTTAATTTGACAAGTTAGAATAAAAAAGTTAAATTTAATGTACATATTTAAATAAATAATTTAATTTAATATTTAATTCCCACGTTTTAATTTTTTTTAATTTTTAATCTACTCTTAACTACGAAATTTTTAATTTAATAGTTAACCCCTTAACGCTCACGCCCGTGACATAGCCGGGACACGCTGAACCGTACTATTTGAACATGCCCGTGACGGTCACGGGCATGTAGTTCATTCGTTCGCCGCTTGGCGGTTTGTTTAATTTAGGCGCTAATAGCTGTGCGTCCAAGCATTACTGTCTTATACTAACTGGAAAATGTGTAGATTGCTGTGTTAACACAATCTATTGTAGACTGTACAAACAATAATATCTACAATTTTAGCCGTCTCCTGTGAGTTGTTTCTTCAGTCTTTGGGTAACTAGCATTCTGTAATCGTCTTTCTTACAGTACTTATTCGTCCAACCTCAATTTTGTGGTTTTCATTGTTGTTTCTATTGTTGTTATTTTTGTTTCTAATTCTTCTAGTTATTGTCAGTGTTGCTGTTGTTGTATAAGAAATTGAAAATGTCTGATAGTGACTTTACTGACATAGAGTATATGAATTTATCGGAGAGCGGTACTGATACTTCTGATGAGAGTGAAACAGACGGAGAACAGGAAAGTGACCGCGAAATTGACTTAGTTGATCGAAATTGGGAACGCATAAATGTTTGCAACCCAAATCCTGCTCCACCAAGATTTCCATTCACAGAAACACCTGGTTGCACGTTTACGGTCAAAAGTAATTCTAATTGTTTGTCATATTTTGAATTATTTTTCTCGAACGTTTTAGTAAATGCTATTGTCACGGAGACAAACAGATATGCCGAACAGCAACCAGGTACGTCTTCGAGCAATAATGCACCAACCACAATGGAGGAAATGTATATGTTTTTTGCTACAAACATAATTCAAGGCATAATACAAAAGCCAGATGAAAGATCGTATTGGTCACCTTCAGAAATTTTCCAAACACCAATTTTTGCGAAATTGACTACTTTGCGGAGATATTTATATATAAAAAAAAATTTACATTTTTGTAATAATGAAGATTATAATCCGAGTACTCATCCAAATGTTAAGCTCAATAAAATTTGGCCTGTTTATGATTATATAAATCAACAATGTGCCAGCTTATGTATTCCTGAAAGAGATATTTCAATTGATGAAAGTTTATTGTTATACAAAGGCAGATTAGGTTGGAAGCAGTACATTCCACTAAAACGAGCCCGTTTTGGAATAAAAATGTTTTGTTTGTGTGAAGCAATGACTGGATACTTATATTCTTTCATAATATACACTGGGAAAGGAACAATAATAAACAATAACTATAAAAATATGCCAATGTCAACACAAGTAGTTTTATCCTTGATTGAACCTTTATGAGGGAAAGGATATTGTGTAACTGTAACGTCCTGGGTTGCCGGTCCTCAGGACGTGGAGGGAGTTCTTGCCCGTCGCCTCCGGACGTAACCCTAACACCTAAGGCCGGCGGGGTTACGTCGCAATGGAGTACTGTGCGGGGCCGGTGGATCGGCTTTGAAGGATCGAGGAGGAAAAGAGAGGTGTGTTTCGTCTTGGGGCCGCCAGTTAGACTCATCAGTAGGGCTACAACTGACGACCCCTGCCCCAGACACACACGAGGACACAGAGGACATAATTTCGGAACTTGTATATATATGAAATGTTGAAGGATTGAGGACTAGCGAGAAAGATTGAAGACGACCTCTGGTGACACTCGTTGATACTAAGTCGTGTGGTGGGGTCGGGACGTCACACGGTTACAAAGGAAATGTATACCAAAACAATTACAAAATAAAAAATTAGAAAAAGGCGAAATAATAGCTTTCAAAAGAAACAAAATAATGACAATAAAATGGTTAGATAAAAAGAATGTTAGTCTTTTGTCAACAATACATAATACAGAAATTGTTACGACTAATAAAATTGACAAGGATGGATATTCAATCAGAAAACCGCGTGTAGTTGTAGACTATAATCGTACTATGGGAGGTGTTGACCGATTAGATCAACACCTACATGATTATGCCATAACAAAAAAGAGGGGGAAGAAATTTTATAAAAAAATATTCTTTCACTTATTGGATATTACTGTGTGGAATTCCTTCATTTTATACCAAAAGAATGGGGGGCAAATGAAGCATTTGGAGTTTCGCCAAACCCTGGTGCAAAATATGATAGAAAAATATCATTCCCCAAATTTTTCAAAAAAAGTAGGCCGTCCTAGTGTAGACCCGGGGTCATTAAGATTAGCGGAAAGACATTTTCCAGATTTCGTTCCAGCAACAGAAAAAAAAACGACACCATACAGAATCTGTATTGTTTGTACTAGCAAAAGAGATGCAAGGAGGAAAAAACGTAGGAAAGAAACACGATATATGTGCAATGATTGTAATGTAGGTTTATGTGCCGTCCCTTGTTTCAAGATTTATCACACCAAATCACATTTTTAATTCCTCTTTGTTATATGGCTCTATAATAAACTATATTACATGAAATAGAATATAATATGTTATATACCATTTCTTGCTTTCTTTGCTCTATTTCGGCAAAAATGCTTCGTTCACCACTGCCAATGTACAAAACAAGTTACAACACCCCGAATACATCAATTTATGCAAAAAAAATGTGCATTTTTGGACCCTACCCATCGAAAAAAATCTGTGCGTTAAGGGGTTAAAATTGTATAATTAAAAATGAAGCAACCCCGAGCTGTAATACATTTTTTATTTATATAATTAAAGTCTTATTTTAAGTAAATCATTTTAAAATACAAATAATTTCATAAAATGTAAAAATTATAATTATTTCATACTGCCATATAAAAAATAGAAATCTATTACCTTCATTGTCACGTCCCGGGTGAGGTCTTTGGGAACAATGACAATTGGGGGAAGGAATGGATGTCAGGCGCGAATCTATAATCCGTCACTCTGAGGTTTGGAGGAAATTTAGGCGCGAATATTAAATCCGTCACGCTGAGGGTTTTGAGGGAAGACCAGGCGCGAATCTTAAATCCGTCACGCTGAGGGTTTTGAGGGAAGACCAGGCGCGAATCTTAAATCCGTCACTCTGAGGGGTTTGAGGGAATGCCAGGCGCGAATATTAAATCCGTCACTCTGAGGGATTTGAGGGAAGGCCAGGCGCGAATATTAAATCCGTCACGCTGAGGGTTTTGAGGGAAGACCAGGCGCGAATCTTAAATCCGTCACGCTGAGGGTTTTGAGGGAAGACCAGGCGCGAATCTTAAATCCGTCACTCTGAGGGGTTTGAGAGGAATGCAGGCGCGAATGTCAAATCCGTCACACTTAGAATTTCTGGAGGCGATCAGGCGCGAATATTGAATCCGTCACTCTAATCGATCAGGGAAGGTAAATGTACACTTGGAGAGCACCCGTTATATTACTTTGTATTTGTTTTGGTTTCGGTAATAGGATTTACTGTTGCAGTTATATATAAGAAACCACGTTTAGTATTTTCGTGGATTGCACGGCTCATGCAATAATATGTTTGTAAACACTAGAACCGTTCTCGCGTTCACGAGCGCGAATCAGCTGTTGTGACAGCTTGATTTCGTTTGGGAATTTTCGCAAACAGAAGACTAGGCACAATAACTCGTAACGTGATTTGAATAGAAATTGTTTATTCAATTTGATGCACTGTTGGTATGATTTTTGCGTTATAATTATGCGCTAGGGATTTAGCATTAGTACATGACATTTATAATATACAATGGTTATTGAAACGTATGAGTATGAATATGAGTTACATATGAATAGGTAATAAGCAATTGTAATTGAAAGAAATAATATGAAATCGCAGTAAGCGTAGGTAAGACAATGCAATAAGCAGTAAATAAAGTAAATAATATGAAATTGCTATAAGCGTAGACAAGACAATGCAATAAGCAGTAAATAAAGTATATAATATGAAATCTATATAATAATGAATAGCAATAAGCTTAGACACGAAAATAATAATAATAATACAAGATTATATGATGAGGATGATATGCAGTGAAAATGGTATGGTTTAAATGCTTACAATGAGTTGTGAGATGATTTTGTCACAATATTTAATAAACTTTCGTCGTTTAACAATGTTACTCCTCTCAATTGTTTTCGTCGAAAGAGCACTTCTGTCTCGGTCCCCTCGTATTTATAAGGATGTTGCGGGTGTAACGTTCAGCTGTCCAGGGACGACTGAATGTAGACAGGTTCCCGAGAGGAGAGCGGCTTCCTCCGAGAATAGGATAGGTGGGGGGTTTCGTGTGGAATGAAGGAGTAAAATCCAACTTAAACTTAACAATGACTTTATTCAAACAACACTTAAACTAATAACAATAACGTTAATATAGCTTACAACTACGATTGTGTTTTTGTGTTTTTTAAGGGTTTTTGGTTTTTTCTATGCTAATGTATCCTAATGCGCTTTAAATATATGTGTGCTACTGCTGTAAGTTCGGCCGCTGCCGTTTCCGGAGCGGTTTCCGACACTCTTGGCAGAGTTCTTATTTTACTGTTCTGTAGACTTTGTCTTTGCTAAGCGGTTAAGCTGCTGCCTACTAGTAGGAGCAACGCTTGAAACCTCCGCAAAAACAAAGTTCTCAACTATTAAATGATAGATCCAAAAAGGAGCACCAGTATTGTAAGGCATTGTTGCCAACTGGCAACGTCGCAAGACAAGCGAACGCCGAGAGAGGCACCGCGAGCGGAGGTGCGTAGTGCGTAGTCGGCCAGCCACGTGGAGAGAGTGTAATAAATGTTCTGTTACGTTCATGAGACCTTTATTCAATTATACCCTACAGTATCTTGTACACTGAGAACCAGTCGCTGCCGTTTCCGGAGCGTGCTGAAATTCTACTGGATAATACTTAAGCTACCTCCAGGAACTAGCATTCGTTAGTTGCAAGAACGTATCTGAGTTCTTAACCATTAAATAAAAGATCCAAAAAGGAGCACCAGTATCTTGTACACTGAGAACCAGCCGCTGCCGTTTCCGGAGCGTGCTGAAATTCTACTGGATAATACTTAAGCTACCTCCAGGAACTAGTATTCGTTAGTTGCAAGAACGTATCAGTATTCGAATGAGCGCGCCGAGTGCTGCGTGCGCCTCCTTTTATACTGGAGAATTGGCGGGCTGGCGCATGCGCAGTGTGTCGATATTTCTTATTTCGCAGTTTTCTTGCTTATTATATATTATTTTGTTTTGCGCTTTTGTCAGTAATTCTAATTAATTATTCTTAACATCCCTACAATAATTATTTCTCTAATATTTGCTTAGTTTACAATTTACAACTAAAAGTATGTACAATCAGTCTGCGCGGTATTACAGATTTGCTCCGCGGTAGTGTAGATCGATTCTACTTTATCGACGGTCGGTAATTGTTGGTTCGAGTCTCTGTGGGACGTTACACCTCCCCCCCTGGGGAATCTCTCGTCCTCGAGAGATTTGAACGGTGGTAAGGAACGTATATAATATTCATTTAAAAATATATATATTTTATTTGTTTGTTGAGTCAAGGTTCATAGGGGCTAGCTGCTCCTGAGCCGAATGTCTTGAGGATTCGCCAAATTCTTCTTCGGGGGTCCTTCCTTGGTAAGGATTTGTAAGTTTCCCAATCCGGGTCTGGGACATGGATTCTTATGAGGCTTGGCCATCTTATTGGTGGTATGTCCGGAACTTTGAAGTCCGGTGTTTTCGGAATTTTAATGTCCAGAGTTTTCGGAAATTCCGGTGTAGTCGGAAGTGAATCCGGTGGGGTGTGAGGCGGAGTATGAGATGGTGTCTTGTGTTAGAAAGAGTTTTGTTAGTTTTTGGATAAAAAATAGATTTTATAAGAATTTTTACCGTTTTCTCTGCAGATATTGGGAGTGGCAAGATTAGTGGAGGTATTTTCACCATCTCCTTTAATATTTCTTCTAATTTATCTTTATTTTTCTTTGCTTTAGTTTGTCGATTGCCTGATCGTTTCGGCATCTTGATAGCTAATGACAATATGGCGCTGGCGTGGATTTGAAACAAGTTGTTAGAGCCTTTTACAGTGGCGCCCTCTGGCAGAGCAACCTTATATGGCTGTGCAACTATGTTATATTCTTATTGTATTTTTTAGAGAAATTGACAGATTATTCTTTATAGGTTATGGTAGGTTATGGTTTTTTAGGAATTTTAGGAGTTTTATAGGTTATGTTTTAATTTTATGTTATTAGTAAAAAATATTATGTTTTATTAAAAAAAAGGTTTAAAAAAATACATAAATGCTTAAAACTAGGTGCGAGTATTGATTACATTGTGTGTGTGTGTGTGTGTGTGTGTGTGTGTGTGTGTGTGTGTGTGTGTGTAATTGAAAGTGTCGTGTATAATTTAAAAAATGTTTTTAAAAAATTATCTTTGTATTGCCTGCCAACATTCGGCACATTTTTCTACCGGCTGGCTTGAGAATAGGGTCCTTCTGCATAACCGGCATATTCGCCATCGCCTGTCCTTATTTCCCGTCAAGTGCTTCTCTAAAGCCTCCTCATCCAGAATATCAACCTTTTGAGTGCACATGACACATATAATTCCATATTTGTAAAAGTACACGTCCTTATCGTACGACTTTTTTAAGCATGTGTTCATTTTGCGTGTCGCTTACTGTCTGGTACAATGTAACAATGATGAAATTCTTTGTCTGCTACTCCTTATATAGGCTTCCTCTACAGGGTTGCAACTTTGTATAGTTAATTTCACTTTTGTTTTGCTGAATTGATGTGAACGTTCCTCCTTTGTTATAATTCTTCTTCAGGTAAATATGCTTTTTTTATCCTGTTCATATGTACAATTCTGGTTTGTTTTAAAGTTATTGCTATTTTTAAATTACTGTTCCCTACAATTTCCATAATTTGGTATGGTCCGCTGTATTCGGGTCCTAGTTTTTCACGTCTTGGGTTTAATAACCAAACCCAATCTCCTACTTTGTACGTTTGAGGTTGTATCTTCCGGTCATAGTAATGTTTTTGTCGAACTTTTGATTCTTCCAAATTATTTCGCGCCATTTGTCGGATGTGGTGTAGTTTGTGTATTATTTCATCAACATAGTCTGGATATGTCTTGATATTGTCCGTTGGAGGTATACTTGAAGGAAGACGTGCTTTTCTACCGTAGACAAGTTCGTGAGGCGTAAATTTCGTGCCTTCATGAGTGCTTGTATTATAAGAGAACATTGCTTGAGGTAACCATTGGTCCCATTGTCTTTCCTTTGATACATAATGTCTTAGATATTCAATAAGAACATGATGACTCCTTTCCAGTGATCCATTAGACTGAGGATGGTATGCAGAGGTTCGATATTGTTTGATTTGGAATGTTCTGGCTAATTTCTTCATGAGGGAACTCATAAAATTTGGCCCTTGATCAGTCAGAATTGCTTTAGGACTTCCGAATTTACAGATAAAATGTTCTGTAAAGGCTTTAGCTATGTCCTTTGCAGTGATGTTTGTTAATGGTATTGCAAGGGAATACTTGGTTAAATTGTCTTGTATTGTAAGTATGTAACTATTTCTTATTTTTGTAGAAGGTAGTGGTCCTACTATGTCCATAGAAATTTTATCAAAGGCATCCAATGGTGTATCTGTTAATATCATAGGTTCCTTATTTTTTACCCTTACTAATTTAGTTTTTTGACATTCTAAACATGTTTTAACGAATTGTGCTATTTCGTATTTCATGTTTGTCCAATAGTATATGCTTCTTATTCGATGATATGTTTTAGTAACTCCTTTGTGTCCTCCTATAGGTGTTTCATGAATTTCTTTGATAATATGCTGCCTATTTTGTATGAAAGGAGTTATAAGAGTACCTTTACAAAAACTAAATTGGATGTCTTCGTTGATGAATATTAATTCTATTAAATTTCGTAATTGCCTAAGCGAAATTTTATTTTCTTCTCCTGATATATACACTTTTGTGGCTTGTTTAAGTACCAGGTATGTGTGAAGTGTGTAACGGTTTCGGACGTAGCGCAACGCGTCTTACAGGATCCCGGGATTGGTTCGAATGGCGTGCGATAAAGAATTAAAATTCAAGAACAAGAATTTAACTTAAATAGTGTTTATTGTAGAAAACACCTCTAAATGATACATAAAAATGTAAATTAACGCCTTAATATTAAAGAAATTAATTAGGTTGCGACTCTAGGTCGTTACAAAAGTAAAGTTGATCGTCTTGGGTTGCGACACTAGGTCGTTACAAAAGAAATACCCGTTTGAACGATCGATTTGGAGTAATATAACTTAATTAACTATTAATAACGTTTAGTCGAATGATAGGAATTAGTTTATAGGTTATGACTCTCGGTCGATATAAGAATTGGATTGTGGATAATGACTCTCGGTCGATATAAGAATTGGATTGTGGATAATGACTCTCGGTCGATATAGGAGTTAGATTATGATTTAGGAATTAGCTTATAATTCTAGGAAATTGAATATGTTTAGTTTGAGAATCGTTTGAATTGTTTCGTTGTCATCAGGGGCGGTTTTGGTACCTGGAATAGTCTTGTTCCCTCGTCGCTCAGGAGTATTAGTACTAACCTGAGATTAATAATTATTAATAACTTAGCTTCATCAACTAAGTGGCCTGCAAAGCGGCCCCCAAGGCAGAAAACCTCTCGTCAAACCTGGCGACTATGGCCTTGGTTTATTACGATCGGCTCGACCAAGTGTCCAGCAAGGCGGCCTCCAAAGTTGGAGCATTAAATTTATGTTGGAATCAGCCAATGGCCATAAATGATTCAGAGTAGTATTCACTTTGGAATTGTAATTCATAATGATTCTCTCTGGGCTTTCTTGCCCGTATTTATACATATTCGGGGTTCTGGGAGCGCACCAATGGGAATGGATTTTGACTATTACGCGTCAATCATTCTCGTCTCGCTCGATCTGTTCTCCAGTCGGTCTACTGGGCGACTGGTTATGCGCAGGCGTGTGCGTGGAACGCTCGGTTCCCTTTCTCGTTTGTCACGCACCAATTACAATCACTGCTTCTGATCCTTGCTCTCGTCGATCCGCTGATCGACTGAGGATCGCGCATGCGTTCGATTCTCCCACTCCTTTACACTCTTTCGTCATACTCGCGTTTCGCGGTACCCTAAGCTAATATTAATATTAATCCTAAACACGCTTTATAAAAGTAAGAATAATAAGAATATAATAAGAATATAAGAATATAAGTATTTAAATGAGTATTATTTAAATTTATTAATGCAAAAAAAGAAAGGGCAGTTTTGGGGTTTGTTACAAGTGTTTTTAATGATGTATATAAATTTTCTTCTGTTGGGTAATTTGGTACGACAAGTCCAACAATTGTACGTTTTCCACTTCTTATTGTTACTGATTCTCCATTTTTTAGTGGAAATGCTATTTTGTCAGCTTTTATATTTCTTTCTTTATATAATTTATCTCCCATTGGTCCTATTGGTTTGCCTTCTGTATTAATAAATGTTATTATGTAATCCTTTCCCATCCATAAGTGATCTTCCACTTCAATATTTTGTTTTTTGACAGGAATATTGGATGTTACTCTTGGTTTGCCTGTGGTATGTTGTGGAGGTGATGTGGGTGGTACAGATAATGGCAGGGGTGTCAGTGGTGGGAGAGGTAATGGTGGGAGAGATAGTAGTGGAGACGGAGGTGGTGAAGAGGGAGTGAGTATTTTCCCTTTCTTGATTTAAATGGGAGTTATGGGAGCTGTATCTGTACTGGAGTTTAATTTTTGCTCTTTCTTTTTAGGTGTGTGGTGAGTACTTTTGTCTGTGCTTGACTCTGCATTAATTTTTGGAGGATCTTTATAATTGTGTTTTGGAATTATGGTTGTCTCATCTATTTCTTCTATTAAGTCCTCTTGAGGTTTCTTGATGTGAGGTTTCTTTATTGCTTGTTGGTTGTCTTGTATTGTTTCTTGAGGTAATATTCTTTCTTGAGGAGTTTTATGTATTTGAGGTGGTATATTTACTTCAACAGGTACTGTGTTTTGGGGGGGGGGGGTGTATGTACTTCAACAGGTACTGTGTTTTGGGGGGGTGTATGTACTTGAGGAGATTCTATATTTTGTTTTTTTACTTTCTGGTTGTGATGATGAAGTGTTTCTTTTTATTTTTCGTTTTAAGTGTTGTCGTTTAGTTCCTATTGCATCACTCTCGTCGTATGAAGAGTCGGAATCTGACGAACTAAATTTAGTTTATTTATATGGAGCTGGGTTTCCTGAAGTCGAATCGGTTGTTTCTCTTTGTCGCGTATTATATTGATGAAATTGTTTCTGTTTTTTATTTTCGTGTAAATTTGTTTCTGAATGTGCTCGCTTTGCGTTTAATGGTAGTGCTATCGGATTCCTAGACAAGGCATCCGCGTTCGTATTGTATTTTCCCGGTTTGTACAATATTTTATAATCGTATTCCGCAAGTTTTATTTTCCATCGCATTAATCGTGATGACGGATCAGAGAGATTTTGTAGCCATTCTAAAGGTTTATGATCTGTTATAAGATAGAATTTTCTACCATAAATATAAGGTCTGAAATGAAATACCGCATATAATATTGCTAAAAGTTCCCGTTCTGTTGGTGAGTAACGAGTTTCTGCGTCATTTAAAACTCGAGATGCGTAAGCTATTGGCAAATCTTTTCCTATTTCTCCTTGACTAAGAACTGCACCTACAGCAATACCTGATGCGTCTATCGTTATATTGAATGCTTTTTCAAAATCTGGATATTGTAATATGGGTTCTTTGCAGAGAGTCTCCCTTAAAGTTTCAAACGCCCTTTGTTGTTTATCTGTCCATTCGAATTTATAATCTTTTTTTGTCAGATTAGAAAGTGGTCGTGCGATTTTTGAGAAATCGTTTATGAATCTTCTGTAATATCCGCTTAGTCCTAAGAACTGCTTTACATTCTTAACGGTGGTTGGTGTTGGAAATTCCTTAACTGCTACTATCTTCCGTGGATCGGGTTTAACTCCGTATTCTCCTATTATGTGTCCTAAATATGT
Organism: Andrena flavipes; assembly: GCA_963971345.1. Classification (NCBI taxonomy): domain Eukaryota; kingdom Metazoa; phylum Arthropoda; class Insecta; order Hymenoptera; family Andrenidae; genus Andrena; species Andrena flavipes. The sequence continues at coordinate 16,993,202 of OZ020481.1, forward strand.
TACTTCTTTCTTCAAAAATTCACATTTATCGGGTTGAAGGTGAAGATCTGCTTCTCTTAATATGTTCATTAATCGTTTGAATTTGGTTGCATGTTCTTTCAGAGAGCTAGCATATATGACTATGTCATCTAAATATACAAAGAGTTCTACCCCTTGACGCCCAGTTAAAACTTGGTTCATAAGCCTTTGGAAAGTTGCTGGTGCGTTTTTGAGTCCAAACGGCATTCTGTTAAATTCATAGTGTCCATATACTGTAGAAAAAGCTGTTTTATGACGATCATCTGGATGCATGGAAATTTGATGGAACCCGGATGCAAGATCGAACACAGAAAAATATTTCGCACTTCCCAACTGATCTAATATGTCAGTTATATTTGGTAAAGGATAAGCGTCTCCAATTGTTTTTTCATTTAATTTCCTGAAGTCAATTACTATTCTTGGTTTCCTGACTCCTTCTGAATTTTCTTTTTTTAAGACTATCCATATAGGTGAATTATAGGGAGACAAAGAAGGTTGTATTATTTCCTTTTCTAATAATTCTTTAGTTTGTTTTTTTACTTCCTCCTTAAATGACTGAGGATATCGATACTGCTTTGTAAAAACAGGAACATTGTTTTCTGTTATAATTTTATGATAGGCTTTATTTGTTGCTTCCAATTTTTCTCCTGGAATATGAAATCTATCTGCGTGTTCCTTTATTAGTTCTTCAACACTGGTTCGTTCTTCTGAATTTAGATGGTCCAGCCTTAGTAGTTGTAACAACTGGTGGGTTCTATTTGTTGCTTTATATGTATCTGATGATTTTTCTTCTACTGGAACTTCAATAAATGGTTCTAATTCAATTGATGGTACAGGAATTTTTGTCTTTTGTGGATGTATTTATTGCAAATAGACATGCCATTCCATTATTATTTGACACAATTGCATTTCCCATATGTAAATTAGGGTGAATATTAATTTTAGGAATATATCCTGTGCTAGTTTGTGTGTTAAGAACTCGTACATATATTTGACTTCTTGTTCTGGCTGGTATTGTGACCATTTCAGGGTCGATGAATGGAAGAGTTTCTGGTCCAATGGTTATTGTTGATCTTGTGTAATCAATAGTTGCTCCGTTGGTTTGGAAGAAATCTGTTCCTAATATACCGTCCTGTCTGATAGGGAGGTCTTCTACGACGTGGATGATAATTTCTGTATTTAAAGTTCGTATTTTGATGTATCCCATAGTACTGAGTAGTCCGTCCGTGATGCCATTTAGGTCAAATAGTGTGTCCATGAAGATTGGAATATCGGGAGAAACCGCACATCTTTTGATTACGTTGAGGTCTGATCCCGTGTCGATCATTAATGTTGCTTGTCCTCCGCTAAATCCTATGTCAGAGAGAAGAATGCTGGGTGGTTTCCTTATTTGTTCTGTCTTGAGTCTGAGTATGGCTTGTCTACGTGCCATACGGGGTTGTGCCTCTTCTTTTTCTTTCCTATCAAAATACATCTTTTTCCTGCATTGTTCTATCGTGTGGCCTCGGAATTTACAATATTCACAAGATATGCTATCATAAGCTCGGTTTCTGCATTCTTGTATTGTATGACCCGGTTTCTGACAATAATCACAACGGGTGTTGGATTGAGGAGTTCTGCTCGTGTAACTTTGACTTCTACAATCTTGCGCCGTGTGACCTGTTCTTCGGCAGGTGCTGCATTGTTCGTTGAATCGAGGGGCTGTGTTAGCTTGGCTCCTGCAATCTTGCGTCATGTGACCCGCTTGTCGGCAGTTGCTACAATATTCGTTGGGTCTTGCGTTGTAACTCCGATTCCTACAATTTTGTGTTATATGACCTGGTTTTCGGCAAAAGTCACAGAATGTAAGGCTTCTGCATTCTTGTATCATATGTCCTATTTTTTTACAGTGTTAACAGATTTTTTGTCGTCAGTCGGTGCGTGAAACTTGCTGACTACTGCAGTTAGTAATATCATGGCCGTATCCAAGGCAGTTTATACATTGATTAGGTTGTGTTACTCCAATAGGTATTTTTGTTCTTATTTGATACTCGTTGTATTCTGCTTCTGCTTTAATAGCACTATTGATAGCGCGATCAAGACTGCTGAAGGTGTATTCGTGTATTCTATTATATATCTCGATTTTTAAACCCGTTAGAAAGGCTTTAACAGCATTTTGTTCTGCATTCATATTAAATTGAGCTTCATGTCCTGGTACTTCTATTGTGATACAATGTCTGATTTGTAAAAGTAGATTAGATACGCGGCTACTATAGTCTACTGTGGTTTCATTCGATAGTTGCGCAATTTTTGATAACTCGCCGTATAATTGGATTGATGTGTGTATTGGAGCAAAACGAGAGGTTAATACATTTGTAAGGTCACTGATTGTGTTATAATCTCCGCTTAAAACTACTCTTGAAGCTTGTCCGTAAAGCTTATTTTTTATTAGTTGAACTAATCCATATTCTGCGTTAGGATTTATCATGCGCCGTGCATTTCGACAACTTTTAATAAATTGATGTAATGGTATATTTCTACCATCGAAAGAAGGTACTGTGTCGGCCGTATCGTGTAAACTAATGTGTGGTAAATGAGGATATACATTTGTAGCTGTATTCGTATTAATTTGAGGATTTGAAGTTTCTGGAGTATTTTCCGTTTTTGATGTTACTGGAGTGTTTATATTTTCTGGATCTGCTTGAGTTTCCGTATTGATTGCTAAAGCAGCCATTTTTTCTCCAATTGTGTTAGGCATTGTAAAGTTTTAAGTTTCCACAAAATTTAAGGAAAGAAAAAAAAATTTCTAAGAAAATACTCACTTTTGGAGTTATTTTACTAAGCGAAAATATCCTTCTCAACGAAATATCCCACCGCTGTCACCAAAAATAATCCGACCTGTAACGTTCAGCTGTCCAGGGACGACTGAATGTAGACAGGTTCCCGAGAGGAGAGCGGCTTCCTCCGAGAATAGGATAGGTGGGGGTTCCGTGTGGAATGAAGGAGTGAAATCCAACTTAAACTTAACAATGACTTTATTCAAACAACACTTAAACTAATAACAATAACGTTAATATAGCTTACAACTACGATTATATATATTGTGTTTTTGTGTTTTTTAAGGTTTTTTGGTTTTTTTTATGCTAATGTATCCTAATGCGCTATGTAAAATTGGATATATATATATATATATATATATATATATATATATATATATATATATATATATATGTGCTAATGCTGTAAGTTCAGCCGCTGCCGTTTCCGGAGCGGTTCCCGACACTCTTGGCAGAGTTCTTATTTTACTGTTCTGTAGACTTTGTCTTTGCTAAGCGGTTGAGCTGCTGCCTACTAGTAGGAGCAACGCTTGAAACCTCCGCAAAAACAAAGTTCTCAACTATTAAATGATAGATCCAAAAAGGAGCACCAGTATCTTGTACACTGAGAACCAGTCGCTGCCGTTTCCGGAGCGTGCTGAAATTCTACTGGATAATAATTAAGCTACCTTCAGGAACTAGCATTCGTTAGTTGCAAGAACGTATCAGTATTCGAGCGAGCGCGCTGAGTGCTGCGTGCGCCTCCTTTTATACTGGAGAATTGGCGGGCTGGCGCATGCGCAGTGTGTTGATATTTCTTATTTCGCAGTTTTCTCGCTTATTATATATTATTTTGTTTTGCGCTTTTGGCAATATATCTAATTAATTATTCTTTACATTTCTATAATATTTGTTCTTTTAATATTTGTTTGGATTATAATTTACAACTAAAAGTATGCACAATGAGCCTGCGCGGTATTACAGATTTGCTCCGCGGTAGTGTAGATCGATTCTACTTTATCGACGGTCGGTAATTGTTGGTTCGAGTCCCTGTGGGACGTTACACATAGATGACTTATGTCGATAGATTTTCATTTCGGGTGATGGGTGGCTATTTCCCTTGCCTGCCGTTCTATGTCCTCCAATGCGATTGCATTCGCTTTCGCATGGACATCCTGAAGAGTTCCCAGGGATTCCTTTCTTGATGGTCAGTTAATATTTTCACATGATGTTCCGTGAGAGTAGGTAGGATTTCCGAGATGTTTAAGCCAATAAATGGTTTGTAGATGGTTGTTAATGCCTCAGTGTCGACTCCGGATGCCCAAATATGGTCGGTCCCGATTTTGGCTTCACAATCCCTCCTCAGTTGTAATATTCCTGCCCCCTGGATCACTTCATATCCAGCCGTGTGCTTGTTGCATCGTACCTGCAGTGCCGGGGTGTCCTTGACAGAATATAACCAGGTGTTGGGTGTGATCATTTTCTTGAGGAAAGTTCGGCTTCCGGGAAGAGCTTGAATGTTGCAGCTAGGCTACTTGATGTTTTGTGGTTCTAGTAAGGCATCCGTTTCGCAGCTCAGTGCTTTTTTCAAGTCCTGGAGTGGTACACTGAGTTCGCACGTGTACATCCGAGGGTGTTTCCTGCATGTTGTGATGTAGTTCTCGTCGGGCATGAAGTATTGAGAGTTGATTCGGCTGATTGTTAGATATGCCGTTCTTGGTTTAATGAATATAGGGGTAGAGACATTGGTCGAAATGTTTTGGAATGAAGGACAGGGGCAAAGGTAAAAGGGATGTCGAGTGACAAGATGATTCAACCCTGTAAATAAACTACGTCCAACAAAGGGATATCGAGTGACAAGATGATTCGACCCTGTAAATAAACTACGTTTAATTTGGTCACCACTTGTAGCTGTTCGAAATTTAATTCTTCCGTAGTCAGCGGGAATTCATATGGTGAAAGGTTTTTAGCGTCGTAAAACAACCAGCTTTTACCACAAAATGAATGAAGGCGAGTTGGCGTCGGTACTAGCAGCGCTCAGGAGCGCCGCGGACTGTGATCGAATCCGCGCGTTTCGGAACCCTATACTGATTCGACGCCGAAACACTCCAAAGATATTTTAAAATTATTTTTAAGATTCGCCTGTATTCTTCTAGTGTGGAATCATCTCTGAAGTCGAACGACGGTGGTTCTTCATAATTTGATCTTGACATGCCTTGATGACGCGCTCCTACACGTGTTGCTATACCTTCATTGTCGCTCTTTGATAGTGTTTCCTTTGCGGTAATAGGGAAAGAATGAGAGACCGAATTTCGCGATAGCGCGCCTGCGTTTGCGTTTACACGGCCGGGTTTATAAACGATTTCATAATCGTAATCGGCGAGCGTGATCCTCCATCAGGCGAGTCGCGACACCGGATTTTTTACCGAGAATTGTATGGCGTAGATTATCGCAAAGCATTCCTTTTCCGTGGTTGAGTAATTTTCTTCAGCGGGGTTGAGTGAGGCGTACGCTATTGGCGGGTCCTCGCCTATTTTGCCTTGGCTTAAAATCGTGCCGATGGCTACGTTGGACGCGTCAGTTGTAATAATAAAAGGTTCGTCGTAGTTTGGATAACGTAAGACCGGCTCTTTGCAGAGTGCCTGGCGTAAATCTTCGAAACTTTTCTGCTGTTTTTCAGTCCAAAAAAATTAAATTTTCGGGCTAGGCAAATTTGTAATGAATTTAGCACGTTTTGCCATATCTGGAATAAAGCGGCGATAGTAATTTACGAGGCCCAAGAATTGCTTCAAGTTTTTCCGGGTTTTAGGTACGGGGAAGGCAGCGACGGCCTTGATCTTCTCGGGATTGGGTCGTACTCCGTCAGCTGCTATTATATGACCCAAGTATATAGCCTTGTCCTTCAAGAACTTGGCCTTCTCTGTCTGTAAGATGAAGGTATGCTCGCGTAAGCGTTCGAAGAATTTCTCGAGTTGGTCTTCGTGCTCCGCGAGTGTGCAAGAATATACAACCACGTCGTCTAGATATACGAATAACTGCTTGCCGATAAGCCCTCCCAACACGTGGTTCATTAAACGTTGAAAGGTGGCCGGTGCATTCTTTAATCCGAAGGGCATGTGGAGGTATTCGTAGTGTCCGTCAGGGGTGATAAAAGCGGTTTTGCCCGGTTCTCAAGAGCCATAGGAATTTGATGAAAACCATTTGTTAAGTCGAAAATTGAGAAATATTTGGCTCCACCTAATCGATCGAGAATATCCGAAATTCGCGGCGAAAGGAAACGGACGTCGATCGTTTTCGCGTTCAGGATTCTAAAATCAGCCACCATTCTCCATCGTTTGTTTCCCTCTTCGTCTTCCTTTTTCGGGGCCACATGCAGAGGGGGTTATGTAGCGACGATAAGGGAGCGATTATTCTCAACTCTTTCAGATTGTGCATTTGTTTGGCGATTTACACGTCCATCAACGGAGAGTGCGGATAACGGCGAGTGACCAGTGTTGGATCGGTCAACGGGATGGTGTGCTCTATAGACGTCGTTCCGCTAAGCGGATCTCCGGGTACGAAAAGCCTCTCTGAATGCCTCGCAAATCGTCGATTGTCTCTACTATGTGTCGTAATCGTTCCTAGGGGGGGGGGGGTTTGTTCAACGCGGTAATCTCCCAAATCTTGATCTTCGTTAGCGTCGAACTCTTCTTCGAAAAAGGGGGAGGGGCAATCCCGCTCGTTGTCTTCGGGACAGTCGTGGTCTTTAGGACAGCAGAGGCTTATTTGGTCGCCGTTTGACTCTAATTCTAATGGTACTCTTAAGCGTGCTCAGAAGTCCTCATGACTCTGTTTGCATGCCGCCAACGTATCTTCTAATTCTTCGGAATTGGAGAAAACTACGGGGCTGATCGGGTGTTTCGCTGTTACCATAGTGCGTTTAGGGTAAGAGACGATAACTTCCTCTTGAAGCAGATACGGGCTCCCGATTAGGCCAGCAATCCCTTTAAGTAAATAGGGCATGGGGCATGTTTATTATGTGGAATAACGCCCAGCTGCCGTTTATTTTAATACAGTCGTCCCCAAAATCATAACCTTTCCATTCAAACCGTTGATTTCGAGGGGGTTTGTACTTACGACCTGGGCCCTGGAGCTTGCAGACCCGATTTCTAACAGGTTCAATGCAGAACCCGTGTCTACGATAAATTATCCCTCACCGTTTTCCAATTGTTCGGCCTTGAACCGGATGCGGAGGGACTCTGCGCGTATGAGTCCCGTTGCCGACTCTGTCTTCGAGACGATCTTGGTGGAGGCGATCTTTGGGCCTGCGAAGAGGACCCGCCCGCCTCGTTCCGATTGAATGGGCGGGCGCGCTGGGAGTTTAAATGATTGCAATTTTCTAAGAACGACTCGTGTTCCGCCATTTTTGGCGACTCCCGGGATTCATTTCTCCTTGGTTCTAGTGATTCCCGAGATTGAGGTTCATATCAACGGAATCCGCGAGGATCCCATCTGCGAGGTTCGAGAGGTTGATACGATCTAGACCCGCTGCCTATCATTCCGAAATCTCTCACGCGAGGATCTTTCATCAGGAACGTTCGTAGTCGAACATGCGTTCACCTTGGCTCGTCAGCAGGTCCGTTGGACGGCGCTCCGGCATCGGATCGCGATAATACGGTTTTCGATAATATTCGTCTCCAAAGCGAGAGCAGCTATAAGCGGCGTACGGGGAATGAGACTCGCGGTACATCTTGGGGCGGCTGTCTCCATTCGGTCCATTAGGGGTCGAACGGTGATGGGGGACGCGCGCTTCTAGTGTACCCGTACGTTTCATCACATGGCAAGCCGGACAATTCTTGTTCTCGCCATTGGATGTGTAACACTAAATCGAACGTGTCGTCCAGTGATTCAGGAATGGATAAAGCTACTTTAGTCGAAATCCTTTGAGGCAATGCCGTGATAAACGAGGTCCGAGCCAATCGCATTATAAAATCTATTAGATGCTCCCGTGGAAATATGCTTATACGTTCCAGTTCCAGTTGGAACTCCTCATAACCACGGCATGGGGAATATCGGACCCTCAGTAGGGCGAGCAAATCGACCACGCCGTGACAATATTTTCCCTGGACATAGTATCTAATAGGATCTTTTAATTTGTATATGAGCTCAGTCAGAAATCTTTCTTCCTGGCCGGGTGGTACTCGCTGTGTAGCTCGCTTTATCGAGGCAGCGAAGTCCTCCAATATTAAAAAATCAGGGTCGAAACAGGGAATGCTGTGGAGCGCCCCATATACTCTCTCTTCATCTTCTCGGGACCCCCCTACGTCTATTGCAGACATTTCTAGGTCATTCGTCCGAGAACCAAAAAATGGTCGGCCGTTTAAGATTGGCGGTAAGGGAGGAGGGACAACAGAAGGGACATTATCAGTGGTATGGGAATTAGAAGAATATTGTGGGAGTGGTGATCTCAAAATTCCACCCGTCATTGCCATGCATATACTTTGAATAGTAAGAAGTGTGGTCAAGTTACGAGCAGATAAGATTGTGGCAGGTCGCGGTATGTGGCGACGTCGCAGTCTCTTCTTCCAATAGGAAGTGATTAAAAAAAAAGAATCCTACTTCCTCACCAGTTTGTTACGTCCTGAAGGGACTTTCTGTAAATCTCTATCGGATTCTTGCTTTATCGAGGTGTTAAAGCACGCCTTGACTATACTTACCAATGAAGGATAATCAGTGAAGGGGTTGAATCAATTGTTACACGAAATTCAAGGGAAAAAACAATAAAGTAAAATATATTCTTGAAGAAAGTAAGATAAGATTAACATACCAATAGACGGCGCTCCGTCTCAGTTGTCGCTCGCTGTGCTCTAAGTTAACGCACGGCACGCTTGCCGTCTATCTCAGCTGTCGCTAGCGGTGTCGCCGAACCGAGCGCAGGTCGTGGTCCCTCGCTGTGCTTTCGGGTAGCACACGGAAGTCGGTGAACTCGGGGTCCGTCTCGTTCGGTCACACATCTTCAAGATTGGACAACGGTCCGAATCGGCGCGTAAGGGCTCTCCCGGCTAGGCCGTTCTCGGTGTGTCGGATGGAGTTACCCTTATGCTTTTCCTGATCGGCCAGGCGCGCTTCGCGGTATTGATTCGGAGATTAGGTCGTGATTCCTAGACGGCCCGCTGACTCGTCGCAACTTCCTAGCTCGAGCTCCCGATATCGAATGCCTAACAAAGTCTCTCGGTTGCGGGCCGCGCCTCGGACGATTCCCGAGAATAGAGGAAACTGCCCCGTCAACAGTTGTCGATCGCTTCAAGATTTGGAAAGTTCCGGGGCCCGAGCCGGTAACGGTCACGTTGTCCCTACGGCTGTCGCTACGCGGCTCGAGGCAATGTGACTGCCATGTGCGAAGCGATTCCGCTGAATTGCCCTTTCCGAAGGAACGCAACGCGAGGACAGCTAGCACGGAACGGACCAGAAGAGTCCATGTAACAAGCAAACAATGTTACACTTGTGTTTCGTTTTTCGTATAGACACTTAATGGTTTAGAAGATATTTAATAATAGAGATAGCGTTTCACTTGCTACATATTTCGTTGCTTTCATGACTTCAAATTTCTTTCGTCATTCTAGTGCAATAATAGGGCAATTGCAAAAAAGTGATTTTTCAGAAGACGAAGATAGTGGAAAGATTAGATCTGTCTGAGATTAGCAACCCATTTATCTAAAAAATTGCAAATTTGCAGTTACGTTATTATTGCACTGGACAAACGATTTGTATTATGGCGAAGTGACTTTTTAATAACACACAACTGAACTGTTTTCTACATACATATAGGTGTTTCGTAGAAGAAAAACTGGGTTCGAAATATGTAGAATCGAGGACTCCACCTTTTGATAAGTCTTTCGAGGAAACCAGCGCTATTACACCTGTATTCTTTATCCTATCGCCAGGTGTTGATCCCTTGAAGGTAATATGTTTTTCAGAAGAAGGACTCTTTAAGTACGTATGTATGTAAAAATCTTGGAACTCTTTCAAACGTTTAAATCATAATTAATTTGCCAATCGCTTCAGGGTTTGCTGACCTTTTTGGTATATCGGGGCTCATTCACGAATGCTACTTTATGACCGTGTGCAAGTAGCACACGTAATGTATGTCGTAGTCATCACTTGTATGCGTGTAATTTATGGCCTAACTATTATTTTTATTAGATATTTTTTCAAGTACTCTGATGGTACTTGGTACTTGAAAAAATGTGAGTTCCAAGTATTTTACATTAATGATTAAATCACTTAAATAATCATAATCAGTATTAATTATACGAATCATAATTAATTATCATAATTAATTATACGAATAATAATAGAAATTCAGTAAAATCGTACTTCATAATAATAATAATAGAAGCAATGAACATTCAGGATGTGGAGAAGCTTGGTAAGCAATTGGGCTTCACTTCCGAAGGAAGAAATTTCCATAACGTGTCACTGGGTCAGGGTCAGGAAATTATAGCGGAGCAAGCGATGGAAATTTCAGCGAACGAAGGTCACTGGGTGATTTTGCAAAATATCCATCTAGTCACAAGATGGTTGTCCACGCTAGAAAAGAAAATGGAACAACTTTCTGAAAATCCGCACAACGACTATCGGTTGTTCGTTAGTGCTGAACCCAGTTCCGATCCCCGTGCATCTGTCATACCTCAGGTAGTTAATGTAGAAGATATTTAAATTAATGAAGTAATCAATCCTAGAAATCCATTTCAACACATCACAGTCTACAATCGCAAAGTTTTAATTGATTGAATAAATTGAATTAAATTGAATAAATTATATGCAGGGTATATTAGAATCAGCCATAAAGATCACAAATGAACCACCATCGGGAATTCAAGCGAATATTCATAAAGCTTTAGACAACTTTACCCAAGAAACTTTGGAATCTTGCAGCAAGGAAACTGAATTCAAAGCCATATTGTTTGCACTCTGTTATTATCACGCAGTCGTTGCAGAACGTCGGAAATTCGGAGCACAGGGATGGAACGGGGTAAACGTTCATTGCTACACATTTAATTATAAAGGATGCATCACATAATTTGTTTACGACAACTACATACTTAGTTTTACTTTAAAAAAATTTCAACATTTTTTTGCATACAAATTATATTATAAAAATTATATTATAATTTTCACTGATACTGAATATGTACTTCTTCTGAGATAATTGTTTCCTCCTAACAGTCGTATCCATTTAATTTTGGCGACCTAACAATCAGCGTATCTGTGCTGTTTAATTATTTGGAAAATAGTATCAAGGTACCTTGGGAAGATCTTCGATATTTATTTGGGGAAATAATGTACGGAGGCCATATAACAGATGATTGGGACAGAAGACTATGTAGAACATATTTAATGGAATATTTGAAACCTGAATTGGTCGAAGGTAACAGATTTTTACAAAGAAAACATATTAATCTTGATATCAGTGTATACTGTTCTGTATTTAGTGCAGTCGCGTGGCACAATTAAATTAATGATTCACTTTTCAATTTAAATTACTGTTTAAGGAAAAATTTTCATAAAAGTTTATATATTTGTTCTATTCACTTTCATCCTTGCAACTATTAGAAATTTTCAAGGGCATCTTCATTCTTTTCAAAACGCGGTAGCGTGGATATCCCTACACTGCATTTCAAATTAGAGTATACCGATTTCGCGTAGGCACGACCCTCAGGAGGCGTTGGTACGCTCGACTCACCACTTAACCTCCTATGTTTTTCTCCGCCGCACGGCCCTCTACTTACTCTCTCTGTTAACTTCTCGTGCACTGTTTACGTTAACAACGGTCAGGTTCCGCGTTTGGGATGTACTAGTTATTCCTTGGAAATTACCACGACCAATCGCATGCGGTTCAAATTGTGGGTAGTAGTGGGAGCTGCGCAGATCGGTCGCAAATCGGTAGGGGCATCGGTATGCTCTGATATGGAATGCAGTGTAGAAATCATCGACATTCGTTGAAAATAAGTTTTCATTTGATATTCAGGTGAATTATATCTGGCTCCTGATTTTTTGGTACCACCTAACAGTGATTATGCCGCGTATCATCAATATGTTGATGATTACTTGCCCTCTGAGAGCCCTGTTCTTTATGGACTTCATCCAAACGCCGAAATTGGTAACTGAATAATATTTTTAGTGGCAAGTTAGAAGGAACTACACGCTACTGAAATTTTCAATATTTTCTAAAAGTGAACGTATAAATAGATTGGTTCAATAATCTAAAGAATTCACCTTTCGTAAAAACCTGAATAGGTTGATAAATTAAAAGTGCATAAACCATTTTTCGTTTAGGATTTTTAACACAAACTGCGGAAAATTTGTTTAAAACGTTACTGGGAATACTAGCAACAACTGCAACCGATGCAGCAGCTGGAGATATGTCGAGGGAAGACAAAATAAAAGGACTTATAGAAGATTTCATGGACAAATTGCCAGAAGAATTTAGTATGCAAGAACTTTATTCCAAGGTCACAGAGTTCTTCTTATCTTACCCTTACAAACGTCTAACGGTATCGTTACAAATATTCTGGTGATTTTTTTCTGCAATTTAACAAATGTATACTTCTTGTCTGTGCTCAATGTCGAATTTAAGTATGAAGCGAAATGAATTGAAACAGTCTTTTCCCACGAAGATCAAAACTTATTATCATTCGAAATATCTCACAGAAAAAGCAGAAACAAGTTTTAAAAGAAAAGGGGATTACAAAGCAAATTGATTATTATTAATTTTACAAAATTACGTAAGTAGGGTGGGAACTACTCGGGAAACGACACGAACATTATCTAGTTTCCAAGTTCAGAATAGTTTAAACAGCAATCATGAAGTCTAACAATCATTTTGCTAGATTTAAATTTCTGTAATTAAATAGTCACCGAAACAAAAGAATTAAAGGTTTTAGTATTGCATTTTCAATTTACCAATGTTTGTGACTCATAATTTATTTAAGAAATACACATATCGATGTACATAACACAGTTCGACAGCCATCTAAAGTCCTTTTCAGATTTATTGGCCGGTGAGTTCAGTTTCGGGAGCAGCGCGCGAGGAGAAATCAGCCACCACCATCTGACGATCGTGGATTGGCAGTTGAAGTTGCGTGGCCCCCGAAGGGTATGGTGGAGTAACGGGAACGCTGCTCGACTCCGCCTGAACGAAGCCGTGTGGCTGTTGTTTATTCGTAGAGTAATAGTGTGTGCAGGGGCCGGCGGCCTCGAGCTACCGCAGATGGAGGGGGAAACACCTACAGGAGCGGTGGTTATGTATACGTGACTGACCAGACGCAGTTCAGGCACACATTACCACCACTCCTGTAGGTATCAGCGGTAGCTCGAGGCTGCCGGTCCCTGCACCAATCCCCACCGCGCGACAACCAGGCGTAGCCCGAGAGAGAGCGAAAACATAGAGAAAAGGAGCACCGAGGCAGGCAAGCGGTGTGGTGGGAGAATACCCCTCACGAAACTCATCGGCCAATAAATCTGAAAAGGAGTCTAGTTTTGTAACTTATAGGGTTCTGTGCATGGCAAACAAATTCGCAAACCGCTTGTCGCTGTCACCCTCAGTTTTTGAGAAATTCGATTTTGAAAAAAAAAACGCAAATTTTCAACTTTGAATTCGGTTGGTTGTTAACTATAAGTTGTTTAATACAAGTTATTAGTGCATTATGAGCATTTAAATATGTTTATACAACGATCAAAGGAGTAAGAACACCCGAAATGCACCCATTTTTGCAGATATTTTTCAATTTATTTGCAAAACTACGGGTCTAGGTGAAAATCTAACTGCTCCACGCGATGCAGCAGACATTTTTCCTTGGGAAAGTGTTAACAGAAGTGGTAATCACGCGCGGCGGTACGCTGAGCGGCAGCGGATTGCGCGCCGCCGTTGACTATCACTGTCGGGAATGCATGTTTTGCCAACTATGTCTGCTGCATCGCGCGGAGTAATCAGATTTTCTCCTAGACCCTTAGTTTTGGAAATAAATTGAAAGATATCTGCAAAAATGGGTACATTTCGAGAGTCCTTTTCCCTTTGATGGTTGTGTAAACATATTGTTATATCCTGAAGGGACGTTTTGTAAATCTCTATTAGGTTCCTGCTCTATGGAGGTGCTAAAGCACGCCTTGTCTATACTTACCAAGGAAGGATGCCTACGCTATTGCTTTGTCGCTCGTCGGTCAGATCGCTCTATCCAACTCGATCTCAATGTGTTTTGTTCCCTCTCTTCGTCACGCGGTGCGACAATGTATGTGCCTACTTCAACCAATAACCAAAATACGTGTACCGCGTCTTTAAAAGTGTGCCGAAATAGGTGATTCGACCAATCGTCACAGCGGCGGACTGCATAACTCGAGCCCGCCTGTTGGGGATCTTCTTTCGGCCGGGTAATAGTACATACCCTAGAGGCGGCGCTCTGCCTCTGCTGACGCTAGTAGGTCAATCAGCCTGTCGTAGGTCATGATCGCTTGCTGTGTTCTCGGGTAGCACACGGAAGTCGGTGAACTCTGTTTCGCTCCGTCACGCGTCTTCGCGATTCTACGGCGGTCCGAATCGGCGCGTAAAGGCGAGATTTCCAGGCCGCGATCGGCCGCAGCGGTTCCACTAGTGCAATGGAGAAGTATGCGTCTGTGTATGCGATCGGAGGTGCAAGTTCGCTCGTCGTTACATCCTAAATCGAACTGCAAAACACAACTGACTTTCCGAGGTCCCGCGGTTGAGGGCCGCGCCTCGCATTTTCGAAATCGGGGGGGGGGGGGTCGCCCCGTCGGCACCTGACGATTCCTTACTGTTGGGACACTCGTGTTCTGCTGACAACGATAAGTTCTTGATTCGGCGACCTGACCGTCGAACGCGGTACGATTCCGCTGAGTCGCCGATGTCGAAAAGGAAAACAACGCGAGGATAGCAAGCACGGAATGAACCTGGAGAGCCCATGTAACAATATTTAAATGTTCATAATGCACTATACTCGAGGTCATTTAAGAAGGAACTTGCCGACCGACGAGTTTAGATCGGTTCTGCACATGTTGGCGACGAAACAAGTTACTATTGGCTATACCACAAACAAACGCTCCCTCGGAGCCAATGAGCGCATTCTACATGCGCGAATTAAGTTCCTTCTTAAATGAGCTCGAGTATAATAACTTATATCGTTGTATTCGGGAGAATTATTCATAGAATAATTTGACGGAACAACCAACCGAATAACTACTACAGTTTCGGCAAAGGTTGTTCAAAGTTGAAAAGTTGCGTTATTTTTCAAAACCGAATTTCGCAAAACTGATGGTGATGACGACAAACAGTTTACAGATACGTTATCAGCGCACGAAAACCCATAAGAAACGGCTATTGAATGTTACAAGTCCGAAAGAAAGTCAAATTTTGTCAAACTATGTAATCGAACACTTCAAACGACAGTATTTTAGTATTTTATATTTCTGATAAAAAATCTTAGATTGAGGAACGCACGCCTTACATTACGGTGGCATTGCAAGAATGCGTTCGAATGAATCTTTTGTGCAACGAACTTAAAAGATCCCTTCAAGAATTGGACTTGGGTTTGAAGGTAATGAAAAGTTTTGGCACTGTTACATAAAAAAATTGTTAATTAAAGAAAACTCGAATAGAAAATAAATTATTATAATGCAAATGTTAGCGTATAGTAATAATATGTGCATAGAAATGTAAATTTAAACTAAAAAACTACAATATGATAAAATAACTTAAAGTGGCTAATATCATTTCACGATAGGGGGAATTAACGATTAACGCTGAGATGGAAGATTTGCAAAATTACATATTGATAGATGCTGTCCCACCATCTTGGACACGAAGAGCTTACCCTTCTAATTTAGGATTAAACAGCTGGTTTGCCGATATGTTGAACAGGATAAATGAATTGGCTAGTTGGACAGCGGATTTTAGTGTAAATTTTCGTTTAATAGCGATTCTTGTAACCTAAATGACTATAAGTATTTATTGTATACTATTTATAGTATATTCAATAAGTATACCCCTAAAAATGTACAATTTATTTGAGATATTGAAACGAGAAAATTAAAATAGTTTGAGGGTGAAAAATTTAGATGATAATATCAAATGCATAATTTTGTATTCAATACAATTATATCAACTAAGAAGAAATTATAACTTACAGTTACCTTCGTCAGTATGGTTAGGCGGTTTTTTCAATCCTCAATCGTTTCTGACTGCAATTATGCAACAAACGGCACGAAAAAATGAATGGCCCCTGGACAAGATGTGCTTATATTGCGAAGTTATAAGAAAACACAAAGAAGAAATAACGTAATTTTTAAAAAAAAATCTACTTTTTCATCTGACCCATACTTTTTAATATCTCTGTAACTCTTCAGCTCCATTACACTGCATGAATTTATCAATTTGCGATTTCATCTTGCAATGCACTAACAAGTAATAATTCTATATCAGACTCTAAAATACAGTAGACCCTTGTATAACGCCGTTAATCAGTTCCGTATAACGCGCAAATAAATTTAAAATTTCAACTGATCTTCATGATATGCAACTTTGTGAGACACAGGACAATGCATACATATATTCACCAGACGATGTATACTCGAGCTCATTTAAGAAAGAACTTGCCGACCGACGAGTTTAGATCGGTTCTGCACATGTTGGCGACGAAACAAGTTACTATTAGCTATACCACAAACAAACGCTCCCTCGGAGCCAATGAGCGCAGTCTACATGCGCGAATTAAGTTCTGTGGCGGCTTCGACGCTGGCTCATTCGTTCGTAGTAAGAACGGCCGATTTTACTGTTATGCGTCGGAGGCTCGGAGACTCGGGTTTTCCCTCGTGTTGCTGGGTGAGTCAAGCGGTGGCCAACGCTGTGTATCTGGCAGCCAGACTTGCCCAGTTACCGGATTTTTGGCTTGACGACGCGCTGTTCCTGCCAAAATTTTCCGCGCGTTTTCGGCGTCGCTTGGGGGACGCGTCCCTCTGAGAGGATTGTATAAATAGCCCTCCTGAGGTGCCGCTCGCCCTCACTCACTTGGAACCGCCTGTAGAGGCTACGTCGCGCGCCGTGTATTTTACCTCCTAAAATAAACTCTTACATCTTTCATACATATATACATAAACTCGTATAACGCACATTCATGTAAAGGCGGTACCACACATCCGGCATTCGGCAAAGTGGAAGGACAAAATTAAAAAAAAAACATGTCGCAAACTTACCGTTTTTTTTTTCAAAAATGTGAAAAATGGTTTCATCAAATGCACAGATCACATGCCTAAACTTTATCAATTTTCTTTTAGAAAATGACGCATTTCCGCCATATATATTATCAACAATTTTAAGGCAAATTACTTTTACAAATAACCATCGAGCCGAACACCCTCTACATATCAAGGTCTACTGTATTTCAATTTTAATACTGAGTGACATTGGCGTCTCTTCACGTTTTCGATTCGATATCTTTTGAAAAGCATTAAAAGTATTGGTCGAAAGTCCCCAAATGTTTACTTTGAAAACAAATGGAACGCAGACAATTCCCTCGTACTTCGCCGCCTCAGCGACCCTCCGCTCGCGTCACAGTCGAGTCTCCGATGAGAAAATATGTAAAGATTAAAATTTTCCACGCGAATGTACAATGCGAATTTCGAGCTCGTTCTGTTTTGAAAGTAAATATTGGACAGGTATCGAACAATACCTTCGATATTTTCCAAAAAATACTAACATGAAAGCATGCCAAAACCGTGCACAGCATAGTCTATTTCAATCAATCTTCTCATATTTAATGAAATTATAAATAGTACTTTTTTTTAATGAAATTGTAACAGGTCACCACCAAGAGAAGGTGCATATATAAACGGATTGTACATGGAAGGTGCCCGATGGGACATGCAAGCAGGATACATCATGGAGTCACGTTTCAAGGAATTATATCCGCTAATGCCAGTAATGTACATTCGAGCTATTACACAGGATAAGCAGGACCTTAAAAATGTATACGAATGTCCTGTATATAAGACAAGAACACGAGGCCCCACTTATGTATGGACGTTCAATTTGAAAACGAAAGAGAAGGCCAGCAAATGGATCCTTGCTGGAGTGGCCATTTTGTTGCAAATCTAATAATATTACGTACATATTCTGTTATTTGAGGTAACGATATAAATGTTTCAGTGAAATAAATATTCAAAATTAACTTAATCTGGTTCTAGGTCTTTCTGTATGAACGCATATACGTATACTGTATAATTCATTTTATTTATCAAAAAGAGAATATAATCCATACATGATTCAGAAGGCTGTTAAATTTGTTGTGAATTTCTTTATAACAAAGAAATATAAATCGGTGTGTATACACTGCACGCTGGAAAAGTTTCAGCAATTCACTTCTATGTGAATAAACAACATGTAGCGATAGGAAACTGTTTGTGACGACAGAGAAAATGATTTATTTTGAACTTAAAAAGAATTTTATTATACAAATTAAAATTGGTTACTACTGAATCTTATCTTCTCTTAAACCCGTATTTCTTCCTTTCATAAAATAGATCCGTCTTCGAGCTTCCGAGGTTTACAATTTTCGGACAACCGTCTCTCTGCAAACAATTAACAAAAAATATTATTTTTGTTCTTATTACAATTGTAACGTTACTGATATAAAAGTTAAAGGAAAAAATTTGTTGTGGCACGCAAAACATGAGTAAATTTATAATATTTATTCCTTCCGTGCTGGTAATGACAATCAATCCACAAAGTATGTTCATCAGAACAAACTATTGTTGACATGTTAAAAATTTTACTATTTTCGTCAGTAATTAAATAACCATTCCAGTATTTCGCAAAGGCGAATAAAATTGATAATGCGAAGACCCTTGATACCAAAAGCAGAATCTGCTTGCTTATTTATGGCAAATGGAGTTTGAATTATAATTCTAAACATGTCCTATGACTTTCTTTTGATTTATCACAGAATTATACGGACAAGCGGCAAATTCCAATTTGTATTGTAATAGTACCGGTGATTTAGACAAATCTTAATGGCCTTGACTTATTTCATATGATTTGCAATACTTTCGAGAAGTTTCAAAAACTTGTTTAATCGAGTTTACTGAATTACACAGTACAACAGCCATCTGGAATTGTAACATTCAATAGCCGTTTCTTATAGGTTTTCGTGCGCTGAAAACGAATCCGCAAACTATTTGTCGCCATCACCCTCAGTTTTTGAGAAAATCGATTTTGAAATAAACTGCAAATTTTCAAATTTGAACATCTTTTGTCGAAACTTTAGTAGTAATTCGGTTGGTTGTTCCGTCAAATTATTCTATGAAACCTCCCGAATATAACGATATAAGTTATTAGTGCTTGCTATCCTCGCGTTGTTTTCCTTTTCGACATCGGCGACTCAGCGTGTGGAGAGTGACAGTGAAGAGGGATACGAGAGGGTAAGGAGGTAGTGGGGAAGGTGAAAGGAAGGGTAGGAAGGGTGGAGTAAAAAGGGAGAAGGGCGGAGGCAGTGGGTGGCGAAGTGAGAGGCGGGTGAAGGGAGCGGTTGGGAGGTTAGGTTGGGAGACATGTAGAGTGTGGCGGGAAGGTATATACGGAGGAGCTCGTGAAGAAGTCTAACGGACTGGTGTGGAAGCAGGGAGAGCTGGTAGGAAGGCGGGAAAGTTGAACGGAGTAAAGGGGAGAGGAGGTGGGTAAAAGGTTGAGGGTAAGAGCTGGGAAGGCGGTGGAGGGTTAGTAAGAAGCGTGAGGGCGAATAGAAGGGTCCAAGGGAGAAGAGGGGAGGAGGGGAGAGGACAGGAGAGGGAAAGGGAGGGCAGGAAAGTGAGGAAAGGCGCAGGAAAGACAGTATGAGCAGCGTGGGTAGTTACACGGGAAGTTTGGCCAGCTGCGGGGGAAAAAGGAAAGAAAGGGAGGAGGGGGAGGAGGGGGAGGGAGGGAAGTGGAGTGGGAAGGCATAAACTGCTGTCAAGTCATTTTTACGTATATTTCAGGTTGAAATACTTTTAACATACGATTAAAACATTTGTAAATAAATATTGAACATTGTCATATAGTTAGGAACCGAAAAAATACATAATTAGTGTGAAAAAAATATGACCCTGTGGGACTTAGAAGTTCCGAGGTTCGAACCTACGTCCAAAAAGTTCGTAGCAATTTCGCAGTCCGACACTTTACAGCTGCGCCATCGACGCCGTTGAAAATATCTTACACATTTTAGACTGTAATATCACAACATGTTTAGTTCGTTTAATTCCTACGCTGTTTTACTGTATGTGAAGACATTGAAGATCGCATAAAAGATTTAATTCATAAAGTATGTACGAAAATTCCACCTATAAGTTACTCTGACACGGAAAAAACAACGAAAACCGGCATTTTTCAGCATTTTTTGGCATTTTTTATTTTTCACAGCTTGGTTTTTCAATTTAAAAATCTGACACGATTCCCTAATATGTACACCGATAACAGACATGCCTCTGAATTTTTTCAAAATTTTTCATCCGCTGGTATAGGAGAAATTCGGCAAAAACCTGATTTTCTATTTTTACCCTTTACTACCCCTCGGGTCGAGATATAAGGTTGAAACTTGGCAGAAATCATTTTTTTTTAGAAGCTTTCGAATGACCCATCGTGATTTGAATTCGGTTCAGGGGCACATTGGACCACCTTATCCGGCTGTACCCTTTGCAGTTTTTTTTTTCAAAATCGATTTCCTCAAAAACTGAGAGTAATGACGACAAATGGTTTGCAGATTCGTTTTCAGCGCACGAAAACTATAAGAAACGGCTATTGAATGTTACAAGTCCGAAAATAAAGTCAGAATTTGTTGTACTGTGTTATTATTGTGGATTTTTGTGGTTCAAGATTAATGGATCTATACCTAAACCTAAATGCTGTTGTACATACAGCGGTGTGCAAACGTTCCCATACAAAAATATCACATTTATTTGTTTGGGGAAGCTTTAGGAACTAGAACTTCCAGTCACTGCTCTACCTCTACTGTTTCAGACACCTTAAGTGAAGTATTAAAGCTATTTACAATACTTGTTCAAAAAATTGGAAACATTTTAAAATTTTAATTCGTGCTATTTATTATTACAACTACTACAACTACTGTCTTGGTTATTATTATCACCTATTACTGCTTTATACATTTTATACATCTCCTTGTTTTGAATTTTAACATACTTAATCCCAATACTACAACTTCGACAAAAAGCGCCAAGGCATTAGTAAAACAGGTGAGTGGAAGATGAGTACTCCTGATTAAAACGATTGATGATAGGGCTCCCAAATCGATTTTTTCTCCAAATTGTTAGATAATTACTCCATTTTTTCGAATAGCAAAGACAAAAATGTTTGTAAAGTAATTATTTTTCAGAACTTTCAAACGCTAAATAACAAGAAAAATCAATCTACTGAAACGTAAAAGAAACGCAAATGCATTCAAGAAAAATACCGTTTATATTATAATGTATCAATGTTTCTGCTGGAAAAATAAATCCATAGGAAATTAAGATGTCAAGTCACGTGTTTTCTTTCTCGTTACAAACTAAAATTAACTTGTCTTTGGTATGAGTATTCTTGTATAGAAGTTTATCATTCGTGTAGATATGCATTACAACATCGTAAAAGTTAAATTATAAGTATGAAACGGTATGGTGTAAATGCTTCAATTTGCTATACTCGTAATCAATTCAGTGCAGTAGTTCAAAAACTTAACAGTACACATATGCGTGAAAACGTGATGAATCATTTTATATTCGTTCATAAAATAAGGATGCTATTTTTTCATGTTTCGCTATTACGAAATCAATTCTCATAATATTGTATACTATATAATTATTGTAAAAAGATGGATAAATGAATTTTACGTGCCATAACTAGGAAATTCCATTTCAAATCTTGTATTATAATTCCATTGTGCACCGTAATTTATATTATGTATGACAATGTGATTCGATTCACAGAAAACAACTCATTAATACATATGTATATATTCACTAACAGAGGAGCAAAAACTTGATATAAAATACTTTTATGTAAATAATTTTGTAGAAACATTATAATGCTTTCGATATGCCACAATATATTATTTACAGAAGTTGAAGAAAATCAATAGGGATGTAATGTAAAAGCAATGTTCTATGAGTGAGTGGAAATGGAATTTAAAATTATTAAATTATTACAATAGTATTTAATATTTAATATTAACACGAGCATATAGTTCTCGATAAAACAAAAACCATAAAAGTTAAACTAAATTAAAAGAACTATATACTTATGAAGTGAATAATTGATCTGATCACTTTTTATGGCAATTTCAATAATGAACTACCAAAAAAAAATATTTAAAATTTAGTTGAAAACAAAAATGATTTTTCAAACGAATTAAAATGTAAATTGTCAGTTGAGCATGTTAAAGATGCCCATTCTTCAATGAATATGTAATGTAATATAATTTTAAAACTTTAAGAATACAATAAAATTTAAGCCAATACTTATGTGTGATCAAAGAATTTTTGATCGAATAAAATGTTTATTTTCCAATGTGCAAATTTTTATCTAAACAATTTTTTGTGTGTGCAAAACAATCTTATCAAATTTCACAGCAGCATTCGCATAAAATATCTTGTGCATACAATATATTCAGAAACAATGTCATAAATTACCAAAATAACATTTCTATTTTTTCAAATGAAGACTCACATCTTTTTCTTGAATTGTACATTCTTTACAATAGTAAGCATCAGAAACACCTGGTCCACCACAGATAACGCATCGACCCTGATAAGATCCATAATTGCATTCATCACAGATTCTGACGAGAGTACATGGTCTTACATAGGAATCGCAAATCACACATTTACCGTCACACTTTTCACATAATCTTCCAATGGCTGAAATTTTAAATTTTCAAATAAGAATAAATTATGTCCTGTATTAATATTCATATATAATTTTCACGGGTTGAAAACAGTTATGATATCTGTATCATTACTAGAAACAATTATAAGAACCAAACAAATCTTGAAACAGTTACAAGTGAGAAAGGTTCTAATCTATATCAGTTTCGGTTCCACTTTTACAGAAGCGGAATATTTGCAGAATCGTAATCAAAATCGATAAAGTCAGAAATTTTGCTTGCTTATAACATTTATTCAGAATATTGGTTCTTCGCAACTGTTTTACTCAGAACCAATATATAACAGTTTGAAACATTTATTTTTGGAATCACTTCAACCCCTGATGATTTGTATATGCAGTATATACTGTACTACAATCTTCAAAACTTTGTTTCAAAACATTCACTTTATGTAGATTTGAGAAATATATTTTTCCAATATTTCCTATGCAATAAAATATTTGGTGTTCATTATATTGGCTTTTATATTTTGTGTTTTAATGAACGATATTCATTCACTTAAATTGATTTAGTATACAAATGATATAGGAAACAAAATGGATAGTTACACAAAATTAATAAAAAATAACATAGCAATATACAAAAAATTATAATTATACGATGTCTTATACATTAAGTGGAAACTTCATAAATAATAAAATAATATTCGAATATCAACAAACTTGTGAATAACTCTAACCTCATATTTCTGAACATAACCAAATGTACATATAGTCCTTACCAACTCCTGGTTGTTTCCTACAGAAAATCAAATCCGGATGATGCTTTGCCATCTCACAAAATTATTAAAACACTTTGAATAACACAAACTATGAATAACTGTACAAACTTTTAGATAATGCACATTACAAGTCAACACATTTGAAAATACGCGACTTTATTTCCGTTCTGAGTTCATTAACAATTTGACTGGCATTGACGTGTTTTCACGTTCAAACGACTTCATCTATAATCTGCTATCACCTGGCATTGACGTATTTTCACGCCGAAGTGGTGTAGGCGGTAAAAGAACTGTTTATTAGAGTTGCCTAGGGTTTGTAGAACTCCAGCAAAGAGGATAAGAAAGAGTGGAAGCATCATATAAGAGCCCGTGTTAAAAAGTAATATACAGGGGTATGCACTTCCATTATAATAACTGTTGGCAACATTTAGTTAGGGGCACTTTTCACTCGTGGCGCTACGATCAATAAAGTTGAAAGAATTTGGTACCAGATGGCGCTGTTGAGATTATTTTGTGGCGGCAAAATTGAATCCTGGAATAATGGTATTGGTTACAAGAGAACATATGTAACCCGCACACGCCGATTTTAATGGAGCTTTTGTAAGATGTTGTTCTCAAAATATTTTTCTGAGAACTACTTCATACAAAAGCCCCATTAAAATCGACGTGTGCGGGTTCCACATGTTCCCTTGTTAGGGAAATTTATTTAAAATGGGAAATAAATTACTGAAATATAAATTTCATTTTTCTTCTTTATTTTATTAAGAAATTATTATTTTGATTCGTATTACGCGAATTCATTGCTGCACAATTCCCCTGTACATATATTCTAACAATTGTTTTAATAACATGGTCCATAATTAAATCTTTGTGGTATTTCAAATTAAAGCAAATGTGGTTTGCACACAATATTGTTATAATTTTTAATATATTTTTGGGCCTCCTTTTTTGTATTGATTACATCCCAAACAGCACACAGACATCTTAAACACGTCTTAAAGATGTCTGGAGTCAGACGTTCCAGACATCTCTGAGACGTCTGTGAACGTCGTTTTCACGTCTTATACATGTCTTCTGCACGTCGTATGTCACGAATCAAGACATCTTAAAGGCGTCTTATAGACATCTTGCAGACATCTTAAAGGCGTCTTATAGACATCTTGCAGACATCTTTAAGATGTCTTTTCCAGACGGCTCTGAGACGTTTTTTTTTCAGACGGCTCTGAGACGTCTTGTTACAGTCATCTTTAAGATGTCTTGCTACAGTCATCTTTAAGATGACTGTTTCCAGGCGGCTCTGAGATGACTGTTTCCAGGCGGCTCTGAGATGTGTTTTTTCAGACGGCTCTAAGATGTCTTTTTACAGACGGCTTTGAGATCTCTTTTTACAGACGGCTTTGAGATGTCTTTTTTCAGACGGCTCTGAGATGTTTTTTTACGGACGGCTTTGAGATGTCTTTTTCCAGGCGGCTCTGAGAGGTCTTTTTCCAGGCGGGTCTGAGATGTCTTATTACAGACGGCTCTGAGATGTCTTTTTACAGACGGCTTTGAGATCTCTTTTAAAGACGGCTTTGAGATGTCTTTTTTTCAGACGGCTCTGAGATGTCTTTTTACAGACGGCTTTGAGATGTCTTATTTACAGACATCTTTGAGATGTCCTTTTTCAGACGGCTTTAACCTGCGTCGATAAGGGTTAGGTCAGTTTTTGACATTTAGGTCAGTTTTTGATATGTAGGTCAGTTTTTTATATTTAACAGACGTTACTAAGACTAAATTAGGCTAGATGTATTGGGATGTATACATTTAAAACGTTGTTAATCATACGATGAAAATGAAATCAAACTTGATAAAAATTTATTTTCATTTATTTCATTACAGTTGCTTTTGTTTTTATAATTATTATTATTTATACTATATTATTAGATATATCATGCATTCATCCACTGCATTACATATATTTATGCGTGCGATGTTTACAAATATTGAATAACTTTATTTTTAATTCTTAAAAACTATAAATAAATAATATTATTATATTTCTATAATCAGATTCATGGTGCGTGTATGCGCGAAATGAATATATAGAATGCGTTTACAATAAGTTGTGAATACAGATGTAGTTAGTTATAGAATGAACAGAGCAGTATGAAAAGAATTAGTACACAGAATATGTACCCAGATAGCACACCTCGTCTTAGAGACGTCCAGTTTATGTCTATTTTAGGTCTGAACGTCTTGATTTGTAACAAGACGTCTTTAAAACGTCTTTAAGACGTCTTTAAAACGTCTTTAAGACGCCTTTTGGACGTCTTTAAGATTTTACCAGACGTTGTGCTATTTGGGTACACGCATATTATATGCAACTTAAAATATATATAACAGATAAGACATATGTTGGAGTAGTATATAGGATTTTATAAAGTATGACAGTGCAGACAGAGTAGTAGATATACTCGCGCAGTGGTAGACAAAAGTATACGTACACTGTTTAAGTTCGCGTAACTTTTTTAAATTTGGACCAAACGCGTTGGGGTTTTTATTACGAAGTTAGAAGAATCAGGTTACTAGATACATCGTGTAAATCTAATGTTAAAAGTGCTCTGTGACTTTGAAAATACGTATACTACTTATAAACATATGCACCTATGATGGATATAATTCGTTGAACGCAGCAGAGTATAAGTAAACGCTATGTTGCTGAAGCGTCGATGTGTTCCGGCGAAGGTAGCAGCGATGTTCCTACGATGTTGCGCTTCTCCAGGTTCGTGAATCGTGCCTTGCTTGCGGGATGTTGACTCTACTTCAGGGATTCACAGACTTATTAAGGACCGCTGAAAAAGAAACCATGAAAGTTTATCTATTATATATCGCCAATAATTCAAACACATCAACAAATAAGATGTAACGTAAAACCACGCACCTGGCGCCCACAACTAAGTAGCTTGTTGTGCGCTTTAAAAATTACCTATAGTGTGACTCGTTAAAATTAAAATAAAACATGGCCCTGGGGCCTATTTCATCGGGAGGCGGCCACCAGTCCGTACTCATCTGCAGTCCGCCTGTTTTTTTTTTTTTTTTTTTTCTTACGTGGGGAAAATGCATTGCGCACACCCGGCGAGATGTTGTGTGCCGGGTAGTGTGGGACTCCTTGCAGGCAGAGTTGGGCAGAACGTAATCTAATTACAACTTACAAATTATGATACAAATATAATTGTGTAGTTCATTACACATTATTTTCTGTAAATTAACGATTACAGAAAATAATGTGTAATCAACTACACAATTACATTTGAATCGTAATTTGTAAGTTGTAATTAGATTACATTTTGCCCAACTCTTGTCGCAACTTTACCCACTAAAAACCACCACGACCCCCTCCCACCGCCACTCACTGAAATTTCTTCTGTATTGCTTGTTTTCGGTCGTAGGCCCTCTTTAGCCACAATTGTATGTTCACTTTAGTGTCTTTTCGGCATCCCGCGACGCTTGTCTTTTCTGCTGCACCTTCAACAAGAATTTCAATAAGACATTACATTGGATTCTAAATCAATATTATCCATAGTAAAATAAGAGTGATAATTACATATTACTAGTTTAGCTATCATCGACGTTTGGAATATCAGCTTCCCCTTCCTTCCCAACCAACTAAACTTCAGTGCCACGTCGTTCTCGATGAGGGTGGTCAAGGCTCGTTTGACAAATTCGTAGCTATTTTCGCCCCCGAACTTTGATATTTCCTTCACCTAAAATTTAAACTTTACATATTTCTTGCATACAGGATATAATTAGAACGTGCTCGGCTAAATTAAAATGATTCCATTCAAAAAGGTAAGAAATGAAACTATACTTTCCAATGCTGAGTGAATTGAGAATTCTTAGAACATGTTTTTGGTTCGCGACATGCCCGTTGGCCGCACTTTAACGTCCAATTTGGAAGATTGTATATCTTGTAGATACAAAGCATGATACATCAAATTATGTAGCTTTCACTGTAATCGAAACTCATTTTAATTTAATCGAGCAATGGATATTAAAAAAAAGATAGTGTTCCACATACAGCATCTTGAAAATTTCTTTCCTCTTGCAAAATGCTCTCCAGCTTTGCGATATTGTCTATAGATTTGACTGGGAATTCCAGATCATGTTTGGAAAAGAAGGAGGTCTCGGTGGGTTGCCCCTTTCCCGCCAGACTCTCCAATTTTTCTTCGATTTTGTTCAGTCTCTCCTGCGTGTCCGATACGATGGCTCGCAGTAAATGATTTTGGGTGATGATCATCTTGAGTTGCCTCATTATTTCCTTGTTGCTTCCTGAAAATTGTTTATTACGGTTCATATTGTTTCACTGTAAGTTCACATTCCATGATAAAGAAATATTTCCGCATACAATTATCATTACACACATATATTTTGCTTACCAACTTCAGCAATTCCACCGGAGGAAGAGGCGGTGCTCCCGCCACTTTCCTCCTGCGTGCTACTGAAGCCACTAGTAGTCGCGACTAGTAGCGGCGACAAGGGCGCTAGAACTATGGCTGAAAGTGACAATTGTTTGGTTGAAAAGATATAAGTATAACTGTGCTTCGTATCTCGCGCCCTCGTTGGTGCTTTAACGAAGGCACCATACCGTCAAGCCCAACTTACCATCTTCATCATTTCCTCCCGAGGAAGAAGCGTTGCTCCCGCCACTCTCTTCCTGTGTATTGCTGTTATACGCCGTTGGTCGCAGTGGCGTTAGAACTGTGGCTGAAAATGAGAATTATTTTGGTCGTAAAGATATTACAATTATAACTGTTGGAAACATTTGATGTTTGTGGAAATGTTCTTGAAATTAGAACGGTGTTTGAGAATTAAAGTAAGTATTTGAAATTGGTTGGAAGTAAGAAGAAATCCCCGTAAAAAACTTAAAAAACGTAAAAAAAATTACGCCAAGTACATGAAATAAAATAAATCACAAAAAATAGAAGATGATAATAATTGCAAAATAAAAAAAGATGTGCTGCAAGTACATAAAGGTGCTTTCAGTCAAATACTTGGCGTGGCGTGGCAAGGTATTGTCAGATCATCATCAATACCCAAACCCTTCCCTCTCGCAGGCTTTCAGATAATTTGTCAATTTGAAACTCTGACAATATACGAGTACACTTTCATTGTTTTGCGTTTTTAAATAATTCTAAGATCATTCACCGACACCAATACCTTGCCTTTGACAGACGTACAGCTAATATAATTCATCAATTTAAATAAAACTTTGACACATTGTGAACACTTTCATTTTTAAATAATTCTTATTCATCAACACCTTGAGCTTGGCCACATCTTTTTTTTATTTTGCAATTATTATCATCTTCTATTTTTTGCGATTTATTTGATTTCATGTACTTGGCGTAATGTTTTTCTGCGTTTTTCAAGTTTTTTATGGGGATTGAATTTGGTCTTGTTCGAAAAATTGTACGCGGTTTACATAAGAAAAATGCCTTTAAATTTAGAAAATATTGCTGGCGTGATGAGGTATTAATGAAATAAATTTCAGGTAAGATTGGAATAGCCGTGTTTCGAGTAAAGATACACGGCAGCGACAGTCGATATATATGTACAGGGTGTCTCGAAGCGTTTCCGGGAGGATTTACGTGCGAAATGGGACATATAAGGAATCAAATTGAAAAGTTGATTGGCCATGAAAACGAAAATGGCAGATGGAATCTTTCGGCGTTGCTATGCTAGCGTATTTGAAAACGGAGAATTCCTTATTTATGTACTCCCCTAGGTACGATCAGAAACACATCATGTACAATAACAACCAGCAACACTTCGAAGAAAAAACAAGGATAAGCGTGTAAAACACCTATTGGAATTAGTATGCCCCACTATTTGCAGACTCATGTAATTTACTTCATTATAGTAAACATACAGAATAAGAATGTGAAAGAATCGCTTACTCGAAGTAAGAAAAAAAAAAAATTGAACAGCATATTTTCCCTTTTCATTTACCCACCTGATGTTCCAATAACTGTTGTTGTCATCGTCGTAGCCCTTGGGAGGGACGAGGGCTCCTCCTGCGACTCCTCCTCACTGGTGGAGAATTTCTTCGCCACTCTTTTTCTTTTATGCGATATTTCTACGTCCAATGACTGCAGATCGCTGGTGTCCTCGGCCCTTATTGCCATTAATCGGGCTCTGGCATAATCATCTAAAAGATGATTCATAATTCATACGTAATTGGTGTTATTATTAGCCATTGATTAGTACAATAATTCGTAATTGATGTAATAACATCAACCTACCATACGTTGCATTGTCAAAATTTCTGACATTGTGCACCGGCCAACCTGCTTGCACTGCCTCGCAGTTTTTTATCGCTCGCGTCATCCGGTTGCGCGGTAAATTAGGCCAATGGCACGTGTCTCCGTCCATCCAATTTGACGGAACCGTCTCGACGGTGTCGTCTTCTACAAATTGGACGATCGTCAACGTTGGATTGCTTGCCATTTCTATGCGAGCAAATACTCGGGAGGATTAGGAATACATAACAATTAACACTTAAACAATTTGTAAGTATGTATTCGTAGCTTACAAGTATGAACATTGAAAGCAGAATACCTCGAAACCTGAATGACCGAATGATGTGGTCTGATCATAAAGACATATAGTGCTCGAAAATATTTTTCGCCGATCTGTCACGCGACAAGTTAAAAGAAAGTCATGTAAAGTAAATAGCGTGTCGTCTGATACATGGACGAAATTGTTATAAATTATCAGTTATGAGTTAAAAGAAGATGGCGTATTGATTCAAATTTAAGAATGAGTAAACAATGTTCATAATGCCATAATAACTTATATCGTTGTATTCGGGATGGTTCATAGAAGAATTTGGCGGAAAAACCAGTTGAGTAACTATTACTGTTTGAACTGAAAAGAAATGTTCAAAGTTGAAAATTTGCATTTTTGTTTTTTATGAAAATCGAATTTCTCAAAAACTGAGGCTGATGGCGATGAAACGGTTCGCGGATTCGTATTCTACGAACAAAAATCTATAAGAACCGGGTATTGAATGTCGCAAGCCCGGGCGGTTGTTGAACAGGGAACTGTCGGCAAAAAATATGTCGGTTTGAATAGTCACTTGTTTACTCATTCTTAATCTTAAATCAATACGCCATCTTCTTCTGATAATTCATAACGACTCGCAACTTGATCAACTCATAACTGATAATTTACAACAATTCCGTCTATGTATCAGACGATACGTTATTTACTTTACATGAATATCTTTTAACTTGTCGCGTGACGGATCGGCAGAAAATAGTGTCGGGCACTATAGTCATACGGCAGAATCATTGGACGAGTATTCTGTTTGTATGTCGGAAGAGTAGAGTGCAGCAGAGGGAAAATTATAATGTTGTCCGGAGTTTCTAATTTGATGCACTTCTGCGCTATTTCCGCTACATTGAAAATTTCAAGAGGACCTAAATTGTTACGTCGCGAAAGGAAAATTCCCAACCTGGAAGATTTAAGGTGGGATCTCCTACCCGCGATTGGTCGCTGCGATTGGTCGCAGCGATTTGACCCAACGACTGGCCCTAAGCTGAATCTCCTTGCCTGCGACCAGGGGTGTGCTCGGGACGGGCCGGAAACTTTCGGGCGAGATCGGGCGGGGTCCCGAGACTCGATTCGGGCTACAAGCATAGCCGCCATGAGCGGGCAATTTGGTTTCAGGTCGGCTCGGTAAAACTCGGACGCGATCGGACGATATAGTTACCAGTAATAATAGATCAAAATTATTACCCGAGAACATAGAAAAATGATGTTTCTTACACGTTAATTTGAAATAATAAAATATTCGCCTTTCTGGATATTGTTGTTACTATGAAACATCAAGGAAATATTTCTTTCTGTATGCTTATAGTTGTTCGTACGTTTTCTATTTTAAATCTGAACCTATCCCGAAAAAGATAATACCCTATATATCCCCTTTACATAAAGTACTAAGTATGAAGTATATTTTATTAAGATTTTAAAATATTGTCGATATAAAAATAATCTTCTTCCCAAGTTCTGAACATGGTATTTATTTAAGTACGTATATGGACATAAATAAATACCATGTTCAGAACTTGGGAAGAAGACTATTTTTATATCGACAATATTTTAAAATCTTAATAAAATATACTTCATACTTAGTACTTTATGTAAAGGGGATATATAGGGTATTATCTTTTTCGGGATAGGTTCAGATTTAAAATAGAAAACGTACGAATAATTATAAGCACACAGAAAGGAATATTTCCTGGATGTTTCATAGTAACAACAATATACAGGAAGGCGAATATTTTAAAAATGGGCGGAAGCTTTGAAGTCTTTACTTGACCTTGTCATTTAAACTGGTTGTCTATTCTTTGCTTGTAGCCCGAATCGAGTCTCGGGATCCCGAAACCGTCGGGATCTCGAGCAATACGAAAGTATCGGGACCCCCCCCGAAATTTTCCGACCGTCCCTCGGGGCCAGGAACTCGAGCCTCGGGACGATCCGCACACTCCTACCTGCGACCAAGTCCATTGCCACAGTGGGGCAGAATCCCAAGAAACAAGGAAACAAATCAGAATTCAAGAGGTAGAAACGCAAAGTACAGAATGGGCGAGGCTCAGCGTCGCTGTTATTCATGCCTGACCCGAATATTTCTTGTAAGCTAATAATATGAGCTCCTAAAAAAGGTAAAAACCCAAAAAGAAGCCAAAAATAAAGATTTTAAAAATTATAGAAAAAATTGTAGCTCAAAATATTCTATCCTCCCAATGACCCACCATCTCTCACATCTTAATACGTCAGCGCGTGCTTTTGTTTTAATATTCCAACGCGTGTTTATATTCGAGAGATACGGGATCGGTCTCGAATTTGTCCTGAGGACGAAGCAGGCCTGATCACGCGCAGTCAGTGGACCACCCCTTTTCTTCCTGTGGCTCTCCGCGAGGCGTACTGACGCTGTTACATCATGGAACTTCGCGCGTGTGTCGATAGGAACACTGCACTTTCCATTGCATATTTAGCAAATTCTTGTAGTTTTATTTTAAGTATTGACGCTAATTCATGACGAATTGATGTTATTTTCTGAAATAACGTCAAACTTATATATTAACACTTTTAGTACCAATTTCCTTAATAATATTCAGCATTTTTAAATTGCAAAATACAGGATGTTGCATTTTTTCCCATTTTTGGGGATTTACCCCCACTGTGCGACATAGAATACACGTATTTAATCCATAACTGAAAAATATTCGCGAATGCTTTTTCCGCAGTAGCAAGCTCTAGATTATGTTGATTAGAAAACAAACAAAAAATTTGTTCAGAAGTTCCCGGAAGAGGAACTAAAAAAGGGATGATTGCTGACAATTTGTCAATCGGTTTCTTATGGAAAAAAAAACTGTATGTAACTAATTATTTGCTATTACTTAACAGAATCGACACTACTTATTTTGGGGCTCCAAAAATTGTTTTCTTTTATATTACCAAAAATTAAAAGACTCGATTTAAAATTCTGCACGAAAAATGCATACAATCACAGGCACGTGTTTACACACAGATCAGAAGTAGGCTTCATGATATTTTAACCGTTTTTAGGTGCTCATTTTAGTAGTCTACAGGTAACATAAAAATACATATCTTTTGAATTCTGACTTCTTTCCTTATTTCCTGGGATTCTGTCACACTGTGGCAATGAGTCGCAGTGCGACTGGTCGCCAGAGTCCCTCCGGGAGGAGTATAGCGACCGGTGGTCGCAGTGCCTAGCCTGCGACTAGGTATAATGGGAAACAGACCTCCTCGCATTGTGTTGCCTCTCGAGTAGCCTAGGCTGATACTCAAACAGACTCGCGTCAGGCTCCTACGTCTGGCGCATACCCGACGATCGCAGTCGCATGTAGGAGAACGGATACATGCCTTCTCATTGCACCAGTATACTGCGACCAGTCGCTGCGACCAATCGCAGCGACCAATCGCGGGTAGGAGATCCCACCTTTACACGGTTCGTCATAAAAATCTATTAATTCGTAAAATTTTTTTGCCAATTAATTTCTGCTTGTTTTCGGACATAATGATGTTCTCTAAAATAATAATGCTGCCATCATTAAGACGGCAGCAATTGTTGGGGTGCCGGAGCTGTAAGATAAAGTTACTGAAAATAATGCTCTTAAATTGCTGCGAAATATCAATATTTGCTACTAATGGACCACGAAAATGTTTTGTCTTGAAAATCGGATATTTAGAATGGTCGGTTACTGTGTTTGTGCTCCAAAGAGACTTCTCCAGTTGCCGCTTCACAATCTGCTGCAACGGTTTCTCTCTCTTCCTAATACATTTCTTAATAGATTGCAAGAAGTTTTCGAAGGGAAAGCAACTAAAATTATCAAAAGGGCCGTGATTCTTTACATCATCTACTACGTGTAATAGATTATGAACATTGTGCGAAATGTGTTCTGATCCGTATAAGATTTCAAATGTTTCAACAAAATACTCTAGTAATTCTAATGCATAATCGATATGAATAAAAAATGTTTTGTGAGACAAAATGATACATGCGACGTGGAGTGCTAGAAAATTTTTATACCTATCAGTACTAATGTTCTTTAACAAAACTACTGGCCCTGTATACAATAGAAATTGACGGAATTCTGTTGCTTTCCATCTGTGTATATCATCCAGGTTTCGAGGCTTCCTGTTCAATTCTTTTGGAATGCTGCTTGATAGGTTTATTAATGACGATGATATATTGGATATTGACTCTTGAGATATTTTAGTACCGGGGGTGCCACAACACCACAGATTTAAAAGTAATTTCTTCACTACGCCCAGATAAATGAGGTGCATATAATCTAGCGGAAAGGAATTGATCATGTCGAGGTGGGGAATGGTCTGTAGAATTGATGTGCCATTGTGGTGCTCTTCGTCAGTTTGTGACCTGAAGTCGGCATCTGTCCTCATAGGGCTATGTGTTTCGGGAAAGCATGTTCTATTGTTTATACGGGTACCTTCGATGCAGCATTTCGTGCAAGAGGAATAGCCGGCATGGCCTTTCGTGTATTTGATGAAGGATTTAGCGGGGAGTCCCCGCCGGGGACATCGCATATGAATGATTTTATTTTCAAGTGGTGTAAATGGTTGTTAATATAAATTCCGTTGTTGATTACATCTATGGCCTCTGTGGTGAATTCTTTTAGGAACGAGTTTGCATCACTGAGCTTTTGAAGCCCCTGATAAATGCCAATCATTTCCACTTTATTAAATCCGGCAATGCAGGCTAAGATGGGGTAAACTTGACTCGAAGTGCTTTTAAAAAGTGGTAAACCGTCGACATTGATATTAATATAAATTGTGTTGTCTTTAATATCGGATAAATCTACTGATTGTACGAGTTTTCGAATAGTGGATTTGAAACCAAAATGGTAATAATATCCTGGTTCGACCGGTTTAATCTCTAAAGTTCTGGGCGTTTTTAAAAGGGTCCTGGCATCTGAGGGTAAATGGCTTGAAATTGATCCTTTTAAAATGCGTAATAAATCATTGATTGCTCGATGCGAAATATTATGCTTTACGGCCCACTGTGCTACTGACGAAGATAAATCAGGACTATCAGTGGTGGTGTGAGAATTTTCAAACGCGGCGAAATTTTTAATTTCCTCGACATTCTCAAGGAAATCTACATTACTCTGAGCGATATTAAAAGAACATTCGGAATTAATGGTAGTGAGATCGGGAGATGGTGATTGGAAAACTGACTGTGAACTAGTACCGGGTGAAGGTGAATGCGGGGAAATAGCACCTGATGATGTTGTGGCTGTGATTTCCTGAAGGGACCTATTTGCAGCTCTCGTGGCGCGAACATAATATGTGTTTGATTTGAGTTTATAATATTTGTTTGACTTTATTCTGCCACTCATTGTCGCGGTAAAAAAGGAGAGAGACAAAATTGACTGTAGTTTCGACAAGAGAATATAGTAACGAAAGAGAATAGATATAGAACTCACCTGTAAAATTTTTACACTTATACACTTAAAGAAAATGCTAATAGTCCAGTGAAATTAGAATCTGTCTTCGGACTAATTCCCACCAAGCTGAATTTTGGCATAAAAAAATATATTTTCAGGAGTCAATTTCACCCCCTTACAATGAATTTGGGCAACAAACGAAAAAATTACGCAATACACACCTATTTGTTGCTTATGAATTTGTTGCCCAAATTCATTGTAAGGGGGTGAAATTGACTCCTGAAAATATGTTTTTTTTTTCGATTTTGAGTTATAACTCGTAAACCGTAAGAACTGTAAGACCTATAATTT
Organism: Andrena flavipes; assembly: GCA_963971345.1. Lineage (NCBI taxonomy): Eukaryota > Metazoa > Arthropoda > Insecta > Hymenoptera > Andrenidae > Andrena > Andrena flavipes. The sequence continues at coordinate 17,029,020 of OZ020481.1, forward strand.
ACCAACTGATAGTCCCAATTAAAAGAAGTAACTTTTTCCTGAACACTTTTTTTCTATCTCCTACAGTTCGCGAGTAATAATACCCCCCAAAAAAAAGTTTAAGGGTGAATTGCACCCTCTTGGAGGGAATTTGGGCATCGAACGAAATTGCGTTGTACTCAGGAGGACTTCCCCTACATATTTCCAGAGTTTGATAATTTTCTGAATTTCCAGGTTCAAGATCTTCCCTTGTCAAGTTTATGGGGGTTGAAACTCGGTAACCCGACATACATGAAAATGGTTACACCTACGAAAAAACTTGTAGGACCTTTTTTGTAGAGAATTTCCTAGGCTATAAATTGTATAATAACTATTTTTGTCGCAAAACTGCTAGATAGCGAGATATTTGCGAAAAACAGTTTATTTTTTTTTCAACCCTCTGTAAAATTTTTAGCAGCAGTGGGATTAATGGGGACTTTTGACATATTGTTTAAAACGACCAAATAAAGGTTCATGCCAAAATTCAGCTTGGTGGGAATTAGTCCGTAGATTGGGCAGATTTTCGTCTAATTTCACTGGACTATAACTATAGTGTAACGAGTTAGTTACGGTGGGACGCGAATCTTTCCCCCACTACGCGCGCCTGGCGCGGCCCGTCGCCGCCGAGCGCGGCCGCGAGATGGCCACGCGCCGAGCGACGCTCTCGCTGGCGAAGATGCCACGGCGCTCACTATAGGCCAGCGCGACGGGCCCGCCAGGCAGAGTCTGTCACGAGCGTTACAGGCAAACGATCAGAGCTCTCCCGGTAGACCTCTTGTACATACAAGCTGTGTCGCTGTGTCTTTTTGGATTCCCCTACCTCCACGGCTCTTAGAGAAACGCGAGTTCGCCGATCTCTAGACACAGGTCGGTATCCCTGGTCAATCTTAGGGTCGGACATCGTCCGTCCCAGAGGACATCGTACAGCCTCCGTTTCTCCTGCGGGTTATACCCACTGGGTGAGCGGACCCAAGGCTTACCGGTCAGGGCCATTAGTGGAGACCACAGCCAAGGCGCCAGAACGACCTATTCCCTCAATCCTAGCCTCACCGCCGAAACGCACCAAACCACGTACCGCAAACGCGAACGCGAACGCGACCGCGATCCGACTCCGATTCCGCTATAGGTTAAGCCGTGCACTCAGTGTAAGCCAGCACAGACCTGGCCGGGGAACTTGTAAAGTGGCGTACGAAATAAAGAACCGAGTTACCAAGTTCACCTTGCCTCATTCTTTTACCACTCGAGTAACCTCCACGGAACGGGGTTACAATAGTACTTATACAAGAATATTAAAAAACACAATACTTTACTAAATAACACACTAAATAAACTAAAACAAATGTACTACACTTGTCAGAATGTACTACACTTGTTACTTCGTGAATATCTAGGAAAATCCTTCGGTGCCTTTTCCTTGTACGGTTCAGCGGTAATTTCGGTTCATTTCGTGATGAAACGTTAAGTGAATCGGGTATTCTAAAAATATGAAAGATTAAATATCAACTATAAGGTCGCGTATGAATCCAGACGAACACATGCTTAAGGGGGTATTCTGGTCTAGACACTTGTTTTTGAAGGTGATATTTGGAAATTAATTCTGACGAACCTATCGCGCCTACAGAGCAGGGGTTTCGCACACAAGTTTAGTAATGTTTCAGCTACCAACAAAAAATTTTCGGAATGCATTATATAGAAATTTGTAAAAGTTACACGCCAAAGCGCAGGTCATGTCATCAAAAACCGGCCCCATCGGGCGCACAAATTGCGGCCGTCGCAGTCATCTGAAACGAATGTACCAAAGATTTTTTTAATCTATATGAGTGTAGTTATCGCCCGAACCAGGTGTAACCAAGTCTGGACATTGTTACCGAAGTCGCAGCTGTTTAAACATTTATATTTGACTTTTTCGACTTTTCTTGAGCTAAAACGAGGTGTGGGAGAGGTTGTATTACAACTATTCATACAATTCTGGTTCGGGCTATAGGCACACATTCACTTTGAATGTGTGTAAAGTTTTAGCTCAATCGGTCCAGTAGTTTTTGAGAAAAATGTGCGCCCGATTTAAAAAAATTCTTGCGAGAAAAACGCGTTTAAAGTTTTTCACGCAGTTACGAGCTATACGACTGAAGTTACGATGCATAACGACTAATTTCTGTAACTTAGGGGAAAACGGGATAATTCCGGCCACATAAGCAGTAAATGCTATAAAATTTGAACAAGTTACACATTTGTTAGTTTCTTTATATTAATATGACCGAGAAAGCATAAATTTGCGTTGTAACAAAGTTGGGAGTAATAACACAAAAATAGTCATTAGGCCGGAATTACTCCACTACCATGCCATCCTTCTTAACCCATCCTTATCGCCCTCCCTGATGGAAGCAGCCCACCACCTTCCCGTGCTTTCCATCCAGCAATGATAATATTTTTAACAAATAATTAACGATAGGACAAGTCGATACTTCGAAATCTGATTATTATAAAAAAGTCATTGGCCAAAGTGGGTTAGTAAAATTCTGCTGCCGGTGTAAATTGCACCATTCGGACGTGTACGGGATCATCGATATTGCTTTCAGACCTCATTGAAATAATGTGGCATGGTGGCGGTACGGTCCGTCGAACGGTCCACTTACCTGATTCGGCGCGAACCGCCGTATCTACCACCCCACTGCGACGTTAATAGAAGTCGCACCACCCAGGCCATAGGCTTATTTTGTAGAAAAAACTTCAAGGAATATGCTAGTATTCTTTTCGGACTTTCAAAATCGCGACCTCGAGCCCGGATTTGCAAAATAAAAATTTGTTCATAATTTCCAGTGTTGCAAAATAAATTTTTTCCATCTAAACAAAAATTATTCAGGAAGGAAGACTCTTCCACATTAAAATGCTGTGATAGCCAACTAAATCTGACAAATAGTTTTCGAGATAAAAGTTCATAAGTACAACCCATTTTCACCAAAATAGGCAAAAAACGCAAAATTCGAGGCCCTGTATTTTTTAAACAAACTCGAAATCGACAAAATGATGACATAACCCCCCCCCCCCTACACACACACATTCCACGAGGACTACAACATATTCAAGTTTAAACAAAATCCGAGACATGGAGGGAAGAAAGTGATCGATTTGGAGTGGAATGACCCAGCGGAAACCTTCCTCAGCTTCAAAAAAATCATGCTGGGCAGCTCTCTCTTCTCTGCTGGCAGTCATAGTCCCTTTAGATACAAGGATCGAGGGATCGATTGCCGGCCACGTTGCGGCCGTAAGCCCTTATACCTCTGGGAGTGTTTCAAATTTCACCTTCATATTTTAGACATTTATGAGATGTGTACAAAATTGCAAATATACGAAATGTCGATCCACCATTTGAAATTTTACAATTAGATCTACAATATTAGATTGGTGGTACACATTAACACGTTGACTGCCCACTACACCGATCGGCGTGTTTTTTGTTCTGTGAAAAACACGCCGATCGGTGTAGTGGGCAGTCAACGTGTTAAAACTGAGATCCTTATAATAATTTCCTCACATATGTAAACAACGACCCCGACAATCTGTAAACGCCAAGTTTCTACCGGATAAGTTCATTTGCTGTAATTTCGCTTACACATATTGGATTTGCCATCTTCAGTTTCGAAAATTTGACTTTAAATCGGAAGCGTCGGCCAAAAAAGCCTACAGTTTAGAATTTCAGTTCCCGAACTCCATAACATAACGTGTCATACGAGTGTCATACGTAGTATAGGAAAATGTGTGATATTATATTGATTTATTCAATAAAATCACAAAATACAGAAAATATGTGTTTTATTGCCATTGTCCACACCCACGGGTAATAGCAGTCACGTTGCGGGCGATTAATTTAAAATTTTTCGCATATACATATATCCATCCGCCGAGTTCCATTCACAACATTCGGAATGGGCCGAGAAGCCACACGAGATGCATCCGAAACCACATTTCATTATCATGGCCAAACTGATAGCAAATAATACACTCGTACACTGTTGTTCTAAGCGTTTCGGAAGCCCAAATAGCTTTCCCAGTTGTTTTAGGACGTATTTTTGCCATCTGCAGAATAAAATTCTTCTAATGAAGAAAGATATTTTTATTCTACACTGGAGAATAATGGTAATCACGTTGCAGGCGCTAACTGTCAAGCGACCATCATTGCCCGCACACGTTTTCATTCATAAAATTGAAGATTACATAAATAAAATAGATATATTTATATTAAATTTGATTCTAATCCTTTGCCTTGATAGTATATCTGTATTTACGTAAAATTGAAATGTTAAAAAAAGCTTCAAAATTAGTATTTATCTCTTACGTGGTGCACACAAAATATAACACCAACGACGTTTAAAACACAAATAGGGCTGTTCTTCTTGGTTACTTAGCAACCATTGTAGCGAGGTCGTTCGATAATGTAGCGAATGATGTCGTGGAACGTTATAAAAAGAAATTGCACATTTCGGACCTACCGTTTTTTAATAACAATACTGACCATCCTTGCCCACTGACCGCAATTGCCCCTTTTCCCCTAACATCGTATCCAAATTTTTGTACGCTACGAAGTTACGAATACCGCCCACATCGTTACGTTACGGTGTTACGCTACGTGGTTACGTTGTGAATTTGTGAGCGGCTTTAAAGAGCTTCGGCCGCGCTGCGGCCCACGATTGAATCCCCATTATTGAATTATTTCAATCATGGCGCTTCGATTAAAAGTTGACTCTGGTTATTCTTATTCATGAGTCTCGAATAAAATTTTCGACTTTTATTCAAACTCAATTTTTCATTTAAAATAATGTCTTGCCCATCTCTGGCTGAAACCAGTGATGCCAGAATGAGGACGGGAGAGCTCGAGAATTTCTGCCACCACGCACGCACACTACGCCGGAGCTGCGTGTCCGTGAGCTCGGCGCTTCGGACAACGTCGGGAAGACGAGAGAGAAAACGAATGAGTGTCTTTCTCTCTCGCTCTTGAAACCAAGCGACACGCGGCCGTGCGCGACTTCTCGAGTGCCTCGAGATCCACTTTTCACTTTCTGACATACCTATGCATAAAGGTGGAATTAGACGGCACTAGGATCGGCGAGCCTGGCACGAGAATCGCCGAGCCCACGCGCCGTGTGAACGCTCATGGATCGCCTATCGGCGATCCTGGGCGATCCTCGGCGAGCCGCTTGACGATCCCCGGCGATCCTTGGCGATCCTCGACGAGCCGCTTGGCGATCCTCGGCGATCCTCGGCGAGCCTTGGCGATACGCGCCAAGTCACGACGAGCTACGCGCCAACTGTAGACGCACGTAAAAAAATAAATCACGGTTTTGACGTTCTTCGATATTTCTCAACGCTATTAGGTTCCACAATCATACATTAAATTGATATTTTAGACGATTCTGGTTGTAGTAAATTCGATAGACGTTCCAAATTTTCAACCATTGTAAAGTTATATTTCAAACATTCTGACGTGTCAACAAATCGCTTGTTTTATGTTTCCGCTATTGCCAAGTGCCAAAGGAAGATTTTACATAAAATGAACTACTTATTGTTAGATAAGCAAAATCTTATCAAATTAGCCCCAAAGATTGTTCTACTAAAGTTTTTATCCAACTTTGTCAAAAAAAAAGATAGAAAAAAACGTTTTGGTCGCAATTCAGGAATTTGATATTACACCAAATTTAATCCCCGAAAAAACGAGCCGAAGAAATAAAAAATCGGTTGAGAATTTACGAAGCTGCGGAATTTTGACCGCAAAAAGTCACTTTTCAACCACTGTGCCACGGTCCGGCTTGAAAAAAATACCATTCGATTCGTGAGCCTTCAGTTACAACATTACAACAAGATATACGCAGAATGATGGTGATTCCATGCATGCGCGTGTTGAACAGCATTGTAAAAACAAATCAGTATATACACAAGGTGAATGACGCAGATTAATGAGAGAATGCAAAATTCAAAATTCATATATTGTTAAACAAAAAAATACAACAGACATATTTGACTTCAGGGACTTATCGAAAAAATTTAACTCGTCTCTTGTTAAAATTGCTTCACATCGAGAGATATGTGTACGACCAGACATTAATACAATTTGCGTAAAATTAGATAATCGATGCGTAAAATGATGCTGTGATTGAATTTATCCTTAATTCTGTCCCGTGATAATTTGTAAATATAATATTAAAAGTTATCTGAAGTCATTCCCTTTCCCGAAGCAGGTGTAACATCCCACGAGGACTCAAACCAGTAATTACCGACCGTTGATAAAGTAGAACTGTACTATATTACCACAGAGCCAACCTATGTTACCGCGCATAAGCATTATACATACTTTAAGATATAAATTATAATCCAAACAAATATTAGAGGAACAAATATTATAAAAATGTTAAGAATAATTAATTAGATATACTGACAAAAGCGCAAAACAAAATAATATATAATAAGCAAGAAAACTGCGAAATAAGAAATATCGACACACTGCGCATGCACCAGCCCGCCAATTCTCCAGAATAAAAGGAGGCGCACGCAGCACTCAGCGCGCTTATTCGAATACTGATACGTTCTTGCAACTAACGAATACTAAGGTCGGTATCAAATATATTGGCCGGTGAGTTTGTTTTCCCGATCAGCGATCGAGGAGAAATCAACCACCACCATCTGACGATCGTGGATTTGTCAGTTGGAGTTCGGTAGCCCCCGAAGGTAATGCGAACGCTGCTCGGCTCCGCCTGTAATGTAGCTGTATGGCTGTTGTTTATTCTTAACGTAATAGTTGTGTATGTGACCAATACGGGATGAAGCTGTCGAGAAAGAATCAATCTTCTGACCAATAACAGTCTGAATATTTTAGGCCTAACCCAAACCTATTCTGACATATATGTCATTATAACACGCCTTTTCATTTTCTCGAGAGAGTGAGAACGTTGAGAAAAGGAGCATCGAGCAGGCAAGCGGTATGGTGGGAGAATACCCCTCACGAAACTCACCGGCCAATATATCTGATACCGACCTTAGTTCCTAGAGGCAGCTTAAGTACTATCCAGTAGAATTTCAGCACGCTCCGGAAACGGCAGCGACTGGTTCTCAGTGTACAAGATACTGGTGCTCCTTTTTGGATCTTTCATTTAATAGTTGAGAACTTTGTTTTCGCGGAGGTTTCAAGCGTTGCTCCTACTAGTAGGCAGCAGCTTAACCGCTTAGCGAAGACAAAGTCTACAGAACACTAAAATAAGAACTCTGCCAAGAGTGTCGGGAACCGCTCCGGAAACGGCAGCGGCCGAACTTACAGCAGTAGCACACATATATTTATATATATCCAATTTTACATAGCGCATTAGAATAAATTAGCATAGAAAAAACCAAAAAACCCTAAAAAACACAAAAACACAATATATATAATCGTAGTTGTAAGTTATATTATCGTTATTGTTATTAGTTTAAGTGTTGTTTGAATAAAGTCATTGTTAAGTTTAAGTTGGATTTTACTCCTTCATTCCACACGAAACCCCCCACCTATCCTATTCTCGGAGGAAGCCGCTCTTCTCTCGGGAACCTGTCTACATTCAGTCGTCCCTGGACAGCTGAACGTTACAGGTCGGATTATTTTTGGTGACAGCGGTGGGATATTTCATTGAGAAGGATATTTTCGCTTAGTAAAATAACTCCAAAAGTGAGTATTTTCTTAGAATTTTTTTTTTTTTCTTAAATTTTGTGGAAACTTAAAACTTTACAATGCCTAACACACTTGGAGAAAAAATGGCTACTTTAGCAATCAATACGGAGACTCAAGGAGATCCAGAAAACATAAACACTCCAGTAACATCAGAAACGGAAAATACTCCAGAAACTTCAAATCCTCAAATTAATACGAATACAGCTACGAATGTATATCCTCATTTACCACACATTAGTTTACGCGATACGGCCGACACAGTACCTTCTTTCGATGGTAGAAATATACCATTACACCAATTTATTAAAAGTTGTCGACATGCACGGCGCATGATAAATCCTAACGCAGAATATGGATTAGTTCAACTAATAAAAAATAAGCTTTACGGACAAGCTTCAAGAGTAGTTTTAAGCGGAGATTATAACACAATCAGCGACCTTACAAATGTATTAACCTCTCGTTTTGCTCCAATATACACATCAATCCAATTATACGGCGAGTTATCAAAAATTGCGCAACTATCAAATGAAACCACAGTAGATTATAGTAGCCGCGTATATAATCTACTTTTACAAATCAGACATTGTAACACAATAGAAGTACCGGGACATGAAGCTCAATTTAATATAAATGCAGAACAAAATGCTGTTAAAGCCTTTATAACGGGTTTAAAAATCGAGATATATAATAGAATACACGAATACACCTTCAGCAGTCTTGATCGCGCTATCAATAGTGCTATTAAAGCAGAAGCAGAATACAACGAATATCAAATAAGAACAAAAATACCTATTGGAGTAACACAACCTAATCAATGTATAAACTGCCTTGGATACGGCCATGATATTACTAACTGCAGTAGTCAGCAAGTTTCACGCACCGACTGGCGACAAAAAATCTGTCAACACTGTAAAAAAATAGGACATATGATACAAGAATGTAGAAGCCTTACATTCTGTGACTTTTGCCGAAAACCAGGTCATATAACACAAAATTGTAGAAATCGGAGTTGCAACGCAAGACCCAAAGAATATTGTAGCAACTGCCGACAAGCGGGTCACATGACGCAAGATTGCAGGAGTCAAGCTAGCACAGCCCCTCGATTCAACGAACAATGCAGCACCTGCCGAAGAACAGGTCACACGGCGCAAGATTGTAGAAGTCAAAGTTACACGAACAGAACTCCTCAATCCAACACCCGTTGTGATTATTGTCAGAGACCGGGTCATACAATACAAGAATGCAGAAACCGAGCTTATGATAGCATATCTTGTGAATATTGTAAATTCCGAGGCCACACGATAGAACAATGCAGAAAAAAGATGTTTTTTGATAGGAAAGAAAAAGAAGAGGCACAACCCCGTATGGTACGTAGACAAGCCATACTCAGACTCAAGACAGAACAAATAAGGAAACCACCCAGCATTCTACTCTCTGACATAGGATTTAGCGGAGGACAAGCAACATTAATGATCGACACGGGATCAGACCTCAACGTAATCAACGTTTCTCCCGATATTCCAATCTTCATGGACACACTATTTGACCTAAATGGCATCACGGACGGACTACTCAGTACTATGGGATACATCAAAATACGAACTTTAAATACAGAAATTATCATCCACATCGTAGAAGACCTCCCTATCAGACAGGACGGTATATTAGGAACAGATTTCTTCCAAACCAACGGAGCAACTATTGATTACACAAGATCAGCAATAACCATTGGACCAGAAACTCTTCCATTCATCGACCCTGAAATGGTCACAATACCAGCCAGAACAAGAAGTCAAATATATGTACGAGTTCTTAACACACAGACTAGCACAGGATATATTCCTAAAATTAATATTCACCCTAATTTACATATGGGAAATGCAATTGTGTCAAATAATAATGGCATGGCATGTCTATTTGCAATAAATACATCCACAAAAGACATAAAAATTCCTGTACCATCAATCGAATTAGAACCATTTATTGAAGTTCCAGTAGAAGAAAAATCATCAGATACATATAAAGCAACAAATAGAACTCACCAGTTGTTACAACTACTAAGGCTGGACCATTTATTATAGAATATTATACATATTCCAGGAGAAAAATTGGAAGCAACAAATAAAGTCTATCATAAAATTATAACAGAAAACAATGTTCCTGTTTTTACAAAACAGTATCGATATCCTCAGTCATTCAAAGAGGAAGTAAAAAAACAAACTAAAGAATTATTAGAAAAGGAAATAATACAACCTTCTTTGTCTCCCTATAATTCACCTATATGGATAGTCTTAAAAAAAGAAAATTCAGAGGGAGTCAGGAAACCAAGAATAGTAATTGACTTCAGGAAATTAAATGAAAAAACAATTGGAGACGCTTATCCTTTACCAAATATAACTGACATATTAGATCAGTTGGGAAGTGCGAAATATTTTTCTGTGTTCGATCTTGCATCCGGGTTCCATCAAATTCCCATGCATCCAGATGATCGTCATAAAACAGCTTTTTCTACAGTATATGGACACTATGAATTTAACAGAATGCCGTTTGGACTCAAAAACGCACCAGCAACTTTCCAAAGGCTTATGGACCAAGTTTTAACTGGGCGTCAAGGGGTAGAACTCTTTGTATATTTAGATGACATAGTCATATATGCTAGCTCTCTGAAAGAACATGCAACCAAATTCAAACGATTAATGAACAGATTAAGAAAAGCAGATCTTCACCTTCAACCCGATAAATGTGAATTTTTGAAGAAAGAAGTAACATATTTAGGACACATAATAAGAGAATACGGAGTCAAACCCGATCCACGGAAGATAGTAGCAGTTAAGGAATTTCCAACACCAACCACCGTTAAGAATGTAAAGCAGTTCTTAGGACTAAGCGGATATTATAGAAGATTCATAAAAGATTTCTCAAAAATCGCACGACCACTTTCTAATCTCACAAAAAAAGATTATAAATTCGAATGGACAGATAAACAACAAAGGGCGTTTGAAACTTTAAGGGAGACTCTCTGCAAAGAACCCATATTGCAATATCCAGATTTTGAAAAAGCATTCAATATAACGACAGACGCATCAGGTATTGCTGTAGGTGCAGTTCTTAGTCAAGGAGAAATAGGAAAAGATTTACCAATAGCTTACGCATCTCGAGTTTTAAATGACGCAGAAACTCGTTACTCACCAACAGAACGGGAACTTTTAGCAATATTATATGCGGTATTTCATTTCAGACCTTATATTTATGGTAGAAAATTCTATCTTATAACAGATCATAAACCTTTAGAATGGCTACAAAATCTCTCTGATCCGTCATCACGATTAATGCGATGGAAAATAAAACTTGCGGAATACGATTATAAAATATTGTACAAACCGGGAAAATACAATACGAACGCGGATGCCTTGTCTAGGAATCCGATAGCACTACCATTAAATGCAAAGCGAGCACATTCAGAAACAAATTCACACGAAAATAAAAAACAGAAACAATTTCATCAATATAATACGCGACAAAGAGAAACAACCGACTCGACTTCAGGAAACCCAGCTCCATATAAACAAACTAAATTTAGTTCGTCAGATTCCGACTCTTCATACGACGAGAGTGATGCAATAGGAACTAAACGACAACACTTAAAACGAAAAATAAAAAGAAACACTTCATCATCACAACCAGAAAGTAAAAAACAAAATATAGAATCTCCTCAAGTACGTACACCCCCCCAAAACACAGTACCTGTTGAAGTACATACACCCCCCCAAAACACAGTACCTGTTGAAGTACGCACCCCCCCCCCCAAAACACAGTACCTGTTGAAGTACATATACCCCCTCAAATACATATAACTCCTCAAGAAAGAATATTACCTCAAGAAACAATACAAGACAACCAACAAGCAATAAAAAAACCTCATATCAAGAAACCTCAAGGGGACTTAATAGAAGAAATAGATGAGACAGCTATAATTCCAAGACACACCACACACCTAAAAAGAAAAAGCAAAAATTAAACTCCAGTACAGATACAGCTCCCATAACTCCCATTAAAATCAAGCAAGGGAAAATACTCACTCCCTCTTCACCACCTCCGTCTCCACTGCTATCTCTCCCACCATTATCTCTCCCACCACTGACTCCCCTGCCATTATCTGTACCACCCACATCACCTCCACAACATACCACAGGCAAACCAAGAGTAACATCCAATATTCCTGTCAAAAAACAAAATATTGAAGTGGAAGATCATTTATGGATGGGAAAGGATTACATAATAACATTTATAAATACAGAAGGCAAACCAATAGGACCAATGGGAGATAAATTATATAAAGAAAGAAATATAAAAGCTGACAAAATATCATTTCCACTAAAAAATGGAGAATCAGTAACAATAAGAAGTGGAAAACGTACAATTGTTGGACTTGTCGTACCAAATTACCCAACAGAAGAAAATTTATATACATCATTAAAAACACTTCACACATACCTGGTACTTAAACAAGCCACAAAAGTGTATATATCAGGAGAAGAAAATAAAATTTCGCTTAGGCAATTACGAAATTTAATAGAATTAATATTCATCAACGAAGACATCCAATTTAGTTTTTGTAAAGGTACTCTTATAACTCCTTCCATACAAAATAGGCAGCATATTATCAAAGAAATTCATGAAACACCTATAGGAGGACACAAAGGAATTACTAAAACATATCATCGAATAAGAAGCATATACTATTGGAAAAACATGAAATACGAAATAGCACAATTCGTTAAAACATGTTTAGAATGTCAAAAAACTAAATTAGTAAGGGTAAAAAATAAGGAACCTATGATATTAACAGACACACCATTGGATGCCTTTGATAAAATTTCTATGGACATAGTAGGACCACTACCTTCTACAAAAATAAGAAATAGTTACATACTTACAATACAAGACAATTTAACCAAGTATTCCCTTGCAATACCATTAACAAACATCACTGCAAAGGACATAGCTAAAGTATTTACAGAACATTTTATCTGTAAATTCGGAAGTCCTAAAGCAATTCTGACTGATCAAGGGCCAAATTTTATGAGTTCCCTCATGAAGAAATTAGCCAGAACATTCCAAATCAAACAATATCGAACCTCTGCATACCATCCTCAGTCTAATGGATCACTGGAAAGGAGTCATCATGTTCTTATTGAATATCTAAGACATTATGTATCAAAGGCAAGACAATGGGACCAATGGTTACCTCAAGCAATGTTCTCTTATAATACAAGCACTCATGAAGGCACGAAATTTACGCCTCACGAACTTGTCTACGGCAGAAAAGCACGTCTTCCTTCAAGTATGCCTCCAACGGACAATATCAAGACATATCCAGACCATGTTGACGAAATAATACACAAACTACACCACATCCGACAAATGGCGCGAAATAATTTAGAAGAATCAAAAGTTCGACAAAAACATTACTATGACCGGAAGATACAACCTTAAACGTACAAAGTAGGAGATTGGGTTTGGTTATTAAACCCAAGACGTGAAAAACTAGGACCCGAATACAGCGGACCATACCAAATTACGTGTTGGTTTATAGTGGTTGAAACAGCGATGTGTTTTAACACCTTATTATATACTTATATAATGTTAATACAGACAACTTTGGAATGCACAATATAATTATATTTTCCACGATGTTACACATAGAGGTATCTAGAACATGACATGAAACTATACATAGAGCATCGATCTCCTTGATCGATCGAAAAGCATGTTAGGACCTCTGCTGTCCACGGTTAGCATCATACGCGGGTGCTCGACGGCCATTGACTCTGCCTTATCAACACCTCCCCTTCAATGCGGTCGGGCAGCCCTTGCCTTCTAGCCGTTTATATTAATCCCCAGTCGATTTAGACAATTTACGTGACGATGATGGGTCAGTCCTTTCGTTAGTACATCGGCCGGCATCTCATCCGATGGTAGGTATTCTAATTTCAGGATCCCTTTTTCAACATTTTCGTGTACGAAGAAATGTCGTACATCCATGTGTTTAGATCTTGAATGGCGTGGGTTATTTTTTATTTGGTTCTGGGCACTTTGAGAGTCGTTCCAAAGGGTGATCACTCCGCATGGTACCCCTATAGAAGTCAATAGGCCTCGTAGGTACAAAGTCTCCCTGGTAGCTTCCGATTTTGCCATATATTCTGCCTCTGTCGTAGAGAGAGCGACAGTCCTCTGCTTTCGCGTTTCCCAACTAATCGGACATGAGGAATATATGAAAGCGAACCCTGAGAATGAACGTCTGTCCAAACGGTTAGAAGCCCAGTCCGCATCTGCTACCCCGTATAGGTCTTGTCCGTTCCTTTTATAGGACAATTTATAATTTTTGGTCCCTTGGAGGTACCTTAAAACCCTCTTAGCTGCTTTCCAATGACTGTAATCATAACAAGAATTAAACTGGCTCAAAAAATTAACTGAGAATAGTATATCTGGACGTGTAGATATAGCCAAGTATAACAGTCCACCGATCAGATTTTGGTAAGGTAGTTCCTCCATAACGCCCACGTCAACCTTCTCTGGTCGTATTAGATCAGTGTGTGTCTCGATCGGTGTGTTGATCGCCTTGCAATTACTCATGCCGAATTTTTTGAGTAGTTTTTCGATGTAGCTAATTTGTGAAAGCTCAATAGAATAATTATTAGTATTTTGATAGAAATCGATACCAAGGCATTTCTTGATTTTGCCCAGGTCCTTTATCTGGAAGCTTCTTGATAGGCTACCCTTAATTTCTTCTATCCATTTTGGCTGGTTCGAGGCGATCAATATATCATCAACGTAGATAGTTAGATACAAAATATCATCTTCGTTGTACTTGTAGAAAAAACATGGATCATGAGTTGATGGTTTTAGTCCAGTTTTTGATAATTCACCTTTTAATCGTTTGTACCATTGCACTCCCGATTGTTTTAAACCGTAGAGGGAGCGTCTCAATAAGCATACGCTCTCTGGGTTATTCTTTAGCTTTTTCAGCCACTTTGAAGCTATGTCGGTGATCCTTCGATCTTTAATCATCGTGTTGGCGACTCCGACTGGTTTGTTCTCCGTTATTTTCTTTAATACCTGTTCCAGTTGGGTTGGTATTTCCATAAATATCTCCTCTTCCAGCGTTCCATTCAGATACGCTGTGACCACATCCATTTGGTGGATGATTAATCCTTTTTCCGCTGCCAACGCCGCGAGGAGGCGGATTGATGTCATTCTTACTACTGGTGAGTAGGTTTCTGAGTAGTCCACCCCCGGTAATTGCGTGCAGCCTTTTGCGACTAAACGGACCTTCTTTCTTTCGTTTATTCCATCGTGTTTTATGGTAAGTACCAGGCGGTTTTTAATCGTTTTTCGGTTTTGTGGGCGGTTAATTATATTCCATGTCTCGTTGTGAATCAATGATAGGAATTCATCCTCTAGTGCTTTAATCCACGAATCTGAGTCGGGTGAGTCCATCGCACTCTCCCATGTTTCTAAATCTGGCGAGGCCAAATAGTTCACGAAGACATCGTCCTCTATTTCTTCTTCGTCTTCGGGAGGTAACTCATTTGCCTCGGAGTTAGCTGACACCGTATTGTGGACTTTCCGGGGTCTTCCCCTGCGTCCTGTGCGTACTATCCTTGGCCTGCCTCTACCGCGGCGATTACTATCAATTTGTTCCGTCCTGGCATTGTGTGGAGGTGCGTCTTTCGTGGTAGTATCAGTAATGATTTCTATGTTTGATTGATCTAAGCGTTCTTCAGGTCCAATCCCCTCTTCGGGTTCGAAATTTTCGAAGTTCCTATTGTAATACATGGAATCCATAAATCTGACATCTCGGCTGATTATTAATTTCTTCGCCTCAGGATCCCAAAGTCTATATGCTTTTGAAGTTTCTGAATAACCGATGAAGATACATGGTTTTCCTCGTGACGTTAATTTCCCCTTCGCCATCTTGTTGAGGGCGAATACTTTACATCCAAATATTTTGAAATGGACCAATGTTGGCTTCTTCTGTTTCCAAATCATATGTGGTGTTTCCCCGTTGAGGGGTTTGCTGATACATCTATTTCGTATGTAGCATGCAGTGTTGATGGCTTCTGCCCAAAAATTCGGTGGCATTTGAGCTTGTCTTAAAAGGCAACGACCCATTTCTACTAGGGTCCTATTCATTCGTTCAGCTATGCCATTCTGTTGTGGCGTGTATGGGGCGGATAATCGCCGCTGAATGCCATGTTGAATTAAATACTCATTAAACTCGTTATTGTAGAATTCTCTTCCATTATCCGTCTGGAAGAATTTTAATTTTTTTCCTGTTTCGGTTTCGGCTCGAGTTTTGTACTTCTTAAAGCTCTCGAACGCTTCTGACTTTTGTTTAATAAATTCTATTGTGCACCATCTAGACCTGTCGTCCACAAAAACGATAAAGTAGCGAGCTCCTGAGTGAGATGGTACTCTCATAGGTCCGCACACGTCAGCGTGCACGATTTCCAAAATTTCTTTGGTTCGATCGTTATCTACCGGTCGGAATGGTGTCCTTGTTAATTTCTCTTGAGCGCATATCTCGCAGCTCTTCATATTCTCATTTATATTAAAATTGAGCCCATAGACTTTCTCTTCTTGCAACATTTTCTTCATGTCATGGATGTTTATATGTCCAAGTCTGCCGTGCCAAATCTCGATCAAATTCTCCGGTTCCCCTTTTGAGGTCGCATCAGCCACATAACATTCTTTGGTTTTCTCCTTTACGTAATACAGGTCCCCCTTTCGATCAGCAGTCATTAAAATATTTCCAAATCGGTCTTTTACCATAGCGCAATCCTTTTTGAATATGACGTCATGACCTTGATCGGTAATTTTCGATACGGACATTAAATTGGTTCGTAGGTCTTCGACGTGGTATACTTTATTTAGTTTTAGTTCTCGATATTCTGCCCCGTTATTAATCGTTAATTTCGCCTCCCCTACTCCGGATATCATCGTGGTGTCATTGTTAGCCAAATTTAGCGGTTTTTGAACTTCCGAGTAGTTATGCAAGGTTTCCTTGGTGGGGATCATATGTGAGGAGCATCCACTGTCGAGGCACCACAATTTTGTGTTTTGGGTGAGGTGATCTGTTTGAAAAAAGGCAATTTCTTCTACTAAATCGACTTGGCTTGCTGATTCGGATTTGTTTGTTTCATTTACTGATTTAGTCACTGTCTTAATGTGTGGCTGTCCTGGACGCGACCTCGGGAACCTGGAAAAACAGTTACGTGCCAAGTGACCTAGCTTACCACATCTAAGACATTTAATTGGATTGGATGCACCTGATTTTTCTCCAGTATATTGATGGCGTTGCTTTTCTTCTTCTCTGTGATTCTGAGATCCTTTTTGGTAGTTCCGTCTTTGTTGATAATTCGGCATTCCCTTTTGGGGGTAAGAGGGACCTCCTTTGGCAAACATTACATTGTGGTCGTTTTCTTGAATGGTTGAACTCTTTCGAGAATCTGAGTCTTCAAGTATTTTAATCTTCATATCTTCTGGCTTGGGGACGTCGTCCCTAGCCGTCATCGCTCGTTGGAACGCATCAAACGACCCTGGAAGACTACATAGCATTAGTATTGACAACAATTCATCATTTATTTTTATATCAATTTCCTCGAGTTTATCAATGGTATCCATGAATCGATCCAAATGTTCGGCGAGATCCTCTCCCTCCGTCATTTTATGTGTGACAATCTTTTTCAATAGCATTATTTTACGAGCAGGACCCTTGGACTGAAAATGCTTTTTTAGAGCTAACCAAGCTTCTCTTGAACTTGTGCATCTCTTAATATGTTTTAGTTCCGACTTTTCAATGCTTAATATTAATTCAGAAAGTGCTTTCTCATCTTGTTTTATCCATAAAGCAATCTGTTGTGCATCGCCACTTGGCTTTTGTTTCAAGCCATTCGTATATTCCCATAAATCGCATTTTATTAGCGTGGCCTTCATCTGTAATTCCCAGGTATCGTAATTCTCTTTGTTTAACTTTTCGAATTTGGTCATGGTACTCGCCATTTTTATTTTGATTATAATTTCAAGGTCTAAACGGTCTTCCCGTCCCTTTTGATATTTCCGACACGTGGCGTTTTGAGGTTACGTTAATTTTTCTTATTGTTGTACTTTATTGGTGTAAATACCTGGGCCCATAACCTGTTGGTTTATAGTGGTTGAAACAGCGATGTGTTTTAACACCTTATTATATACTTATATAATGTTAATACAGACAACTTTGGAATGCACAATATAATTATATTTTCCACGATGTTACACATAGAGGTATCTAGAACATGACATGAAACTATACATAGAGCATCGATCTCCTTGATCGATCGAAAAGCATGTTAGGACCTCTGCTGTCCACGGTTAGCATCATACGCGGGTGCTCGACGGCCATTGACTCTGCCTTATCAACATTACGGAAATCGTAGGGAACAGTAATTTAAAAATAGCAATAACTTTAAAACAAACCAGAATCGTACATATGAACAGGATAAAAAAAGCATATCTTCCTGAAGAAGAATTATAACAAAAGAGGAACGTTCACATCAATTCAGCAAAACAAAAGTGAAATTAACTATACAAAGTTGCAACCCTGCAGAGGAAGCCTATATAAGGAGAAGCAGACAAAGAATTTCATCATTGTTACATTATACCGAGCGACACAAAAATGGACACGTGTTTGAAAAAAGTTTATGATAAAGACGTGTACTTTTATAAAAAAGGAATAGTGTGTATAATGTGCACGCAAAAAGTTGATATATTAGACGAGGAGTCACTGGAAAACCATTTGACAGGAAATAACGATAGACGATGGAGGATTTGTCTTTTATGCCGACGCATATTATATATTGGACAGCCAGTCAGAGAATGTCCAAAATGCTGGAGAGCATGAATGAATAAATTATTTTTAACATTTTTACCTACACGACACTTACAATTACACACACACACACACACACACACACACACACACACACACACACACACACACACACACACACACACACACACACACACACACACAATGTAATTAACACTCACACTTAGGTTAAGTATTTTTTTTATAACATTTTTACCTACACGATACTTACAATTACACGTACACACACGTACACACACACACACACGTACACACACACACACGTACACACACACACACACACACACACACACACACACACACACACACACACACACACACACACACACACACATACACACACACACAAAATGTAATTGACACGTACACCTAAGGTCGGTATCAGATATATTGGCCGGTGAGTTTCGTGAGGGGTATTCTCCCACCATACCGCTTGCCTGCTCGATGCTCCTTTTCTCAACGTTCTCGCTCTCTCTCTCTGATCGTCAGATGGTGGTGGTTGATTTCTCCTCGATCGCTGATCGGGAAAACAAACTCACCGGCCAATATATTTGATACCGACCTTAGTTTTAAGTATTTATGTTAATTTACTATTTTTTTTATATAATAAACATAATATATTTTATATAAAAAAAAATATATATATATATTGTTGCGACTTCCGCCTAGCGGCGTGTAGTATAAACTTTAGTAGCGCGAAGTTCGATTCGAATCACACGAATGTAATAGGAAAGGGAGACAAGGTGAAGTCCGCACAAAGCCGAGGGGTTTGAAGATAGTTAGATATTCTTTTAATAAGAGGACTTTAAGATTATAAATTAATCAATACCCCCTTGGCAACGGGTGTTTGAATAAATGAATTTCTACTTCCTCCCTTCTCCTAGGTGTGTAATTCCAGCGCAATGTAGGTAAACGCTTGCTTTTCAAAAAATCGATAACCGAAAGGAATCGGATCGACGAATAGAAATTTAGCTAATTAATTAATTAATTTGCGATTGGCTCTTAGAATCTAAGACATCTTGTAACAAAAAGGTGAAAACCGATGGACATTGAAAAGCTCACTCGAGCCCCATAAGCTAAAGAGAACGGACGTGAATTTAAAACTTCTCCAAGATTCATTTTATGTTCAAATAGTTTATTGAGTTGATTAAAGTTATAATTTATTGTGTTCAAATCATTTTATTCAATTATTATTATCGTTTTCGTTATATTTATTATATAAAAAATCCGCGTCCACGGAGCAGAATGCCTTAGCATTCCACGGGCATCGTTCCCCGCCGAATTCCCTACGAAGGATCCAGAGGAACCAGCCGGCCCCGCAACAATATATATTTTAACATAAAAAACTCCTAAAAATCCGAATCCATAACCTACCTATAAAAAATAACCTATAAAAAATAACCTATAAAAAATAACCTGTCAACTCCATAAGAATTAGAACATAGTTGCATAGCCTATAAGGTTGCAAACATAGAAGTCCGCTAGACGCCGCCACTGTAAGAGGCCCTGTGGGGATAGGGCTAACCCCTATCAGATGGCGCTATCGCCACCTTCCTACCCCCCACCAACGCTTCCTTGAAGTTGGAGGGCTCTGGGAAGATTAGCCCTTTTCTTTTTGCAGGGTGTTCGGGGGTCGAGCCATCGGTCTGTCGGGCCCTTTTCAGGCCCTTGCCCGTGGTCTCTCCTCCCTTCCCACCCTGCTTTGCGGAGGGGTCTGTTTGCCCGTCATGCGGGCCCACCTCCCCCTCCGTTGCCTTTCCGGAGGTCGGCGCTCCCGCTTGGGTCGCCTCCAAGGTGGTCCCGAGTGAAGCCAATTTGGCTTTTCGGGCCCTCCTCTTTGCCGCCCCGCTGCGGGTCGCCTTCCTCCGCTTAGTCGGAGTGTCGGGCGCTGCTTCGGCTTTGTCACCGTCGCCCGCGCCCGTCCTCCGTGTGGTAGCTTCCGCCACCGAGAGCCCGGTTTCAACCGCCGCGGCTAGCGCCGCGTCAGTCTCTGCCGGTCCCTGTACGGTGACTTCCGCCGTGTGTACGGGAGATGTTCCCTCTTTCGAGGGCCCTTCTCCCGCTGTGGTTTTGGGTTTTGGGGTTTTTGTTTCCTCCATAAAGTTCCCACGAGTGTGCAGGAAGTGTGCGGTCCACCCCCACAGAGCCTGCTATGTGGGGGTAAGGCTGAATACAATGGGGGGTCGCCTGGTACCCCAAGGGCATCGTTCGAGGCACCATACCCCGGTACCATTCATCCCTCGGCACGATAGCTTCCACCTTGGATTGGGGAGTTGGTCCACGACAGGGCCTTCGCTTGCCACGCGGGGTTGTTAGGCCCCGGGGTTCGCTTATAGCACCCGCTAACCGTCACGTTCCCCGACACCCCCTTTCGCCGCGGCCCGGTCACCGTGTGGTGATCCAGTCCGCGGCGATCAGAGGAGCCGCTTCACGCTCTGGCCGTTCTCCTATCCGCCACCTGGAGACGCGCTCGGTTGGTGCTCAACCTAGATCGACACGGGCCGATCTAGTCCCCCGCTCCCCTTTACGGGGGTAGGGGGACCGCCGAGAAAATAGATGGTAATTTCAACTAAATTTGCACAAATTCAGCTATTCCAATTTAAAAAATGTTATCAAAATCCAAAAATATCGAACTCAGTTTCAAATAAAACTACACAAATTCAGTTCCTCCAAGTAATAGTAGTCAATTTCAAGTAAATTTACGTAAATTCACCTCCTGGAACTAAAAAAATTTCATCAAAATCCAAAGAAATCGAATAAAATTACACAAATTCAGCTCCTCTTAACGATAATATTAAGAAAATCCAAAAAAATATAAGACAATTTCAATCAACTTACATAAATTCACCTCCTGGAACTGAATTTTTTAACTAAATCCGAAAAATAGATGGTAATTTCAACTAAATTTGCACAAATTCAGCTATTCCAATTTGAAAATGTTATCAAAATCCAAAAATATCGAACTCAGTTTCAAATAAAACTACACAAATTCAGTTTCTCCAAGTAATAGTAGTCAATTTCAAGTAAATTCACCTACTGGAACTAAAAATTTCATCAAAATCCAAAGAAATCGAATAAACTTACACAAATTCAGCTCCTCTTAACGATAATATTAAGAAAATCCAAAAAAATATAAGACAATTTCAATCAACTTACATAAATTCACCTCCTGGAACTGAATTTCTTAACTAAATCCGAAAAATAGATGGTAATTTCAACTAAATTTGCACAAATTCAGCTATTCCAATTTAAAAATGTTATCAAAATCCAAAAATATCGAACTCAGTTTCAAATAAAACTACACAAATTCAGTTCCTCCAAGTAATAGTAGTCAATTTCAAGTAAATTTACGTAAATTCACCTCCTGGAACTAAAAATTTCATCAAAATCCAAAGAAATCGAATAAAATTACACAAATTCAGCTCCTCTTAACGATAATATTAAGAAAATCCAAAAAAATATAAGACAATTTCAATCAACTTACATAAATTCACCTCCTGCAACTGAATTTTTTAACTAAATCCGAAAAATTGATGGTAATTTCAACTAAATTTGCACAAATTCAGCTATTCCAATTTAAAAATGTTATCAAAATCCAAAAATATCGAACTCAGTTTCAAATAAAACTACACAAATTCAGTTCCTCCAAGTAATAGTAGTCAATTTCAAGTAAATTTACGTAAATTCACTTCCTGGAACTAAAAATTTCATCAAAATCCAAAGAAATCGAATAAAATTACACAAATTCAGCTCCTCTTAACGATAATATTCAGAAAATCCAAAAAAATATAAGACAATTTCAATCAACTTACATAAATTCACCTCCTGGAACTGAATTTCTTAACTAAATCCGAAAAATAGATGGTAATTTCAACTAAATTTGCACAAATTCAGCTATTCCAATTTAAAAATGTTATCAAAATCCAAAAATATCGAACTCAGTTTAAAATAAAACTACACAAATTCAGTTCCTCCAAGTAATAGTAGTCAATTTCAAGTAAATTCACCTCCTGGAACTAAAAATTTCATCAAAATCCAAAGAAATCGAATAAACTTACACAAATTCAGCTCCTCTTAACGATAATATTAAGAAAATCCAAAAAAATACAAGACAATTTCAATCAACTTACATAAATTCACCTCCTGGAACTGAATTTTTTAACTAAATCCGAAAAATAGATGGTAATTTCAACTAAATTTGCACAAATTCAACTATTCCAATTTAAAAATGTTACCAAAATCCAAAAATATCGAACTCAGTTTCAAATAAAACTACAGAAATTCAGTTCCTCCAAGTAATAGTAGTCAATTTCAAGTAAATTCACCTACTGGAACTAAAAATTTCATCAAAATCCAAAGAAATCGAATAAAATTACACAAATTCAGCTCCTCTTAACGAATAATATTAAGAAAATCCAAAAAAAATATAAGACAATTTCAACCAACTTACATAAATTCAGCTCCTGGAACTGAATTTTTTAACTAAATCCGAAAAATAGATGGTAATTTCAATTAAATTTGCACAAATTCAGCTATTCCAATTTAAAAATGTTATCAAAATCCAAAAATATCGAACTCAGTTTAAAATAAAACTACACAAATTCAGTTCCTCCAAGTAATAGTAGTCAATTTCAAGTAAATTCACCTCCTGGAACTAAAAATTTCATCAAAATCCAAAGAAATCGAATAAACTTACACAAATTCAGCTCCTCTTAACGATAATATTAAGAAAATCCAAAAAAATACAAGACAATTTCAATCAACTTACATAAATTCACCTCCTGGAACTGAATTTTTTAACTAAATGCGAAAAATAGATGGTAATTTCAACTAAATTTGCACAAATTCAACTATTCCAATTTAAAAATGTTACCAAAATCCAAAAATATCGAACTCAGTTTCAAATAAAACTACAGAAATTCAGTTCCTCCAAGTAATAGTAGTCAATTTCAAGTAAATTCACCTACTGGAACTAAAAATTTCATCAAAATCCAAAGAAATCGAATAAAATTACACAAATTCAGCTCCTCTTAACGAATAATATTAAGAAAATCCAAAAAAAAAATAAGACAATTTCAATCAACTTACATAAATTCACCTCCTGGAACTGAATTTTTTAACTAAATCCGAAAAATAGATGGTAATTTCAACTAAATTTGCACAAATTCAACTATTCCAATTTAAAAATGTTACCAAAATCCAAAAATATCGAACTCAGTTTCAAATAAAACTACAGAAATTCAGTTCCTCCAAGTAATAGTAGTCAATTTCAAGTAAATTCACCTACTGAAGCTAAAAATTTCATCAAATTCCAAAGAAATCGAATAAAATTACACAAATTCAGCTCCTCTTAACGAATAATATTAAGAAAATCCAAAAAAAAAAATAAGACAATTTCAATCAACTTACATAAATTCACCTCCTGGAACTGAATTTTTTAACTAAATCCGAAAAATAGATGGTAATTTCAACTAAATTTGCTCAAATTCAGCTATTCCAATTTAAAAATGTTATCAAAATCCAAAAATATCGAACTCAGTTTCAAATAAAACTACAGGAATTCAGTTCCTCCAAGTAATAGTAGTCAATTTCAAGTAAATTTACGTAAATTAACCTCCTGGAACTAAAAATTTCATCAAAATCCAAAGAAATCGAATAAAATTAAACAAATTCAGCTCCTCTTAACGATAATATTAAGAAAATCCAAAAAAATATAAGACAATTTCAATCAACTTACATAAATTCAGCTCCTCTTAACTATATGTTGGAGGGTCGCTGATCGACCACCGATGCATCAAGCGCTGTGGGGGATCCTTTCACGGGTCGTCGAGGGATCTCTGTATTGCGTGATCGATGCCCCGCGCGGGCACGGAGGGCACGCGCGCCCTCGTGCGGCACTGCGGTCGCGTCTCGCACTCGGTAAACTGCCCTCTTGGCGGACGGACATATTTGTGCGATTGGGTTTAGTTTTGTCTACCAGCGACCACGTAGCCTCGTTGTAACTATATAGCTTCAATAGGTTATGGGCCCAGAATTGTCGCGATAAGGACAATTCGAGACGATAAAAGTCAAGTGTTTCAAATATCAATCGCGTGTGTGACAATATGGCGTCGTTGAATACACCACGCGTCGAGCTTCTAACCCGCGACAATTATGACACGTGGAGAATACAGATGGAAGCGATTCTCGTGAAAAACGACGCGTGGGAGTATGTGAGTGGCGTGAAAGTGAAACCCGAGATCGTGGTCGGCGACGATCGGACCAGGCTTGCAGCTGAAGCATGGGACACGGCGGATAGGAAGGCGAAAGCGGACATCATACTCTGCATGAAATCAACGGAACTGAAACTGGTGAGGAGTAGCAATACTGCACGCGATGTATGGACACGACTTGAATCCATATATCAGTCGCGTGGTCCAGCGAGAAAAGCCACGCTGCTGAAACGATTCACGCAGCACAAGATGGCGGACGGCGACGACGTGCGCGACCACGTACGGCAGTTCTTCGACACCGTCGACAAACTCGCGGAAATGGACATCGAGATGCACCCCGACCTGTTGGCGACTCTCTTACTGTACAGTCTCCCTAGTCGTTTCGAGAACTTTCGGTGCGCGATCGAGTCTCGCGACGAACTGCCTTCGCCGGAAACGCTGCGCGTTAAAATTATAGAGGAAAGTGACGCGCGTACAGTCGAAACGCCGAGTACGACTACGAGTGCTATGCTCGCGAAAAGGCAATCGGACAAACGGCCGCATCCGCGAAAGAAGGAAACCGGTGGTGTGCCGAAGGCTGATGGGAAGTTCGGTGGTGCATGTTATCGCTGCAAAAAGATCGGTCACAGGGCGTCTGAGTGCAAGAGCCAGCCGTCGGGGCAAAAGGATAGTGCGGGCAGAGTCGAGGACATGTCTTTGTACGCGCCGCTCGCTCTAACGGGTGAGCAGGGCAGTTTTCGCGCGGAAAAACGGACTCCGGTACGGGTTGGTGCTTAGACAGTGGCTGCACGAGCCACTTGTGCAAAGAATCGAGCAAATTCACCGGTCTTGTGGGAGCCACGTCGGAAAAATTAAATCTCGCGAATAACACGTCAACCGAGATAAAAGCGCGCGGACGCATCACGATCGCCGCGGATGTCGAGGGAAGTGCGAAGAGCGTGAGTATAGATGGCGCGCTCTATGTTCCGGACCTGCGGTCGAATCTGTTGTCCATTGGACGAATCGCCGACAAGGGATACCGCGTTTTGTTCGACGATAAATCCGCGAAGGTGATCGACGACAGAGGGGCGACAATGCTGCTCGCCGATCGCAGGGATGGGCTGTATTTTCTACGCGAGCGAGAGGATGCACGCGGCTCGATCCAGGAAGCGAACGCTGCGGGCGAAGAATCAACGCCTGACACAACGCGCATGTGGCATCGCAGGATGGGTCATCTCAACCACCGTGATCTCCTGGAAGGAGAACGAAGCGGAGCCGTGAGTGGGATGAAGCTCGGAAAAACCAGCGTACTTCAACTGCGAAACTTGTCTTCGTGGGAAGATGACACGATTGCCATTCCCTAAAGAAGGCGAGCGTGACTCCGAAGTGCTGGAGATCGTCCATTCGGACGTGTGCGGTCCCATGCGGACAGAGTCAAACGGTAAGAGCAGATATTTCGTTACATTTATCGATGACAGCTCGAAATGGTGCGAAGTAAAAATGATCCGCGAGAAGGGGCAGGTCTTTGAAGCATTCAAGGAATTCAAAGCGCACGCGGAGAATTGCACTGGAAAAAGAATAAAGTTTCTGCAGTCCGACAACGGACGTGAGTACATAAACACAAAATTTGACGAATTTCTCAAGGAAAACGGTATTTCTCACAGACTAACGGTTACTCACACGCCAGAACAAAACGGCGTCGCCGAGCGGAGGAACCGCACGCTCGTGGAAATGTCTAGGTGCCTACTTATACAATCCGGATTGCCTATATCGTTCTGGGCGGAAGCAATTAATACCGCGAACTACATCCGAAACAGATGTCCTTCGAAAAGCCTAGGCGGGAGGACAGCATTCGAAAAGTGGACCGGAAAAGTGCCCAACGTGAATTATTTTAGAGAATTCGGCTGCGAAGCGTACTCTCTAAATCGAGAACCGAGTAAGGGAAAATTTGAATGTCGATCTAAGAAAGGCATACTTGTAGGATACAGCGAACAGTCCAAGGCCTACAGGATCTGGCTTCCTGAAGAAAGGAGGATTGATATCGCGAGGGACGTGAGATTCGTCGAGGGCACTACGGAGCGGTCGAGCAGCGATCCAGTCTTGGGGTTGGTCGACGAAGAAGCCTCTGCGCGCGACTCCCTGGATTTTCCCCTTCAGACGCGCGAGGATTCGAACACCAGCCTCCAGCCGGACTCAAGGGGGGGGGGGGGGGGGGGAAATGACCCAGAAGAGACTCCTGAGGGTGGTGTCGCATCCGAACGGACCCCCGAGGACCGGGGTTCCCCCGGACTCGCAGATCAGCCGCCAAGGAGAGGCAGAGGGAGGCCAGCAATGGTTAGGACCGGACGCAGGGGGAGACCTAGAAAACTCTACCAGGTCGCTCGGGACGGGGGCGACGAGGAGGCCCCTCGAGATGGGAACGACGGCGCGGTCCCTCGGGAGGGGGGCGGTGGCGCGGTCTCTCGGGACGGGGACGGGGACGGCGACGCGGTCGCCTGCGAGGACAGTCAGGCGGCGCACTTGGCCTGCCTTGCCGAGATTTCCGCGAAGGATGCAATGCAGGGAGCGGACTCGAGCGCATGGATCCGGGCCATGGTTTCCGAGATGACATCCATAATAAAAAACCACACCTGGAAGATAGTCGAGCGCCCGAAGGATCGCGCGGTCATCGGGAGCCGCGTCGTGCTGCGGAACAAGTACAACCAAGACGGTACAGTACAGAGAAGGAAGGCGCGCATTGTCGCTCAGGGCTTCTCGCAGCGCCCCGGGGTGGATTTCGACGAGACATTCGCCCCCGTTGCACGGATTGGAACTATTCGGACAATGATTGCTCTTGCCGCTCAGCGCGGCATGATCGTGTACCAGCTCGACGTTACCACGGCCTATCTCAACGGTACGCTACAGGAAGAAGTCTTCATGGAGGTGCCGGGCTACGCCGAGGAGATATTGGAGGAGATCGTACGCACCGCAGCGAGGAGCGACGGGATCGGGGAGATGGCGTCGCAAATGCTACGTGAGCTGCGGCGTGGGGATCGGGTCTGTCTCCTGAAAAAGGCGCTCTATGGATTGCGTCAGGCCGGACATCGTTGGCACTTAAGGCTGTGCGAGGAACTGATAAAGTTCGGACTTCGCCCATCCTCGTCGGATCCCTGCATGTTCTACTCGGGGCACGGTCCAGACATCATGATGGTCGCCGTTTACGTCGACGACATCCTGATTGCCTCGAGGAATCCCGCCGACATCAACGAGTTCAGGTCGTACCTGACAACGAAGTTCGAGATCAAAGACCTGGGTGAAGCGAAGTGTTGTCTGGGAATCGAGATTTCCCGAAGAAAGGACAACATAATCCTGAACCAGGCCGGCTACATAAGGGACATCTTGAATCGATTCGGCATGAGCGAAGCGAAAAGTGTCCAAACACCAGTCGAACTTGGGACAAAACTGAAGAGGGGAGAGACTAATCCGAAGAGCTCCGGGCCCAACGGAGAAAAGAAAGCGCCTTATAAAGAATTGGTTGGTGCGCTGATGTATCTAGCGGTCTGTACCAGGCCCGACATTGCGCACGTCGTGAGTTATCTGAGTCAATTTAACTCGTGCCATGACTCTACGCACTGGGCTGCCGCGAAACGTGTCCTGCGTTACTTAAAAGGTACATCCGAGCTAGGATTGGTTTTCAGGTGCTGCCAGAAGCCATTGAAGGGTTTCGTCGACGCGGACTGGGCCAACTGTCCTGACGATAGAAGGTCGTACACAGGGTACGCTTTCCTCCTCAGTGGGTGCCCTATCTCCTGGGAGTCGAGGAAGCAGGCGACCGTGGCCTTGTCGACGACCGAGGCCGAATATATGGCGCTGACACAGGCGGCCAGGGAGGCCGTGTACCTGAAGCGGTTCCTCACGGAGCTGGGTTTTGCTGCGCTCGCCGATGTGGAGGTTCTTGGGGACAACCTCGGGGCGCAGAAGCTGGCGGAGAATCCGGTTTTCCACCACCGGACAAAGCACATCGACATCAGGCATCACTTTGTTCGAGAGGCTTTGCGAAATGGATGCCTGCGAGTGGGATACACCCCCACGGAGGTCATGCCGGCCGACGCCTTGACGAAGGGGCTCTCCGGACCGAAGCATCGCCGGTGTCTGGAGCTCCTGGGAGTTGGCAGCGCTTAGATGGCAGCGTTCTTGCATCGAGGGGGAGTGTTGGAGGGTCGCTGATCGACCACCGATGCATCGAGCGCTGTGGGGGATCCTTTCACGGGTCGTCGAGGGATCTCAGTATTGCGTGATCGATGCCCCGCGCGGGCACGGAGGGCACGCGCGCCCTCGTGCGGCACTGCGGTCGCGTCTCGCACTCGGTAAACGGCCCTTTTGGCGGACGGACATATTTGTGCGATTGGGTTTAGTTTTGTCTACCAGCGACCACGTAGCCTCGTTGTAACTATATAGCTTCAATACTATAATATTAAGAAAATCCAAAAAAATATAAGACAATTTCAATCAACTTACATAAATTCACCTCCTGGAACTGAATTTTTTAACTAAATCCGAAAAATAGATGGTAATTTCAACTAAATTTGCACAAATTCAGCTATTCAAATAGAAATATGTTATAAAAATCCAAAAATATCGAACTCAGTTTCAAATGAAACTACACAAATTCAGTTCCTCCAAGTAATAGTAGTCAATTTCAAGTAAATTCACCTCCTGGAACTAAAAATTTCATCAAAATCCAATGAAATCGAATAAACTTACACAAATTCAGCTCCTCTTAACGATAATATTAAGAAAATCCAAAAAAATATAAGACAATTTCAATCAACTTACATAAATTCACCTCCTGGAACTGAATTTTTTAACTAAATCCGAAAAATAGATGGTAATTTCAACTAAATTTGAACAAATTCAGCTATTCCTATTTAAAAATGTTATCAAAATCCAAAAATATCGAACTCAGTTTCAAATAAAACTACACAAATTCAGTTCCTCCAAGTAATAGTAGTGAATTTCAAGTAAATTCACCTCCTGGAACTAAAAATTTCATCAAAATCCAATGAAATCGAATAAACTTACACAAATTCAGCTCCTCTTAACGATAATATTAAGAAAATCCAAAAAAATATAAGACAATTTCAATCAACTTACATAAATTCACCTCCTGGAACTGAATTTTTTAACTAAATCCGAAAAATAGATGGTAATTTCAACTAAATTTGAACAAATTCAGCTATTCCTATTTAAAAATGTTATCAAAATCCAACAATATCGAACTCAGTTTCAAGTAAAACTACACAAATTCAGTTCCTCCAAGTAATAGTAGTCAATTTCAAGTAAATTTACCTCCTGGAACTAAAAATTTCATCAAAATCCAATGAAATCGAATAAACTTACACAAATTCAGCTCCTCTTAACGATAATATTAAGAAAATCCAAAAAAATATAAGACAATTTCAATCAACTTACATAAATTCACCTCCTGGAACTGAATTTTTTAACTAAATCCGAAAAATAGATGGTAATTTCAACTAAATTTGAACAAATTCAGCTATTCCTATTTAAAAATGTTATCAAAATCCAAAAATATCGAACTCAGTTTCAAATAAAACTACACAAATTCAGTTCCTCCAAGTAATAGTAGTCAATTTCAAGCAAGTTTACGTAAATTCACCTCCTGGAACTAAAAATTTCATCAAAATCCAAAGAAATCGAATAAAATTACACAAATTCAGCTCCTCTTAACGATAATATTAAGAAAATCCAAAAAAATATAAGACAATTTCAATCAACTTACATAAATTCACCTCCTTTTTTTTTTTTTTTTTTTGCGGGGAGGGGTAAAATGCTTAATGCATACCCAGAGCGCGAGTCTCTGGGTTATGCGGGACTCACCCCTAATGGGTATACCCGCTAAAAACCCCCTCCTAAGGGCTCTCTTCTCAGTTACACCTTGGCTGCAGGGGAACTGGGCGAGACTACTTCCCTTTAGCCTGCTGTTCTGCGGTGATCCACCTTCTTCCGGTGTCTTTGTTGTTCACGTCTCCTCCTCTTGGGCCCTATATTTTTTTTCCGGGGTTCTCCCCTTGCAATACATTGTGGTAGCCTTTTTGCTGCCATAGCATCGCTGGGGCTGCCGCGATGCCGCTATGCCAGGGGCCACCGGCCTCCTTATATTGACCGTCATAACATTATATATAATAAAATAAAAAGAAGGGTTAAAATTACACTGGACATTACGTGTCAGGGTATTAAAACATCTTTTTTTTTTCTTTTTCTTTGGGTCTCTCAGTCATTCCTCGTCATATGGTAAAAATAGATAAATAAATAAATAAATAAGTAATACTTAAAGTAAATAAATAAATAAATAAATAAATAAATAAATAAATATCTTAGTCCACCAGTGAATTATGACGGCGCAAGTTAATAAATAATATATTATAAATTAATATAAGTTACTACGTCGGTATGTTAAGCCCCCTGTGGGCTAGTCCATTGTGGGGGAGAGGTCCCCACCGCTCCTCATGCTCATGCCTTCCGAACTCCTTGTCTCAGGGACGGAGCTCTTCTTTTTCTTTTCTTCTTTGTGTTGGGTCCCGCATCATCCGCACCCGTCCTCTTCCTCTTTCTCGCGAGCCGAGCCCTTTCCCTTCTGGCCCTATCGGCCTCTTCCCTCTTGGCCCTCATCCGCTCCTCCCTTATTCTCTTTTCTATCGCCCTCTCTTTTTCCTCCTTATTCCTCATTACAGACCTGGCGAATTCCTTGAGGGCATTCCAGGCTCTCTCGCTCTTGGTGGCCTTCTCTATCAGGTTTGTTTTATTCAAACCCTCCCCCACCACGCTCTTTAGGGCCTCGCGCTCCCTCTCGTACGCCGTACATACGAAGATGACGTGCTCGGCGTCGTCCTTGAGGTCCTCTTTACAATTTAGGCAGCTCTCCTCTGTTACCTTGCCTATGCGTTTTTTATAGGCCTGGAAGGCCCCATGGCCTGTGAGGATCTGCGTCAGGTGATAGTCGACAGTATGGGGGTTCGAACTGTTGGTGGTGCTCGTAAAGGTCACTACTGAGCCGACTAACACCCTAGTCCAGCAGGACTCCCCAACACTATTCCATTCCCTTTGCCACTCGGCATTTGCCCTTTCGAGGGCAGCTTTTTTATGGGCCGCTTCTCTGGAGGCCAGGATCTTGCGGTTGTCGTTTATAGCCGGGTCCCCCCTATCTCTCTCCTTCTCGCAGAATACTTCTCCCCACATTTTGGCCTTTATGTCGGTGGGTAGTCTCCCCGCAAGGACACACAGGGCCATGTGCGAGACCGTCCGGTAGGCGGTTGTGGTGCGTATCAGGGCCGTCCGCTGTGCCCTTCTCACGATTTTTCTCCTAACCGCTACCTCCATCGCCGGAGCCCAAGTGGGGCATGCGTATAACACCACGGACTCCCACACCGTGTAGTATAGCCTTCTGGCCTGTCTGGCGGGTCCCCTGGTGCTCGGGAGGAGTGACCCCAATGCCCCCACCATTCTGCCCGCTCTCTCCACGACATCACTTAGGTGCGGCCAGAAACTCCTCCTTCCGTCCATAAGAACCCCTAGGTACTTTAGTCTCTTACCTATAGAGACTTTAGCTCCCAGGATATCCATATCCTTCACCGTTTCTTTCATATTACCTCTAAGGAATATTACCTCTGTTTTTTCTGTCGCAATTGTCAGGCCGGTTTCCAAGAACCACGTCCTGATTCTCTCCATAGCTATCTCAATTATCTTCAGGTTTCTTGCCGAAAAAAGGACCGCGAGGTCGTCCGCGTAGGCAACAGCCACGATGTTCTGTAGCTTATTTACGCTCTCCAGGACGCCGTCATACACGATGTTCCAGAGGAACGGGCCTAACACGGATCCCTGTGGGACTCCCGCGGTGATGTTCACCTCAACTACCCCATCGTCTGCATAGATGGCTGCCCTTCTTTCCCTGAGGTATTCTCTCAGAATACCTCAGGGTGGGTGACACGCTTCTCTTTTCGAGCTCCTAGTGTATTTTTTCCCACCTTAGCGCATTGAACGCGTTCTTTACGTCCAGAGCTACCAACACGCACGTTCTATTTTTAGCCCTACAATTTTCGGCGAAACTGGCTACCTCGCGAGTCGCGTCCACCGTGCCTACCCCACGCCTAAACCCGTATTGTTTGGGGTGGAACGGGTCCTGCCCTAGCTCTATCTCCAACAGGGCCTTAATAGCATACTCCCAGGCTTTGCTTAGCGCTGGGAGTATACTAATCGGCCTGTAAGCCCTGCAATCGACTAGGTCTTTCCCCGGTTTTGGCATGAGAACGACTCTGGCGAGCCTCCACGACGCCGGGATCGTTCCCCTCTTCAGGGTATCAATAATCGCTGCCCTTATATCTTCTCGGAACTCCTTACCGATGATGGTCACAACCTCCGAGGGCACCAAGTCCATTCCCGGGGCCTTCCTGGCCTTCAGTTTGTTCACGGCCTCCACTACCAGATCCAGGGTTACCCTCGCGATGGTATCGTCCGCCGTGTTATCCCCTCCATGTGCCAGTCCTTGACCACCTGGCGGCTCTCTGTCCACTTCCCGAGTGGTGACGAAAAGGGCTTCTGCGATCTTCCTGGCCTTTTCCTTCTTGATCACCGTCTTCGGGCCTTTGCCCTTCAAGGTGGCCATCACCGCCTTATATGGCTTGCCCCACGGGTCCCCGTCGACCATGGAGATTAGGCTCGCCCATCCTTTTTCCTTCGCCCTCCATATGGAGGTTTGGACGGTCCTTTTAGCTTCCCTGAATTTAGAAAGTTTCTCATGACGGGTAATCGGGTTTACCCTGGGTCCCTTCTTCCTTGCCCTCTGTAGGGCCCTTCTCGCCGCGTGCATCTTAGCCCTGTTCATGTTGATCTCTTCCGACCACCATTGGTTGGGTTTTTTTGCTCCCTTTGGTACTTTCTTCTTCTTCAGGGTTCCCGCTGTTGTTAACTCCATTAGTCCCTGGAGGATCGCAGCCACCGGTTCGCCACCATGCCCCAGGGTGGGCTCTTCAAACTCGGATCTCCTCAGATCCCTGTACTTTCCGATCACGTCCTCCGCTATGAGATCTTCCACCTCATACGGAGTCCAACTCTGGCCCCCCGGACGCTCCCCCCTGCCTCGGAACACGTGCAAGACGTATTTATGGTCCGATTCAGTGGGTTTCGGAAGTATACTGCTCTTGATATGTCTATTCGCCATTGGCCTGTCAACAGACATGACGTCAATAAGGGACCTTCCGCCGTTCCTCTTGAACGTATAGCTCCCCTTTAGCCTTATAGGGTCCAGTCCCTGTCTCGCCATAAGGCCCATACAGAGGCGTCCCCTCTTGTCCGTCCTGGTGCCCCCCCAGTCCGTGGACTTAGCGTTCAAATCGCCTGCCATAATCAGGCCCTTGCCCGGGGTCCACACCTCTCTGATTATGGCCTCCAGTTCGTCCATAAATGTGGGGAAGTCCGTTTTCTTATTATTCGGCGAGCAGTAGCAGCTAATGACGATGGTGCTATCCACTTCCACCGTTACAATCCCCGCCGATCTAACGTTTCCCTCCACGCTTGCGAACCTGCCATTGAACCCTGTAATCCACAGGCTCGCGTCCCCTATACCGTCATTGTGCCATTCTGGGAGTTGCCTGGCCGGTTCCGAGATGACGACGACATCGACAGACAACTCCCACGCATTCTGAATCATAAGCTCCTGCGCCAGCTTACATCTGTTCAGATTTATCTGCAGTAGTCTGAGTGGCTTGGCGGGTTGCTTCCTTTTAGTTCTATTAGCTCCTCTAGCTCCTCTAGTTGGTCCTTGGGGCATTTCTGGTACCGGTTTTAAGGCCCCCCGCCACCTGCTTCCCCCTACTCAGCGGGCATGCAAGGGATGCCGTCACGTGCGCGGTCCTATTACCTATAAGCCCCGCCTCCGAGCAGATAATGCACCTGGGTGGGTTTGTGCATTCTGTTATTGCGTGGTTTACTTCCCCGCATCGTCTGCACCTCTCACTCCCCTCTACCTGCATACGGCAGTCCCTCGCTAAGTGCCCAAGGGTATGGCACCTAAAGCATCTCGTGGATTTCTGCAATATTCCAATCCTCGCCATCGAGAGCCCCGATCTAAACTTAGTACCCTCGGCCTGTTTATTCAAGGCATTGGAGCACAGTCCGCCATCCTTGCGGACTGTGCAGGAGTGGGGACGCATCAAGCTCGTGCGGGATATTTCGTGCGAACTCGCCCCAGTCCGCTGAGACTAGTCAAGCGTAACGTTTGGTGCAGTCTAGTTGAATATATATTTTAGACACCACGTGTTGTCCGTGGTGGATTAAGACTACAAGAATTGTCGTGTAGCCGTTTGGCTAACGACTGTTTGGTGTCTCATAGATTGTCTATCAGACAGTAGACCCCATCGCACTGTTGTGCGTACGCTTTCACCATGTGCACGTGTTCGTG
Source organism: Andrena flavipes (assembly GCA_963971345.1). Classification (NCBI taxonomy): domain Eukaryota; kingdom Metazoa; phylum Arthropoda; class Insecta; order Hymenoptera; family Andrenidae; genus Andrena; species Andrena flavipes. Next base: position 17,064,299 of record OZ020481.1, read on the forward strand.
CGGGTGAACAATAAAGTTCCTAGTCACTGCATCCAGTCTACATCTATTGCCTCTCACCATCGATCACGATAGCGGCCGTAGGACCGCTGAGGGACGTCAATACGACGTTTTCCCCAATCTACCATTCTACAATTGGTGACCCCGACATTGGCTGAGAGGATGGTGGCTGGCAGTCATCTAGTCCCCTGCATATTTGCTGGTGATGGACTTCCTGGATCATCTAGGCGACGACTGTGTCTCGGCAGGCGTATAAGCGCCTTCGTATGCTGATCTTTGGACTGGCCCTCGTCGAGGGAAACGGCTGGTTTATTTGCTGTTCTGGACTGTATTCTACGCAGAGCTGTGCTGTGGATTCTGCATTGCTGAGCCGCACAGATAGCTGAGGGTCTTCCCTTCGGGATCGGCTCATTCGGGCATCATTCGCTGTGGCGGAATCAACACGGATTTGCGGTAAGCGAAGTGGCAATTGTACCATTGTAGTGTCATAAATTTGGGCCGACGCGACCCAGGCTAAGGGACCACCGAGTGACGCGCTGGGTATCGGTCGGGCCCCGGTGTAGTTTTAAGACGGATGGTTGTGTGTGTGCGTGTGAATGAGGGGTGCGTAACTGTGACTGCCTGGAAAATGGAAGAGGCAGGCAGTGTCATTCTAACCGAGCGTGGGTAAACTTCGACCTGCAAGAAGCGGTCAAGAGAGAGGTTTTCTCTTAGGGGACATTCCACGCCAAATCGGACACTTTTTGGAGTAACATTTCGGATGTGGCTCAAAATTGAATATGTTGTAGTCTTTAGGGATGTATAAACATATGTCGAAGGATTTTTGAAAATTTTGAAAAATGTAGGTTTTAGAGCTGTTTGAAGGTAAGTGCTAACTTTTTTTCAATAAATTATAGCTATGGAAGTAGTAAACGGATGGAGTTGAAATTTATGGTGCTTATAGAGAAGACATTGAAGTTTTAAGAAAAAATTATTTCAATTTAAAAAAAAAATAATTTAAACCATTTCTGTGCAATTATTATAAACAAATGCAGTTTTTTAACATCGGGCGCGATTTTAAAAATCTGGAAAAAAAATTAGAATATAGTTCTATCCTTCCCCTTCATGGTCCAATTGTCAACAATATGGACATTTTAATATTAGCCCTGTAAAAATTGCCGAAAGTCGACGCCGCGTGCGGGCGCACTCCCGCTGCAGGCGCGTCGTCGCCGGTAGCCTCGACGACTCTAGCGGGCGAACGTGCGTTGCTATCTACAACCAAGGTGACTATCAACCGGCATTATTCTAAATAATCTCCGAATATTTGCAAGTTTTAAAGCGATTAATAAATATTGGTAACTCACTCTTTGTCAATGGTACTTATCGATGAAAACATTTCAGTTGCCATTGTCCAATGGAAACCACGAGAAGGTGGTGAGTTTTCTTCCATCGGGATGGGATGGGATATCATGCGAAATTGGATTAAAGATTCTACCATATCAGTGAGTGTATAACGGAATGAATAACCAGATCTATAATTAATTAATTCATAACTTTTACAATTTTGGTGTTTGTACTATAGTACAAACTCATTGATATGGTAGAATCTTTAATCCAATTTCGCATGATATCCCATCCCATCCCGATGGAAGAAAACTCACCACCTTCTCGTGGTTTCCATTGGACAATGGCAACTGAAATGTTTTCATCGATAAGTACCATTGACAAAGAGTGAGTTACCAATATTTATTAATCGCTTTAAATCTTGCAAATATTCGGAGATTATTTAGAATAATGCCGGTTGATAGTCACCTTGGTTGTAGATAACAACGCACGTTCGCCCGCTGGAGTCGTCGAGGCTACCGGCGACGACGCGCCTGCAGCGGGAGTGCGCCCGCACGCGGCGTCGACTTTCGGCAATTTTTACAGGGCTAATATTAAAATGTCCATATTGTTGACAATTGGACCATGAAGGGGAAGGATAGAACTATATTCTAATTTTTTCCAGATTTTTAAAATCGCGCCCGATGTTAAAAAACTGCATTTGTGTATAATAATTGCACAGAAATGGTTCAAATTATTTTTTTTCTTAAATTGAAATAATTTTTTCTTAAAACTTCAATGTCTTCTCTATAAGCACTATAAATTTCAACTCCATCCGTTTACTACTTCCATAGCTATAATTTATTGAAAAAAAGTTAGCACTTACCTTCAAACAGCTCTAAAATCTACATTTTTCAAAATTTTCAAAAATCCTTCGACATATGTTTATACATCCCTAAAGACTACAACATATTCAATTTTGAGCCACATCCGAAATGTTACTCCAAAAAGTGTCCGATTTGGCGTGGAATGTCCCCCCTGTTAATAAACTGGACAGTAGTCGATGCGAAAGTTTCAAATCGCGATTTGACGTCGTTCTCATCCATGTTCCGGCTTGAAAAAAATACCATTCGATTCGTTTAGCCTACAGCTAATAAATGCGTTTTTAAAAAAAGTGGAGAGATTTTGTTAAAAGTCAACAAAAAATTAAAACATACGATAGTGCACACCGCTTAGAACTGCACGGATCCCGTGGTCAGTCTGCACGCACGCGTTTTCAAAACAATCGCCTAGCGTAGGAAAGTATTTATATACGATGCAACAAAACAAACTTTTCGTTCAGTAACAACATGTAAAAAAATGAAAGGAAGAATCACTAAAAGCTACCTACTATTGCTAATCTTTTATATGGCAAGCAGATATTTCTATTACTTTTCTCGAGAATACCGAAAACACTGAGCGAAAAGTTTGTTTTGTCCCATCGTATATAAATACTTTCCCACGCTAGGCGATTGTTTTGAAAATGCACGCGTGCGGACTGACCACGGGATCCGTGCAGTTCTAAGCGGTGTGCACTATCGTATGTTTTAATTTTTTGTTGACTGTTAACAAAATCTCTCCATTTTTTTTAAAAACGCATTTATTAGCTGTAGGCTCAACGAATCGAATGGTATTTTTTTCAAGCCGGAACATGGATGAGAACGACGTCAAATCGCGATTTGAAACTTTCACATCGACTACTGTCCAGTTTATTAACAATAAACAAAATATTCTTAATACGGGTTGAGAAAACATTCCTCTAGCTTGGAAATGAGCCCATGACATTATCTTTAAAAATAACCGAGATATTAGAGTTTAAGTGATGACGCGGCAGCCAATTTTGTTCCAATTTTTAAGACATTAACTTTAAATATTTCGAAAACTATTTGACATAGGCCTTTAAAATTCAGTATATAAGAGAATCGGTGAAACTAAAATTTCCCTCTATCCGTTTCGACGTGGAATAGCTCGTATGCGTTTAACTAAGTTTTGGTCATTTAGAAGGTTAGTAGCTTTTGGCATAATTATGCCCAAGCGAAGACCTTGGCGCAAAAACTGGGTAAGCTCAGTGTTTGGTGAAATGTTACTTGCTCAACTTTTAATTGTTTTTATACATTGTCGATTGATGGGTGTAAGAATGAGACAACTTTCGCAAGTTGGACTCTACCCGGTTTTTGCAACAAGGTCGTCAATTAATACACTTGATATTGGATGTATATTTTGTCGAAAATGGCTTTTTATTGACTTCGATGTAAACAATTATGTTTTTCCTTATACAGGCCGAGGAGACATATACCAATCGAAATGGTTTGAGCTGGATTGTTTCCACTTTCTCTCAGACAGAGACATACCGCACGAGACAGCTGATACAATCGATTACGTAAGAACAACTATTACATACATATAGTACAGCCATTTTTAAAAAAAAAAGCTTTTATATTCGACTACACTCATTACTTCGTTAGTTATACATACATAGGGGAGAGTCGTGCAGTACCGACCCCTACATACATACATGCATACATAAACATGTACATTCATACATACACACATACATACATACATACATACATACATACATACATACATATATACAAACATACATAGATACATATGGATACACTATTCACACAATATTTTGCACTGGTGGGCTAAATATTATTTTGCCACGGTATCGAACCATTTCCGACAAAATGTCGGGCAAGGTGTAGTCGTATTTCCTTAGCCGTATTCGCTGTTCTTCGATGAACAGATACTTCGACGTCGTCCCTACAAATCACCTGTCCCGTTTCCCCAGTACTTGAAGTGGCTGGTGAAGCGCTGCCCTGCCCTGCATTCTCGTTTCTTCGCAAGAAATTGTGGAGATAGACTGTTGTCAAAACAACTTTTTTTGAATTTTGAGGAGTTAATAGAATCGATTTTCGTAAAACACGGAAGACCGAACTGAGTACCCCGAAAGCGTTTTCGACAACTCGACGCCCTCTTGACAAACGGTAATTAAAAATCCGCTCGATCGTACCGTGATCGGGCTCACCGTCAAACGACCTCATTGTGTACTCGTTCAGTGCGAACGCTTTGTCCCCGAGGATCATGTACGGAACTTTACGCAAATATGGCACTCCCAGAATTTCCGGCTTTGGTATATTCAGTCGCTGATTTTCCAGCATCTCGTACAATTTAGTGTTTTTAAATACACCGCCATCAGAAATTCGTCCCTGACACCCGACATTTACATATAAAAACTTGTAATTGGCATCCACCAGCGCAAATAAAACTATACTAAAATGTTGCTTATAATTAAAATAATCTGTGCCGGAGTTTGCAGGCGCTTGGATCATCACGTGTTTTCCATCCATGGCTCCTATTGCGTGGGGGAAGTTCCATTTCTTCTCAAAATTGTCCGCAACGGCCAGCCACTCTTCCTCCGAAGATGGTAACTGTAATTTTCAATAAACGATTTGTAATTAATTTTCGAAGGTATCTGAAGCAACACCTGAACTGGAGGCTGATACGCGCATGGAAACGCCCGAGGAGGGCGAAGAGTACCGAGAAGCGTCTACCAGCTTCGAGAGTGTCAGTAGCCAAGCGTCCGACGAACGCGCTTCTATCGCCGCGGAAGCGTCACGTCCGGCGAAACGACGCCGGGTGGCGGAAAGGAACGCGAGCGACCCGAGGCTTGCGAGGGCTTTCGAGATTTTGGAGAAATCTTCGAACGCCCCCACAGACCCGTATTTTACATTCGGACTACACGTGGCCAATGAATTAAGGAAATACGATCCACAGACATTGGCGCGTGTAAAATATATTATTAACGGCGCCCTTTTCGACGCGGATATGGGCAGGTGTAGCGGCGATAACAATTGTACTAGCGATAAATAAAATGTAAATATTCTTAATCCTAATTTTATCTTATTTGTCCGTCCCCTACTCATGACATTTCATTCGATTATAATGTACCAAAAAGTTATTAAGGGGGTATACCCGTTTGAACCCTCGGAAAATGTGTACACTTCGTGGATTTTTTTTCAAGTCAACGGCTTGATGCACATTTCAGGTTTTTTTTTTTTTTTTTTTTTAACTATCTTTGCATAGTATTATGAACGACTTAAAAAAAAGTTTCACTTAAAAAACTATTGTTTTTGGGAAGTTGTGGATACATATCCGAAAGTCTCCCGATTTTAGACGGTTAATCGGTGGCCCTAAAAACTCGCGCTACGTTCAATCAATTCACTTCCAATTTTTATTATTATTATTATTATTATTAAATCAACGGGAGAACCCTTTAGAGTACAAAATTTGGTATATCGTACAAGAAATATTACATATAAAAATTAAAACTAGAATAAATATATATATATATATAAATATAAAGAAGATTTAAGGAACATTTAAACTTAACAGACTAAGAAGCGACAAGGACTAGACAAAAATCACGACACTTGAGGTGATGACAGATTCTTCAAAAGTAGATCCCTAAACATAGTTAGGGAGTCTACGAACAAATCCAGATTGGCCGGGCATTGATTCATTTCGCCCATGGCTCGATTTATGGGGTCAACGGAGTAGTACCGATATACTGGGAGCCTTACCACAAAAAGGGATCTTGGACGCAACGACCGCTGCGGAGCATTGAAATTAATTCTCTCAACAAGCTCGTGGCAGTTTATATGACCGTGAATAATTTTGTATAGGAATACTATGTCGGAAAAAACACGGCGGTCACTAAGAGTCAAGAGTCCCAATTTTTGCAAGGCAGGACAGTAATCATGGTCCCAGAAGCGCATTGGGCTACCAGAGGCCCTCATGGCCATCCTCAGAAATTTGTGCTGGACCCTTTCAATTGAGTTAATATATTGTTTATGCCTCGGGCTCCAAATCACAGATGCATATTCGACCTGCGACCTGACCAGTGTTACATATAGCAGCTTTAGCGTCCTGATTTTTTTGAAATGTTTACCGAATCTGGCGATGAAACCAAGGGTTTTCATAGCCTTACATACAATGTTTCGGTAATGTGTGCGAAAGTCTAGACATGACGTAAACGTGACCCCCAGGTCAAGAACTTCCGCCACTACAGACAATGCGGTACCTTCTAAGTTATAAGTTGAAGGGATGCAGCTAACTGCCCTGTGCGACCTTAATAATACGCATTTACTCGCGTTAAGGCGCAACCTATTAGCGGTACACCACTGCTCAAATCCGTGGAGATCATCCTGCATCTGATCAACGTCAAGAACACCGTTGATTGTGCGGAAAATCTTCAGATCATCCGCGTACATTAGGAAATTACAGTGCCTGAAAACCCCCTTAAGGTCGTTAATAAAAAGAAGGAAGAGGAGAGGACCGAGGTGAGAACCCTGAGGGACTCCCGAGGTAACATTGATCGGATCCGACAAGTGGCCCTGAACCCCTACCACCTGCACCCTGTCCCCAAGGTAGCTGTTTATCCAAGCGAGGAGTGACCCATTGATTCCATTTGCAACTAACTTATGGTGCAGGATGCAATGATCCACAGAGTCAAAGGCTTTACGAAAGTCAGTATACACGGTGTCGATCTGAAGACCCGCGTTAAGTGCAGCAGAAATAAAGCAGTGGTATACCGCGAGGTTTGTTGTCGTCGACCGACCTGGGACAAATCCGTGCTGCTCGTCACATATAACATTTGTGAGATTGGACGTTAAGTGCTCGGTTATTATCTCCTCAAAGATCTTAGGCATTACCGATAGTTTGCATATCGGCCTATAATTTCTTACCTCCGAGCGGTCACCTGCCTTGAATACGGGGGTAACCAAATTGGCCTTCCAAGCTGCGGGGAAAATTCCCTTTTCTAGTGAGGAATTGAAAATATGCCAGAGGGGCCTAGCAAGGATAAAGCGGCACTCATTCAGAAACAGAGGTGGGACGCCATCGAGTCCTGGGCCCTTTGTCCTATCCAGAGTGTTGAGCTTCGAGAAAATTTGGCCGATGGAAATGGAAACTGAATGAATGTTGACGTCGCCAAGAGGGGACCTCTCAGGATTCAAGGCAGGCACAGCCCCGGATCGCGGTGTGTAAACAGAGCCAAAAAAGTCCGCGAACAGATTAGCAGCATCCGCGTGCGACGAGGCAGATCTGCTGTCAAGATGAACCATACCCGGAATTCCATGAGCACCACGTTTTGTATTGACAAATTTCCAGAAGCTTGATATGTTATCAGATACAGCACTCTCTACGCTGTCAATATAAGCACGTTGATCATGCGACATTGAAAGCTTGCATCTAGAACGGAGACTGGTAAAATTTATATAGTCGCTTAATGCGCCGGAACGCTTAAAGTCTTTGTGCGCCCTTTTCTTTAGTCTAATCAGGGACCTCAAGCCCGGGGAAAACCAAGACGGAAAGGTGGATCCAGTAACTGTTCTGACAGGAATAAAGGCCTCAATTGCATTATTAATGTGGAAGTATAGGCATTCCAAGGCTCGTTCCGGATCGGAGTCAGAAGTCACATTATCCCAATCCACAGAATTCAGATAATTTAAAACGCTAGGGTAGTCCCCGCACTTGAAATCCCTGTACACGAGATTGCATCGCATGAGGTCAGGACCCGAGGCAGAAACACTTAACTTTATATATATGGGAGGATGATAGACGTCAGGATCAATAAGGACATCAATGGCACGATCCAAAGTGACATCAGAAGAGTTTACAAAGACGAGATCGAGCATAACACCGAAATCGTTGAAAACATTGTTTACTTGCTTAAGGTTGCAATAACTAGCGCAACAGAGGAGAAGATCGATGGCTGCGGATTCACTCGACGACACACCCGAGTCTCTGAAGTAACTCTGAGCCGAGCCATTGTGCCATACAGCGTGAGGGAGATTATAATCTCCATAAAGACAAATGGTATCGTCACTATACTTATGGAATAGCTCCATTACCGAGTCAGCATGACTAGCGTATAGTGAAGTCTGGGAAGCCGGTGGGATGTAAACTGCCCCCAGAAGCAGGTTCTTATTATTTAGTAGGTGGACTCTTACAAACACTTGTTCGACAGCATGACAGTTTACAGTTACGGAGTAAGACAACAATGACTTTTTGACCGCGATAAGAACTCCGCCTCCCCTTGAGAAGACACTGGATAGTTGGGATCTGTCACACCTGTACACTGTATAATCACGGAGGCCAAGCTCATTAGACGATATGGCAGGAGTGAGCCAGGTCTCTACAAAAATAATCACGTCATATGACAGTGCGGATAAGAGAACGGAGTTGATGAGGGAGTCAAGTTTGGTACGAAGACCACGAACATTTTGTACATAAACTAAAGGGTTCAATTCGCGTTTTTTTGTGACGAGTCATTGTGTGGTCTACCCTTCACGATCTTAGGGACTCCACGGATGTATCGGATCGTCATCTGGGTTTGGCCCTGTTCGTGAAGGACACGGAGCTTCTCTCGTAGCTGCATGATGGATTCCCGTTGACTGTTGGTTTTGTCGTCGGAGATCTTGTACAGGCCCTTATACCGGTGCTTAGACTGGAGAATCTTCTTCACCTCAGCTGCTGTGTCGAGGCGGACACAGAGCGGTCTACAGGGAGTCTTACCCTGCTTGCCAATACGATACGTAGCTGAAACGAGGCAGCTCTGAGGGCAGATCTCCGTCAGGACTCCGCGGACAGCAGTCAGGTCGACGGATTTATTCAATTCCGGCGAGGATTCTTGCGGCTCAGGAACTCCAAAGATGATTAGATTCCTGGATCTATGCTCCCTGTCGTTGAGCTCCTCAACGACATCATCGGCCGACATTGGCGTCTGCTGGGCTTCTGTCGAGACGGAGGGCATGTCCTCCAGGGCCTTGACTCGTTCAGACAAGGAGGCAATGTCCGATTTCATTGTTGAGAGGTCCGCTCTAATCCCCATCAGTATTTGATCCCGAAAGACTGATAGCTTCGAATCAATCAGTTCACTCACTATGTCCCTGATATCGTCAGCCGTTGGTAATGTAGAGAGCGACTGGAGAGTGGGCGTAGGTAAGACAGATATCGGTCTTGCCGGCGAGTCAACGGCCCGTCTGACGGTTGACTGCGATGAAGCGGATCCAGCACGGCAATCAACAAGACTTTTAGCGGCCCAGGGATGGCCCGAGCGTGCCAAACACGAGGCTCCTGGATGACAGCTAATACCACAGCCCAAGCAAGTTACTGGATTAGCCACTGCTGTAGAGCAGCCTCTGCATTTCTTCGTGCCATTTGACATGATGAGATCAGAAGAGAAGACCAGACAGACAAAAAATGCACTTGGGGCAAAACAAACTAAAGCCCACACAGCAGAGCAACTCGAGAATGGAGAAACAGCTCTAATAAGATATAATAGAGCACACAGTATTAGGCTAGCACCCACAGAAACGTTAAAAACTGGCCTAGGATTTGAACAGTCACAGAGTACACGATGAGTCACAAGCCAGCGGGCGCACAACCAAAACAAACGACCTGTCACTTCAAAGTCTGATGACACACAATTTTGCATGCAGAATCGTAATAAGCTTCCACATCGTCCAATGAAGGCATTTTTTTTATTCCGATTCACCGTTTATTACTTATAAAGGAAAAAGGTGGATTTTTCTCTTACAAAAATCTAACTTCACCTTTGATCTCTCGCCATTTCTTTATTTTTCAAAATTTTCAAAATCGGCTTCGTTGGACGATATAGACATACTTTATAAGAAAATTTTATTGTTTTTGATTTCACGACATACAGCTGTTTTCGGGGCCATCGTTTAGCCGTCTAAAATCGAAGGCTTTTGGATGTGTATGCTTAACTTCCCAAGAACAATAGATTTTTAACTGAAACTTTGTTTTGAGTATCTCATAATACTATGTGAAGATAGTAAAAAAACTGGAAATCTGCATCAAGTCGTTGACTTGTAAAAAAATCCACAAAATGTACACACTTTCCGAGGGTTCAAACGGGTATACCCCCTTAAGTACCCGTGAGAAATTTAAAAAGAAAATGAACACAATGAAATTACAACTTCTCTACTAATTAAACATACATATACACTTATTTTTATTTACACTTGCCTTTACGTAATCCTTTAGACCTTCAATTATTGCGTCGCAAGTTTCAGGAACTATGGTCGATATTGCCTGCTTGGACACCCGAAACGTGTATTGTAGACTGCTGTACGAGTCCCCAGTTGCTAAATACCTCAATGTGATGGCCAACCTTTCCTTCACCGTAATCGCCTCCCGCATACACGTATTTATTCGTTTGACACGCGACTCGATTACAGCTGTCAAATAATTAAAATCTCCTATTTCCATGCGTGTCAAATTTCTCACATTTTCCTCTGCACAGTCGAACAGCATATCTGCATGGAGTAGGTTTTGGCATTGCAACCGGTTTGCAAATAATTTTCTGGTCCACGAGCGTCGTTTTCTCCTTGGATTGCGTTCACGTTCCAAAATATGATGAATTAATATATATGCTGCTGCGGCAGTGCGTTGACGGAACGGCATGACTGTCTCGGCGACTATTCAACGTATTGCACAGCACAAAAAACTTTTCACGGCACCGGAATACGAAGAGCGTGTCACGAAGTGCCGTTTTCGGAATACTGTCGTATACTGACTTCGAGGTCCTCAAGCGATGCCGAAAACGCGCATAAAAAAAGGTGCGCGAAATGTACTTACCTGTGCAATTATGGTTACCAGATGTGTAGGGTAGCTGTAACTCAACTCACTCAAGGAATCCGACAGGATGCCGAAAATTGTAAAGTCCATTTACCTGAAGAGCCGCTGCATAGCAATGCCCCGCCATGTCCTTTCCGTCGAACTTTTCTGATTTTTATAGAGTAGTAAGGCAAGGGGGATTCCAACTCAATTTTGAGTTTGAAGGCCATTTCCCCCTCTCCTCCCCCGACCTTGAAATCCAAATTTGAGTCTCAAGGTCGCAGGAAATCCATCGCAGCGGGCGGCGGGCGGCGACGGCGGGCGGCGGACCGCGACACAGTGGTGGGGGTATAAGCGGACCGCGGCTGATGACGTCATAGAGATGGCGGAGTAGTGGGCGCGAGATCTGAATATCGATGCCGAACCGTATCGAGGAGGAGGAGGAGGAACCGCGAGTGAGAAGTGCTACCCTGGACTCCAACCTGTTGGTAAGGAAGGAAACATTAATTTATGATATTAATACAAATGAAAAAAACTGAATCTCGGGCGACGGGGCTCGAACCCAAGACCTCCGCGGTACGAGTCAACCGCCTAACCAACTCCCCCAACGTCGGCTCTTCGACATTAGTCTTTTCCGAATGGTATATATGCCGAGCGTCACACGCGTTCGTTTTTTATCGGACGATGTCGGCTTTTTTACACACTGCGTCTTCGGAGGAGGGAAAGAGACAAAGCATTTTTTATTCGGAGGAGAGAGAGAGAGAGCACTACATAGCGTCGCAGCGTCTCGCGCGATCGCGCGTAACTCGAATCCTCTGGAGCGGCCGGGGCGGGGTGATGTCATTTTCACGGCGCGAAGAACGAAGTAGAATTATGCGACGTCAGCAGAATGTTTTTTCCACAGCGCAGAGAAAATAATAATTATTGAAACGTAGAATCTTAATATTATGTGAGGAAGACGGGCGAATGAAATTGTGAAATTATATATGTTTACGATATATATTGTTACATAATAATAATGATAATAATAAAATAAAAAATAAAAGCAAAAAGAAAAAAATCTGGATGATAAAATAAAAAAAATATAAAATCTAAATATCGTCGCTGTCGTCGTCCATCGGTGCCGAAGATGTCGAAGGTGATGGGGACGGTTGCAGCCACTCCGGTGGGGATGATGGGTTCCGCGCATTTCCATGAATCACCTACACACAGATACAAAAGTTGATATAATAATGATACATTAAACATAATAAACATCACGCACATAAACACAATGCAGAATGTTACATACCTGCAGAAGCGACGAAGGCGGCGAAGGGGTAGAAGGCTGCCACATATCCCACTCGATAGGATCATCAGCAAATAGTTCACTTAACAATAAATCTACAGGAACTTGCGCAGGGTCGGTTTGAACTGAAACATTACTGCCCCGAAGCCCCGATACTGAGTTCTTTAAAACGGCGTCGTAATCGATCTTTTCAGCATTAACACTGTTACGCCACACCACACTTTGCGGAGCACCCACACGATTCCGCTGATATATATTTGGATATGCGAAAATATTATCATCCTCATCATCACCTTCTAATAAATATTCATTCCGTGCATTGCGATTCAGCCAGAACTCTTCATCCCCGAAGTGGTCGTCCGGTGGATCATCTCGTATGGTGGTCCCATTATGAAATACTTTTAAAAAAATTCCACCATCATGCTCTGCCTCCGCCTCACGATGTTCACCAACCCGAATTTCCTCAGATTGTACTGCGATATTTCGACACGTCACGTATACTTTTGGATTAATCTGGCGAATAGGTGTCACAGCAGCTGTGATTGTACCCGTAGCTGACCGGTTCAAATTCACGGGTAGATACATAATCTGAAATCGATTTTTCTTATAATTCTCAAAGTTATTAACACAACGATTCACTAAAAATATGATAATGGAAACTTACGGTATTATTCGATTGTATCTTCTATGCGTTGAACGATTGATGATATCCTTCAAAGCAATTTCACTTAGCTCAAAAAAATGAAGAGTGTTTAAAAACTGTCAAAGTGACTGCACGTCAACCACGATTTTGAATGCAACTGGTCTCGCTACATCTCCAGGCTCGCACAAGGAGACCCTTACCATGAAATCGAGAAGTGCTTAGCTTTACAAAGTGAGACGCTGTTGTTCTCTAGATTCATTTCCGCTGACCATTACATTTATTCTTTTCACACATCATTTCGTCGAACCGTTTTCTCCTTCTTCTTTGACACATCATTTGACTAGATCACACCATTTTGAATGTATATGAAACGTCTGTTGTATCACTTTCAACGCCTAACATACCACTTCGAACGTGAATCGAACGGGTATTGAACGCGAATCGAACGGTTTTGAACGGGTGTCGAACGCGAATCGAACGGTATCGAACGGGTATTGAACGGGTATTGAACGGGTATCGAACGGTTTTGAACGGTATTGAACGCGAATCGAACGCGAATCGAACGGTTTTGAACGGGTGTCGAACGCGAATCGAACGGGTTTTGAACGGGTATCGAACGCGAATCGAACGGGTATTGAACGCGAATCGAACGGTATCGAACGGGTTTGAACGGGTATCGAACGCGAATCGAACGGTATCGAACGGGTATTGAACGGTTTTGAACGGTATTGAACGCGAATCGAACGGTATCGAACGGGTGTCGAACGCGAATCGAACGGGTTTGAACGGGTATTGAACGCGAATCGAACGGTATCGAACGGGTATTGAATGGTTTTGAACGGGTTTTGAACGGGTTCCACATAATAATTACAACTATCGTCTTAATCTAGCGTACATGTAGGAAGTTGGAGAGGGTGAAGAAAAAAACATTTATGCATTAAAATTGATTATATTTTATTTAAGCATTTCTCTCTGGCGTTTAGACCACCAGTTGAATATTTTAAATACATTTTGCATGGCACAGTGTTTCGCGTGTCTACCACATCGCAGTGTATTAACTACATTTAGCTTATTTAGTGATTTGATATCCTCGTAGTCAATGTCCAGCGTCTCGATGACCACGTCCGCTATCGTATTTTCGTCGAGGAAATCCATGAGCCAGTCGCGTTTCTGCAGCCCTTTAACGTATATGATATGGGATGTGTCATCTTCTTCGTCGATCGCATCAGCTACAGCTTTCGTAATTAGCCGTTTAGCCATACTGTACGGAACGTCTCCATCGTCCCAACGTAGTCCATGATGCTTTGCCACCAGCCATCGAATGCTTGATTTGTCGGATTTCGTAAGAAGATATTGCGGCATCGAACTCCCAAAAATATAGTGCGAGAGAAATAATCCATTTCGTAGAACCGCCACTTCCTTGACGACAAATCTTCCATTGACGATGAACCCTTGCAGGTCAACAAATGTTGGTACAGTCATCATCGGTACAATTTGGAGGTCCGTTCGCTTCCAAGACAGACGGGAGAATGCAGCCTTTCTCGTAAAGCATGTCGATTTTCACGATGAAATTTTATGTGAATTTGGCACAGGAGAGGGCGGGCAAGTAGGGTGGCAATTTAATTGATTTTGCGCACCACGTTTGTCAGCGGATTATATTCAACCACCCGATCATGCAGAATCAGACAGTATGCCGTAGTATTTGCAGGTACATTCTCTTTACACTCGAATTCTATGCGCACGTCCACGGTGCCATTCTTGATCGACTCATTTTGTCGCGAGCAATCAATCACCACGAGGGGGCCAAATTGTAAAAATTCCGCCACGGTGAATAATGCCTCGTTGCAACTATATCCATAATACGATTTATGGAATTGCGTATACATGTTAAACAAGATGGCGTGCTTATTCTTGTCAAAGTCCAAGTTCAGATCATCGTATGGGTAAAATTCCGAGTTGAGAAAAAGTTTTACATTGGTCAATTTACAGTTGTTGAACATAGTAACGTCTTCGCTCATCACATTCTTTCGAGCAGTCTGTAGAGCAAAGATAATGTATCGCGGCTTCTCCAGCTGCGCAGCTGCCTTCACAGCCCACGAATGTTTGGTCGTGCTCTGTAAGAGAGGATACTCGTACAAATCCCACGAGTGAAAACAAATTCTCAGGTTTTGTCCACTTTCCAAAGCACGTAGCAACGATAGCTTATTAACGTCGTTCAGCGTCACATGAGGCATCCGCCATTGCACTTTAAGTAATTCGATTTCTGGTTCCAACATCGGCGATCCTATTAGAGAATTGTTATCGTTGCGTGATCGTATTAAAATCACTTCATGACGAGCATTAATAATCATGCGTTTGTAGTCCTCGCAAAATCCCAGCAAATATTTGAGTGGGACGCAAAAATTAAAATGATTTTTCAATATTAGTCCATCGCGTCGTTTCAAGCCCCATCCTGCATTCTCTATATTTTTGTCTTCGTCGGATGTCGGCGATACATAGTTTTTAAGCGTGCTAGTTATTCCGACGTTTCTGTTGCGGTTAATCTCCACGCCATTCAGCTCGTATCGAATCTCATCGAATAAGAACGCCATGCAATTATTTCCCAACGTCACAGTTAACGCATCATTTGGCTTATTTATCTTCAATTTCCCCTCCACGTAGAGGAAACTTTCACACGGCAATGTGTATAAATCCTGCTGCTGTATAGGTATTCTTATCTCATCGCTGTATCCAAACGTCGTGTTGACGTATGGGTTGTACGTGTGAGTCTCGAGCTTGACGATGCGATCATTAAACGTCGGCTTCCCTCCAATGCTTAGAATGTCAGCCATTTTTTCAACTTAAATGCGCACAATGAATCCTAATGATTTCAAAAATGCAATGTTCGCAACACTGAGCCTCTTCTTTTTAGCGTGATCAGAGCTGTTGCAGTTGTTGTTGTTGTTGTTGTTGCAAACAATTTCACTTGGAAGAAACGGGTTTCTGGAGTCGTTCAATACAAGCATCTCTTTCGTTCGCACCACATGTATTATCGTCGTCGTCGTACGTGCAATCTGATGGTAATCTCTTCACCTCGAAAATCAAGCAATCGTCCGTCTTGATCCACAACGCGTATCGTCAGATCCGAAATGACCTGTGCGGTGATTGGAAGGTAAATGATCTGTGCAGGCGTTTCCGATATCTTATATCCTGGTGGGACTCTTGGAGAAAATTCATGTATCGTATGTACACGCCTTCCATTGCTGTACGCGCCAGCGGTTACGCTACATTCTACGCGAATAATGTTCACGTTCATGATATTAATCGGATCGTCCGATTCGTGCCACCGTCCAGGTTCTAATACCCGATTCGTCGAGAATCCCAGTAGCGATCCAATGTTATTGGGCTTTGTAAAGTCTACGGTGAACCGACAGTACAGTTCGCTTTTCATGGTGTTGTTGTTGGGACGCAACACTATAGGATACGCATCGTTGTCACTGTTATCGCCGGTGCCGCCGAGATTTTGAGGATATCGTTCGAGTAATCGCTGCTTCAAATACTTGGCGATGGCATCTAGTTCGTAGGAGCCGTGGGGAATCGTAATGTATTCATGAGTGGTGTCGGCGATGGTGTTGTTTTCGGTGTCATAATTCACGGCGAAGTAGAATTTATCGTTGCTCGAGTCGATGTTCGGTATTGTATGATAGGTTTCAAAGGTTGTTAGACCAAGCTCGTATTCATCGTCGCTCAAATCTATGGGTGGAAAGTAGCTCACCGCGAGGGTGCTACTCTTGCCGGTTAGAGTGAATGTTAACGACATATTCCGAGCTGTACGACTGGACTAGTACTGACTCAGAGTGGTGGGAAGTCAATCCTTAAATTTGGTGCCGATCGTTTGTAGAAAGCGTAGACATAGTTGTCCACAATTGCTCTGATTGTACTTCTGGTAAGACGAACGATTGTATTCAATTTCCACAGCATCTTTATCCAGATATTTTACCAATTCCTTGGGCGGTCGAAGATTCCCAAAGCTGTCGAAATATATAGCTCGACACCCTCTCTTCGCATATGCCACCCAATGAGTCCCTGATCCCTCGGCATTGTCCAAATTTACGATACCGCTCTCGTTTCGGCGTACTCCTCCGGCTGGTAACGCGATTCGCATAAAAACACCTCTAAAGAATGGGATACGCATACGTTTTGCCAACTCCTCCAATTGCAAATCGGTAGTTACGCCCGCAGGCATTTTTATTTTCTTCTCGACGTTTTTTTTTTCGTTTCGATATTCCCTGTCCGCGCTTGTACGGTGCGAGATAAAGTCCGCGACCTTCCATGGAGCGATTATGGCGTTGCATTTCCTGCAGCTGATGTTGCGTCGCCTTATTATCATTGACCGCCTTGGCGATCCCCGCCGCTCCACCAGCTAACAATCCGAGGACACCTAGCAGCGGGAGAAGCGGTAATATACCACCCCGTTTTGCTACTGGAAGAATCCGTTTTTTCGATGCTTTCTTTGGAGTCCTTTTGCAGGTTTTTGTTTTCATCCCCATTCCGATTTTCGTCTTGGCCTTCATAGCTGCCCAAACAGCTGTAGCAGCACCTCTTTCACCCAGAGTCGAGTCTCGCGCAACGATGCGTTTTCGCGCTTTGTCAGCGAGTACCTTATCTGCCGCGTGCCTTTCGTCGAGATCGTTGCTACGCGAATACGCAATATCGTGTTCGCGACACGCTGCGTCCAACGGATTGATGCCTCGATCACCTCTAGCCAATCGTTTTGCCAGATGAGTTCCTGGACCACAAAACTGATATCCCGGGATATGTAATTCGATAGGTAGCGCGTTTATCGCCCGATTTAACAAACCACGACCTTTCTTTACTCTCGTCGGTAACATTCGCTACAGTTTTTAATCAATGGTGCCGGACCGTCGATATGCGTTCGCTGCCAAGGGCGATTATAATGCTCCAGACACCGGCGATGCTGCTGAACCTCAGGATCTGCTTTTATATGCTCGGGGAGCCTGTTCCACAACTGATCAATGTGTCTGCCAAACTCTCGCAGTAGAATAATCTTTGGTATATATTTCAACTGCTCAGAGGTTAGGGCTCGAATATCGAAATTATCCGACAGGACCAGAAGCATGTTGCACACTGAGCTGTTTTGCTTCGGCGCAGACCTATAAATAGACCGCTTCGACGTATCAAAAATCATTTTTCATGGTTCACGGACAGGATGCGATTCGTACGGCAACCTGTGGCGATACGCGTGACAAATTTTGACGATAAATCGCAGCTGATGTCCCCGAAAACAATGCGCAGACACGGTAGCATGCTGCCAAACACTATCCGCTGCCTCATTTGCGGTCCATCAAATTGTGGAAAGACCAACGTGCTGGTGAGCTTGTTGGAAAGTCCTCACGGCATCCGCTTCGAGAACGTGTACGTGTACTCCAAGTCGTTGCAACAGCCGAAATATCAGTATTTGGATAATTTATTGACTCCTATAGATGAAATTGGCTACTTTACGTTTTCGATTAATAGTGACGTCATCCCACCGAGCGAATCGCTTCCGAATTCCATTTTTATCTTTGATGACGTGGCATGCGATAAGCAGGATACGATAAGGGAATACTTTGCAATGGGGCGTCACTCGAACGTTGACTGTTTCTATCTCTGTCAGACGTATGCAAAGATTCCCAAACATCTTACACGTGACAATGCCAATCTGCTGATTCTGTTTAAGCAGGATGGTACCAACTTGAAACATGTGTACAACGATCACGTAAACACAGACATGTCTTACGAGGATTTCTGCGCTTTGTGTCGTAATTGTTGGCAACGGGAGTATGGTTTCGTGGTGATAGACAAGGATAGCGCGATGTCCAATGGACGTTATAGAAAGAGATTTAACGAGTGTGCCGTACCGTGAGATGGTCAATTGCCGTCAAAACGTCGGTGGGAACGCAACGTCCGCGGTACAACGACGATGATTGATATCGATAGTCTGGAGATTAAGGATCGCGAGAGAATAGCGAAGGAAATTGCAAAAACCAGCGAAGCCATTCGCCGGAAACATCAGGCTTTGAAGACCGGCAAGATGGAGGAAGATATCGCGTTGGAGAAATACTTCAAACCTATTGTGGAACCCTTAAAACATATTGTGGAAAATACTGCAACAACAGAAGCTGACACATCACCGCCGATGAGCACAGACGTTGAAGAGAATGAAACATTAACGCCTAAAACAAAAATCGTGTCGAAAGGGAACACATCGCGTAAGAGAAAGAAGAAACGACGCATGTCATCGGAATATTCACTCGCAACCTCCACACCAGTTCAATCGAAGCATAAACGGCGGAATGCCGCATCGAACGAGTCTCCCGTTCCACCAACGCCAATAAATACAATTCCTCGCGTACAATCGCTCTCAGCCATTGATGATGATGACGACGTTTTCGAAACTACACCAAACGAGTCGTTTGCAACATCTATTAGACATCAACTCCAAACACCCGAGGGACAAGAAACGTTTCGCAGTCATTTCGGTCCGCTGGGGCAAAAATACATGAGTGCGATCCTAAGTGGTGATAGGGATACGACAATGGACTATGTGTACGGCGTGTACTTTGGTAATAGTGGAACGATGCTGGGGGATAAGGCTTTCGATATAGACAGGGGCGATAATATAATCATAGATGGTGTAAGATATGGAGGAACACCTGGTCTTTACGAACTGATTTTCAAAAGACTTCCCGACGATGCTGTGTACACCGATGCCGATAAACAAAAATACAAAAGTATACTGTTTTCGACGAATGCCCACAGACGCGATCATAATGCTAAATACCCCATATTAAGCAACAAGGGATACAAGTACAAGCATGTAATTGCACCTCTACTTCCCCGTGTATCGACTAGTAGGGCGGGGAAAGGTCTAACGGTGCCACGAGCCATGGTGGTAAACGATAACAAGATCGATTACGTGCACTGGGACGATCCCAACGAGTTGGTGGATCGGTTGCGTTTGCTTGAAGCGTCGCGTCAGGCGGGTAACAACTCTCACGATCCCGAAATTCTATCGATTATCGAGGAACTCCGCGAGGTAGGCCTCATTATAAATTAAACCGCACGCCAATGATTTGCACTGTATACGTCGAGATGCCGATCAACAAATTTGGAGTATCGCTCGAGAAAAGTGGAGCAGCTACAATGGACTATTATAAATGGACCGGTCTGCTTCGAAATTACATGCGAGATAACGCTCTTTGCGTGACCGGTGCCGACTTTGATGCAAAATCACGCAAGATACGACGCGTAGCTCAGCCGGTGACCGACACCGATGCTGTCAATAAACTATACGTGGAAAAGAACATTAAACTTTTGCGAGAGCAGCAGGAAGAATTAGAGAGGAAGCTGGTCGTGTTTCAAAGAGATATGCTGACGTTGCAAAACAGCGTTCAAAAGATATCGGAGGCGTTGAATCCGTAGCGACAATGCGAAGGAGAATCATGCGAGACGGTTGAACTTGTCCTCGGGCCGACGGGGAGTACATAATGCACGTACACGATAATTATCACATCATTCGCGTCAAACATGCAGTCATTGTCGAAATCCAAGAGTAAAGAAGAAAACCATGGCCACAAGAAGCGACGACTCGTTGACGAATTGCATGCTCCAGCTCGAAGACATTTCCCGCGGAGACGCGTCATAGTGCGTGGATACGACGATCTGTGGCAAGCTGACATTGTAGAAATGCGACCATACTCGCGATTCAACCAGGGTCACCACTACATACTCACCGTCATCGATGTGTTGAGCAAGTATGCATGGGCGTTGCCGCTCAAGACTAAAAGTGGCGCTGAGGTGACCAAAGCGTTTGCAAAGATATTTAGAGATCGATATCCTAAAAATTTACAAACCGATCAAGGAAAAGAATTTTACAACGCCGATGTGCAGAAACTCATGACAAAGCATGACATTAATCATTATTCTACGTATTCGGTGATGAAGGCCTCCGTCGTGGAACGTTTCAATCGCACGTTGAAGAACAATATGTGGAAACTGTTTACGTTGAATGGAACCTATAGATGGACCGATTCGCTACCGCGTCTGCTCGCAGAGTATAACGCGCGAAAACATAGAACCATCGGAATGCGTCCTTGCGATGTTACCCCTGCGATCGCCGATAAGCTGCTAGCCACCGTATACAACAACATAAAGATCGCTGCTCTGGCGAGATTCAAGTTGGGCGATTTTGTGCGCGTGAGCAAATTTAAAACCATCTTCGATAAAGGCTATACGCCGAATTGGACAACGGAGGTGTTCAAGATAGCCAAAGTACCGACAACTAATCCCGCGACCTATCTGTTGGTCGATTCCTGTGGAAAACCCGTTGCCGGAGGATTCTATGAACACGAGCTGCAACGCGTCACCGATCCTGATGTATATCTAGTGGAAAAAGTGTTGCTTAGAAAGGGGGATAAGGTGTACGTCAAGTGGCTGGGGTTTGATAAATCACACAATTCTTGGATAAATAAAAATAATGTATTGTAAAATAATCAATAAATATAATTATACATATACATGTGTGAACAATTTTTTATTTTAACACGTTAATTCCACCATTTATAATTTCTATATATGTATGAACAATTTTTATGCAATAATTTCGCTATTTATAATAATTTCTATACATGGGAATACAATTTCTATTTTACAACGGTATATTATAATGTCCCCAGGGCAGAGTGTCGGTCGAATCGGGTACGATATACCGCTTGTCGTCGTACGGACTTAGAGCGATTTTAGACTCCGAAATGGTGTACACTTTGTGCAATTTACACCGTATGCACGATTGTCTGCGAATCATTTCGATCTCCTTATGCAAACACTTCGCGTAGTCGTCGAAAGTTATCGTTCTGGCTATGACGTTGGTCTTGACGCCTTTCGCCTTTTTCGTATCTTTTTTACCGTCTACGCGAAGCGCATACATTTTCGCTCTAAGATCTACGAATTCGGTCATTATCGCACCGTTATTTTCGTCCTTCATCAGCCCTGGAACCTTCTTATTTACACGTGGCATATTATATGGATTGTCGGTAGGATAATCGCTCGTGTCGAATCTATCTATATTGCGTTTCATGGACTCGTAGATATCGTCGCACCGAATGTGATAAATGAGGCTGTCTGTATCGGTGTATAGAATTTTACATTTTGATCCGTGCTTGGGAGACATGTACTCGTGATGAAATTCGTACAAACAAATTTTTGATAGGTCTAGAATACACATACCCACGTATATCGGTTTGTTGAATTTCACCTCGAGTTTACGCAATTCAACAGCTATTAAATTTTCCGAAAAAACACTTCTGCTTTGGAAATTCGGCTTCGCGATCATTGCCTCCGCGCCATATCGCCCTTCCCAATGTGTCAAAAGCTTTACGTCAACGTGGTTTCGTACATTTTCCATAGTTTGGCCGAATACCGCGTTGTTCATCAATTTGTACAAATTTTTCTCAAAATCGTTTGTCACACTTGTTCTGAACCGTGTATTGAGTTCGATGTAATCGCGGAGCCAGGCGGATTGAGCGAATTGAAGCACGCGGTGTATCTTTGTAATACGAAGACCGTGACGCGTGCACTGCTGCAGGTTGCGATAGTGGATAACGTAACGCTGCTTATCGTATACCGTTGCGAGTAATTTGTCCTGCCTGCTGCCGGGTGGTTTGGCACGCGTCGGGCAGAACGGTAGATCGGCGTGAGCGTCGTGCAGACTTTGCGGATATTCCAGATCTACCTCGAGAATGTACCCCGTGGGCGAATCGACCGGGATCGAAGACACGTTAAAGCTCGCAACATCTTCGACCCATTGAAATTTGGCGTATGGTAGGGGTTGACACATTGCCCATCCATACAAATTGTTCACGTCAAAGTACATCAAGTACGATGACTGTTCCGATGCGTCGTAAGATGGCATGTACTTGTTATTGGCATGTGCGTATCTTCCGGAACATTGGCTTAAACCCCCGCGTATACCGCGTTCGACAAACATAACCATGTCGACGTCTGTGAGCAATTCGAATGTAATTTTGGTATGTTTTAGCATTGCATCCCAGGTGAAACCAGGTAAAGTATAATAATGCGCTGAATCTAGTCCGTAACTCTTGATACAACTTTCGCGAAAATTTTCAAAAATATCTGCCAATAACAAGACATCTGTTTTCAAATATAAGTCGCTGTATTCGCCCAAGGTTCTAATCCCGAAACACTGCCAGACTGTCTCGGCGTGTGCGTAATCGCTCTCGGATACAGTCTCACCCGTTAACAAACTGTGGAATGACTCGCGCGGCGGTAAGCATGGATCCTGCAGCTTGTTCGCGCAATCGAGGTATTCGTACGGAAATACACCCTTTCGCGTCAATAAATTGAAATCCTCGGTAGATAATGTTTCAAATTGGGATCGTAAAATTTTTAATTGATCTGCGCTGAGAAAAGATGCTAATTTGTAGAGACTGGTATTGAGAAATTTGTACGAATCGATGAATCGCAATTTAATATAATTTCGCGAGTCTGAGTCAGCCGTATCTTCGACATTTTTAGTGAATGAAATATACTTTTCTTTAGTTATAGGCAATACGTCAACGCTGCCTTCGAAAGCGGTAGCTATTTCCTTGATAATGAAATGTGAATCGTAACCGGATAAATTATGGAAAACTACGGGGATGTAAAATGCATTTTTATAATTTAAATTGCACTCCGAATGTGCCGGGCCCCTGAATCGTCCGGAGAGATGGCAATGATCGCGGACTCGTTTATCGCTAGCCTCGAATGGTTCTTCGCAAATATGACAGTGTGTTGCATCGTGAAATGTCGTCAACTGTTCGGGAGTTAAATCCAGCATGGGAACATTACTGGTCAAGATGGGTTTGGCGAAGTTTGCAAAATTTTTAAGTTCGTCTGCGAACCACGAAACGCAATCCGCGTCGCGGCGACATCGATACGTCGACAGTGATGTATTGTACGAACAATGCATATAATAGGCAATGCTATGCACTTTGTGGTGCTGGTACGCGTGTAATTTATTGTCTGTATCACCCACTCGGTGACTGTCCTCTGTTTTCTCGATGATGCACTCGAGATCTGCATATACCACGAAGGGAAGTCGCTCCTTCATGCGGTGGTTGTCAAAGTTTAGCAAATTTTTGCCTTCGCTGGGCAGCAGAATGGCGCAGTCGTTCATTTGCCCACAGTCCACTGTATGCGCCTCCAGCTTCTCGGTTGAGCTAAAGTAGTGCATGCATCTGTAAACACAATTTTTTATTTAATTTATTTCGCGAGACATTTCAATATTTCACAAGTTTATATACATACCGGTCGCAGATGAATTTCTTTTCCTTGTGTCTGCTCAACTGCGTGCTCACGAGTCGGGACAAGTTTTTGATCCACACAAAGTGCCCTACATCACCATGCTCTTGATTCGGCGTGTACAGCAGGTTGACGTGTCGATTCCTCTTTTGGCTGGTGAGGTGCAACGGAAAGATCGTCGACCGTTTCTCCTCCTCGAAGCTGTACACGTTGATGGAGATGTCGTTGAGCCGTTCAAACTTCCTAATCTGTGCTAGAGACATTGGAAACTCAATGCCCTGGATATTTAGCACCAATGTATAGTGCGGATATGAGCTTGGGCGAACGGTATTTCTCTCCGCAGGATGAAGAGCGGCGACCACTGCCCACGCGAAACACGCATTGTCCGGGGATTGTACACTAATCGTTGCGTTCTTCAGCAATAAATCCTGCGGCAACTTGTAGCGGCATCCCGCGCGCAGCGGATTGTACTTATTGACATTGACTGTGAGGTTGAGGATTCTCGTCAATGCCCATCCGCTATCACGTTCCTGGAACTCTTCCAGCGATGCCAGGGTGGGTTCGATAACGCATCGATGGTACCACTCCTGCAGATCGGATGTGCGGAAGAGTTCGCAGTTTCGGGTGTTGATGCTTTTACAAGCACGCTTGTCATCCGCCACAAATTCGCCTATGCTAGAATGTCCGGCACCTTCGCGCACGAAACGGCCGCGCAACGAATGTTTCAGCCCTTCGAACTGTACGATTCGAGCAACCAACGATTGCCGAACACCGATCGATAATCGCGGACGTTTCACACGGCTCTGTTCTTCCAACGATTCGATACACTCGTTGCACCGTTCTTCCCACGCGAGGTACTCTTCCCGCGAAATCAATCGCGCGGATTGATCCAGCAATTGGTGGGTTATGTGCTCGAATTCTCCCATGGTCGTAAATGTAAATGTCTTTTTCCTCGCAATACGTTGCAACAATTTGAGGCTTTGTGCACTTTGGAGCGCGCTTTTATGCATGATTTGGTATCTCTTTTGACGTACCCTCTCCCCCGAGGTAATTTCTGCTGATATCGCATAATTCGTTCCATGATTCATGCATATGACCAATTAGCGCACAAAATCATTCGATGCAATTTCTGCTGACACCTATTTTCTAAGATTCCACGCTTCCGCAGATATCATATTACATTCAGCACGTGTCGAGACTTTTAGCCTTGAAGGTGGGACTCAAATTACATGCAATCGCGCAACGCCAGAGAGAAATGCTTAAATAAAATATAATCAATTTTAATGCATAAATGTTTTTTTCTTCACCCTCCCCAACTTCCTACATGTACGCTAGATTAAGACGATAGTTGTAATTATTATGTGGGAAACCGTTCGATTCGCTTTCGATACCCGTTCAAAACCGTTCGATACCGTTCGATTCGCGTTCAATACCCGTTCAAAACCGTTCAATTCGCGTTCAAACCCGTTCAATGTCCGTTCGATACCCGTTCGAAACCCGTTCAAAGCCGTTTGATACCGTTCGATATACGATCAAGTGATACAGTCTAGTCGAATGATGTGTCAAAGAAGAAGGGAAAGAAGATGCGTGTGAATAAGGAGAGGATGGTCAGCGAAGAAGAAAGTGGAGAACAACAACATCTTACTTTTGCAAACCTACGCACTTCTCGATTTCAAGATGGGAGGGGTTTTTTGCATGCGAGAGTCAGGAGATGCAGCGAGACCAGTTGTCTTCAAAGCTTTAAAGTGTAAAGTACAGTGATTTTGTAGTATGGGATTACAAAGGATTGCCCCCGAGGTATGTACATAACAATATTTTGACATTTATCGCGTTTAACCTTTTAAATCGAGCGAGATTAAAAATCAGACGTTCGAGTCAATATTAAATCGTGGGTTCGTATATTCTAGGATTCGCCACCACCATCGCCAGAATGGTTAGATGTCTGGGGCTCGCCACCACCATCGCCACCACGTTCGCCGTCGCCGTCGCCACCGCCATCGCCACCGCCATCGCCGCCGCCACCGCCTCCGCAAGTGTGTAGTACACTACACTGTTTTGTGCGTTTGATCTTTATTCACGTGCTAGTGTTATATATTGACGTTTGTGTTCTAGGAAGATCCGATGCTTTACATGGGGCGGTTGGCTCAAATCTTAGAGGCGCAGCCGAATGCTGCCATTGGCCCCGTGTTGCGCCTCTGGATACCTGGTCAGCGCAACCAAATGGGGCCTTTGCGGCGACCGCTGTCTCCCTCGCCACAACCATCGCCGTCACCGCCGCCACCACCATCGCCATAATTTTTTATTTTTTTTATATTTTTTTATTTTATTATTATTATATTTTTTCTTTTTCCTTTTTTTATTTTATTATCATATATTTATTATTTCTTTTTTCTTTTATTTTTTTATTATTTTATGTAACAATATATTCTTAAACATATATAATTTCACAATTTCATTCGCCCGTCTTCCTCACATAATATTAAGATTCTACGTTTCAATAATTATTATTTTCTCTGCGCTGTGGAAAAAACATTCTGCTGACGTCGCATAATTCTACTTCGTTCTTCGCGCCGTGAAAATGACGTCACCCCGCCCCGGCCGCTCCAGAGGATTCGAGTTACGCGCGATCGCGCGAGACGCTGCGACGCTATGTAGTGCTCTCTCTCTCTCTCTCCTCCGAATAAAAAATGCTTTGTCTCTTTCCCTCCTCCGAAGACGCAGTGTGTAAAAAAGCCGACATCGTCCGATAAAAAACGAACGCGTGTGACGCTCGGCATATATACCATTCGGAAAAGACTAATGTCGAAGAGCCGACGTTGGGGGAGTTGGTTAGGCGGTTGACTCGTACCGCGGAGGTCTTGGGTTCGAGCCCCGTCGCCCGAGATTCAGTTTTTTTCATTTGTATTAATATCATAAATTAATGTTTCCTTCCTTACCAACAGGTTGGAGTCCAGGGTAGCACTTCTCACTCGCGGTTCCTCCTCCTCCTCCTCGATACGGTTCGGCATCGATATTCAGATCTCGCGCCCACTACTCCGCCATCTCTATGACGTCATCAGCCGCGGTCCGCTTATACCCCCACCACTGTGTCGCGGTCCGCCGCCCGCCGCCGCCGCCCGCCGCCCGCTGCGATGGATTTCCTGCGACCTTTGAGACTCAAATTTGGATTTCAAGGTCGGGGGAGGAGAGGGGGAAATGGCCTTCAAACTCAAAATTGAGTTGGAATCCCCCTTGCCTTACTACTTTATAGCCACCCTACACATCTGGTAACCAGACTTGCAACTTTGTTAATCGAAAAGTAACGTGTGCATTAGTCTGTGGTCCATCACGAAATGCTGTGAGGACCGTTTGGTCCCATGTCACGTGATACCAACTCATTCGCAGTTCTCATCAAAGAAAAACATTAATGTTCCGTTTTACCCCCCCCCCCCCCCCTTTGCTTTACCCTACTCTCCCCTAATCACCTGTATGATTGCAAGATGTAGAAAAAAAGGTTCGAGACGAAAGTTACTTCTTTTAATTAGGACTATCATTTGGTAACTTACAGTTATTGCAATTCGTGAGTTATTACAGAAAATCGAAAAATAGCCGAATCTTCAGGGGTTAAATAAGCAAATAAAGCAAAGCGCATGGAACACTTTTTTTAGGAACATCATTAATAATATTTAGCATTTTCACTGCAAAAAGTGGGATGTTGCATTTCCCCCCGATTATAGTCCTATTTGCGCTGGTGGATGCCAATTACAAGTTTTTATATGTAAATGTCGGGTGTCAGGGACGAATTTCTGATGGCGGTGTATTTAAAAACACTAAATTGTACGAGATGCTGGAAAATCAGCGACTGAATATACCAAAGCCGGAAATTCTGGGAGTGCCATATTTGCGTAAAGTTCCGTACATGATCCTCGGGGACAAAGCGTTCGCACTGAACGAGTACACAATGAGGCCGTTTGACGGTGAGCCCGATCACGGTACGATCGAGCGGATTTTTAATTACCGCTTGTCAAGAGGGCGTCGAGTTGTCGAAAACGCTTTCGGGGTACTCAGTTCGGTCTTCCGTGTTTTACGAAAATCGATTCTATTAACTCCTCAAAATTCAAAAAAAGTTGTTTTGACAACAGTCTATCTCCACAATTTCTTGCGAAGAAACGAGAATGCAGGGCAGGGCAGCACTTCACCAGCCACTTCAAGTACTGGCGAAACGGGACAGGTGATTTGTAGGGACGACGTCGAAGTATCTGTTCATCGAAGAACAGCGAATACGGCTAAGGAAATACGACTACACCTTGCCCGACATTTTGTCGGAAATGGTTCGATACCGTGGCAAAATAATATTTAGCCCACCAGTGCAAAATATTGTGTGAATAGTGTATCTATATGTATCTATGTATGTTTGTATATATGTATGTATGTATGTATGTATGTATGTATGTATGTATGTGTGTATGTATGAATGTACATGTTTATGTATGCATGTATGTATGTAGGGGTCGGTACTGCACGACTCTCCCCTATGTATGTATAACTAACGAAGTAATGAGTGTAGTCGAATATAAAAGCTTTTTTTTTTTTAAAAATGGCTGTACTATATGTATGTAAATAGTTGTTCTTACGTAATCGATTGTATCAGCTGTCTCGTGCGGTATGTCTCTGTCTGAGAGAAAGTGGAAACAATCCAGCTCAAACCATTTCGATTGGTATATGTCTCCTCGGCCTGTATAAGGAAAAACATAATTGTTTACATCGAAGTCAATAAAAAGCCATTTTCGACAAAATATACATCCAATATCAAGTGTATTAATTGACGACCTTGTTGCAAAAACCGGGTAGAGTCCAACTTGCGAAAGTTGTCTCATTCTTACACCCATCAATCGACAATGTATAAAAACAATTAAAAGTTGAGCAAGTAACATTTCACCAAACACTGAGCTTACCCAGTTTTTGCGCCAAGGTCTTCGCTTGGGCATAATTATGCCAAAAGCTACTAACCTTCTAAATGACCAAAACTTAGTTAAACGCATACGAGCTATTCCACGTCGAAACGGATAGAGGGAAAATTTAGTTTCACCGATTCTCTTATATACTGAATTTTAAAGGCCTATGTCAAATAGTTTTCGAAATATTTAAAGTTAATGTCTTAAAAATTGGAACAAAATTGGCTGCCGCGTCATCACTTAAACTCTAATATCTCGGTTATTTTTAAAGATAATGTCATGGGCTCATTTCCAAGCTAGAGGAATGTTTTCTCAACCCGTATTAAGAATATTTTGTTTATTGTTAATAAACTGGACAGTAGTCGATGTGAAAGTTTCAAATCGCGATTTGACGTCGTTCTCATCCATGTTCCGGCTTGAAAAAAATACCATTCGATTCGTTGAGCCTACAGCTAATAAATGCGTTTTTAAAAAAAATGGAGAGATTTTGTTAACAGTCAACAAAAAATTAAAACATACGATAGTGCACACCGCTTAGAACTGCACGGATCCCGTGGTCAGTCCGCACGCGTGCATTTTCAAAACAATCGCCTAGCGTGGGAAAGTATTTATATACGATGGGACAAAACAAACTTTTCGCTCAGTGTTTTCGGTATTCTCGAGAAAAGTAATAGAAATATCTGCTTGCCATATAAAAGATTAGCAATAGTAGGTAGCTTTTAGTGATTCTTCCTTTCATTTTTTTACATGTTGTTACTGAACGAAAAGTTTGTTTTGTTGCATCGTATATAAATACTTTCCTACGCTAGGCGATTGTTTTGAAAACGCGTGCGTGCAGACTGACCACGGGATCCGTGCAGTTCTAAGCGGTGTGCACTATCGTATGTTTTAATTTTTTGTTGACTTTTAACAAAATCTCTCCACTTTTTTTAAAAACGCATTTATTAGCTGTAGGCTAAACGAATCGAATGGTATTTTTTTCAAGCCGGAACATGGATGAGAACGACGTCAAATCGCGATTTGAAACTTTCGCATCGACTACTGTCCAGTTTATTAACAGGGGGGACATTCCACGCCAAATCGGACACTTTTTGGAGTAACATTTCGGATGTGGCTCAAAATTGAATATGTTGTAGTCTTTAGGGATGTATAAACATATGTCGAAGGATTTTTGAAAATTTTGAAAAATGTAGATTTTAGAGCTGTTTGAAGGTAAGTGCTAACTTTTTTTCAATAAATTATAGCTATGGAAGTAGTAAACGGATGGAGTTGAAATTTATGGTGCTTATAGAGAAGACATTGAAGTTTTAAGAAAAAATTATTTCAATTTAAGAAAAAAAATAATTTGAACCATTTCTGTGCAATTATTATACACAAATGCAGTTTTTTAACATCGGGCGCGATTTTAAAAATCTGGAAAAAATTAGAATATAGTTCTATCCTTCCCCTTCATGGTCCAATTGTCAACAATATGGACATTTTAATATTAGCCCTGTAAAAATTGCCGAAAGTCGACGCCGCGTGCGGGCGCACTCCCGCTGCAGGCGCGTCGTCGCCGGTAGCCTCGACGACTCCAGCGGGCGAACGTGCGTTGTTATCTACAACCAAGGTGACTATCAACCGGCATTATTCTAAATAATCTCCGAATATTTGCAAGATTTAAAGCGATTAATAAATATTGGTAACTCACTCTTTGTCAATGGTACTTATCGATGAAAACATTTCAGTTGCCATTGTCCAATGGAAACCACGAGAAGGTGGTGAGTTTTCTTCCATCGGGATGGGATGGGATATCATGCGAAATTGGATTAAAGATTCTACCATATCAATGAGTTTGTACTATAGTACAAACACCAAAATTGTAAAAGTTATGAATTAATTAATTATAGATCTGGTTATTCATTCCGTTATACACTCACTGATATGGTAGAATCTTTAATCCAATTTCGCATGATATCCCATCCCATCCCGATGGAAGAAAACTCACCACCTTCTCGTGGTTTCCATTGGACAATGGCAACTGAAATGTTTTCATCGATAAGTACCATTGACAAAGAGTGAGTTACCAATATTTATTAATCGCTTTAAAACTTGCAAATATTCGGAGATTATTTAGAACAGGCATGGAACTAAAGTGAACGCAGCGGCCGTTTTTCGGAGGCAACGCCTCCTTTCTCCCGCCGCGCGTCTTGGCCCCCGCGGCAGGCCTAGGAGCTTCGAGCGCCTCAGACCCGTACCACATGAACCGCGCGTGGCGCATTGGGGCGACACCCGTATCAATAGATTTCCACATCACCCATGGGGTACTATTATCGATGCGTTTTTTTTTTGTCAGTGGTATCCCCTGTGGGCCTATTCCCCTGTGTCACGCGATAAAAATGGATAGGAAAAACACGTTTTACTATCAAAATTTTAAATACGTTTGGGAAAACTTAATTTTCGCGCATGTTTAGACGTGCTGGGCATATCTAAAATATCAACTTTAATACGTACAATGTCGACCAGCCTCCCCGTTGATATTTTAAATATGCCCAGCACGTCTAAACGTGCGCGAAAATTAAGTTTTCCCAAACGTATTTAAAACTTTGATAGTAAAACGCGTTTTTCCTATCCATTTTTATCGCGTGACACAGTGGAATAGGCCCACAGGGGATACCACTGACAAAACGAAAAACGTATCGATAATAGTACCCCATGGGTGATGCGGAAATCTATTGATACGGGTATCGCCCCAATGCGCCACGCGCGGTTCATATGGTACGGGTCTGAGGCGCTCGAAGCTCCTAGGCCCACCGCGGGGGCCAAGACGCGCGGCGGGAAAAGGAGGCGTTGCCTCCGAAAAACGGCCGCTGCGTTCACTTTAGTTCCATGCCTGATTTAGAATAATGCCGGTTGATAGTCACCTTGGTTGTAGATAGCAACGCACGTTCGCCCGCTGGAGTCGTCGAGGCTACCGGCGACGACGCGCCTGCAGCGGGAGTGCGCCCGCACGCGGCGTCGACTTTCGGCAATTTTTACAGGGCTAATATTAAAATGTCCATATTGTTGACAATTGGACCATGAAGGGGAAGGATAGAACTATATTCTAATTTTTTTTCCAGATTTTTAAAATCGCGCCCGATGTTAAAAAACTGCATTTGTTTATAATAATTGCACAGAAATGGTTTAAATTATTTTTTTTTTTAAATTGAAATAATTTTTTCTTAAAACTTCAATGTCTTCTCTATAAGCACCATAAATTTCAACTCCATCCGTTTACTACTTCCATAGCTATAATTTATTGAAAAAAAGTTAGCACTTACCTTCAAACAGCTCTAAAACCTACATTTTTCAAAATTTTCAAAAATCCTTCGACATATGTTTATACATCCCTAAAGACTACAACATATTCAATTTTGAGCCACATCCGAAATGTTACTCCAAAAAGTGTCCGATTTGGCGTGAAATGTCCCATCTGTACTACAAACACGTTTTTGAATTTCTGATTTTTATCAATTCTACCCCAAGATATAACAAAAAAAACTTAGAGCGGTCGGTACTGCACGACTCTCCCCTAAATTAAATGCGCTCAGTTGCAGATCCTTGAGGACTGGTAGCTTTCTGCATAACTAAGCCCGATCACTGTTACAAATAAAAAAATTTAGGTAAATAAAACTTTTCAAACCTGAACCGGTGATGAGGCTGTGCTTCATCCTCGATTTCTCACGCCGATAAGATCCCATCAGGGATTTCATTTTCTTTTGCAGTGGACCCACTGCTGATTGCATCGCGCTGCCGATGCTCTTCCACGCATCACCTCTCAGATTTTTATCGTGGTATCCTGCCATAATGGTGTCCCATAATACGCGCTGCCTCTCGTAATGGGCAATCAACTCGCGGCACTGCTGTTTATCCATTTTTCTAATACAATAGTCAACTTGGTGACGTGACACGTTGTTACCGTTCGAACGTTCGCTTGGCTATGGCCCAGGACCCCCCGCGTACCCTAAACGAAGACTTGAAACCGGAAACAATACCGACACCACCGCCACAATTTCAGGCCCAAATTGACCGCTCTGATTGGTCCCTTTTGGGAAGCACCCGAAATCGTGCGGAAGTAAGTAGGATTTCGACCCGGCAGATAGCGCTTCTTCAACAACGGGGGTGCGATTTCGTGGGGAGACACTCCTGGCGGACATTTGCCAATGCAGCGGAAGTTCCAATAATGGAGTAGGAGAGAGTAGGATAAAATGGAACGCTTAGCTTTGTATGTAAATGTACAAAATCTTTATTTTTACGATTTAAAACGTATTCATTTAGCTTATAGTTTGTCGGTATGCTCTGATATGTAATGCAGTGTAGAGTAGTAGGTTTCCACTTGTGGCTCACTTCTGACAAAAGGTTGCTCGCCACTGGGTTAGTAGGTATTGTTTACGCGAGCCGGCGGTTAACAACGGTACCTGCGCGCCCAGAATTCATCGTACTAATACAGGGTGATTCTGGAGCTACGCCCGACAATGGGTGCGGCCTGGTACCCCGTGGCCAGGACAGACCTTCGCAATGGGTCATTCCACGCCAACTCAGACACTTTTCGGAGTAACATTTCGGATTTTGGTACAACTCGGATATGTTGCACTCTTTAGTGATGCATAAACATATCTCGAAGGATTTTTGAAAATTTCAAAAATTGTGGATGTTACAGCTCTTTGAAATATAGTGTTTACTTATTTTCTAAAAATTGTAACTCTTGAACTAACAAACCGACAAAAATGACCTTTTGAGTGCTTGCAGTGGATATAAGAGTACCTAATAAAAATTATTTCACTGGAAAAAAACAAATTTTTAATCATTTATTTTGCAATTCTTGTAAACAAATGCAATTTTATAATTGAAGGCAACTTTTTAAAAAATTGAAAAAAATAGGAGGATATAGCCCTGTTTGTCCTCTTTATGGACATGTTTGGAACACGATGGAGACTTTAAAATTGGCCAAATGAAAATTATTTGAATGGAACGCTGCGTCAAGTCACTCCGGCTCGACTGGTCGTTCGGGCCGTGCGGTACTCGCAGCGGCCAAGCCCGCTATACCTGCCACTTTTATATAGGGTTTATTGCAAGGTTTATTGCCGTTTATAGTTACTGGAAACTCACTCTCTGTCGATGGCACTTATTGTTTGAAACATTTAAGTTGCCATTGTTCAATGGAAACCACGAGAACGTGATGAGTATTCTTCCATCGGGAGAGAGTGGGATGTGATGGGATTATGTCAAAGGATAAATATTTTATCGTATTTTTGAGCGTCTTTTGGAATAAATGACCGGTTATGTAATTACTTATTTGATAATTGCTACAACTTTTGATTTGTCACTGTATGAATAGACATTAGCTTTTAAATAAGACTGTTACGTCCTGAAGGGACTGCTGTGAAACACCCCGAGCGGTTAGGGTGATTCACCGGGTTCGCTGCTCTGTCGAAGTGCTTAAGCACACCTTGACTATACTTACCGAGGAAGGATAAGGAGTAGAAGGGTTGAATTAACTAATATTCGGAATTTAGGAGGAAAACAACGAAGTAAAATATATTTTCGATAAAGTCAAATCTGTGGTTAACATACCCTTCGGGACTACGCTCCGTCCCAGTGTCGCTCGCTGTGCTCTCGGATGGCACACGGCACGCTTGCCGTCTAAGGTTTCGCCTACTTGCGATGTTGCTGACCCAAACGTAGGTCGTGGTTACTTGCTGCGCTGTCAGCTAACACACGGAAATCTTCGTATTGGAACTCGCGATGTCGAACAGTTTGCTATCCTAGCTCCGTCAACGTCGGTCACGGTTAACACTCAAGGGCTCTCCCGGCTAGGCCGTTCTCGGTGCGTCGGATGGAGTTACCCATATCAAAAGTTGTAGCAATTATCAAATAAGTAATTACATAACCGGTCATTTATTCCAAAAGGCGCTCAAAAATACGATAAAATATTTATCCTTTGACATAATCCCATCACATCCCACTCTCTCCCGATGGAAGAATACTCATCACGTTCTCGTGGTTTCCATTGAACAATGGCAACTTAAATGTTTCAAACAATAAGTGCCATCGACAGAGAGTGAGTTTCCAGTAACTATAAACGGCAATAAACCTTGCAATAAACCCTATATAAAAGTGGCAGGTATAGCGGGCTTGGCCGCTGCGAGTACCGCACGGCCCGAGCGACCAGTCGAGCCGGAGTGACTTGACGCAGCGTTCCATTCAAATAATTTTCATTTGGCCAATTTTAAAGTCTCCATCGTGTTCCAAACATGTCCATAAAGAGGACAAACAGGGCTATATCCTCCTATTTTTTTCAATTTTTTAAAAAGTTGCCTTCAATTATAAAATTGCATTTGTTTACAAGAATTGCAAAATAAATGATTAAAAATTTGTTTTTTTCCAGTGAAATAATTTTTATTAGGTACTCTTATATCTCCACTGCAAGCACTCAAAAGGTCATTTTTGTCGGTTTGTTAGTTCAAGAGTTACAATTTTTAGAAAATAAGTAAACACTATATTTCAAAGAGCTGTAACATCCACAATTTTTGAAATTTTCAAAAATCCTTCGAGATATGTTTATGCATCACTAAAGAGTGCAACATATCCGAGTTGTACCAAAATCCGAAATGTTACTCCGAAAAGTGTCTGAGTTGGCGTGGAATGACCCCAATGAATCACGCGATTTTTATGGCTTTCGGTCATCGAAGAGGTTGGAGTGTCTATTAAGAAGTGAGAAATGTTCAGGATTTCAAATGTCTGCTTCTTTTCTCCATCGCATCGAAGGGGAAATGACGCCAATGGATTCCTGGCGTTCCCTCGATTAAAATCATACCAAATTTCATGTAAGTCGGACTATTTTTAACCAAGTCAAGTCAGCTTGAAATGATATAAATCGATGTTCCATGCAAGTTCCTTCATTATGGTCCGAATTACGTCGTTCGTAGTGTTAGTTTCATCGGCGAAACATAAGGAATCGATATGTGTCGTTTTCGCAAAGATCTGATGAGAAATGCAGAAGTCGAAGATTTCTCACTTCTTAATAGGGACTTGAACCCATTCGAGGGTCAAAACCCATAAAATTAGGAGAGGCACCACGGGGAGTTGACCTCTCCACGGGGTACCAGGCCGCATCCCTTTATCGAGCGTAGCTTCAAAATCACACTGTATCTGTTTTAGAAATGAAATAATTCTTTATTCTTTATCGTATGGGTATGGAAGTATCGCCGATGGATTCCTTATGTTTTTCCGATGAAAATCATGCCAAATATCATGAAAATCGGACAATTTTTACATGGGGAATACAAATAGCTAGTGTCAAAGTAGTCCGATTTGCGTGATATTTGGTATGATTTTAATCGGAAAAACATGAGGAATTCATTGGCATCACTTCCCTTTCGATACGACGAAGAAAATAATTTCTTAATACGCTGTAATGAATATTTCACCCTCGACTGCGGGGGCCCGACCCTAATTCGCTACGTGCGACCCAAGATTCGTACCTTTTTCCGGAAAAAGCCATAAAAATCGAGTGAGGCCCTGCGAAGGGTTGTCCTCGCCACGGGGTACTAGGCCGCATCTTCTTGATGGTTGTATCTCCATAATTGGCCTGTATCTTTTTAAGAAATAAAATAATTCTTTATTCTTTATCGTATGGACATGGAAGTGTCGCCGATGAATTGCTGGGGGTTTCCGATGAAAATCATACCAAATATCATACAAATCGGACAACTTTTACATGGGGAATACAAATAGCTAGTGTCAAAGTAGTCCGATTTGCATGATATTTGCATGATATTTGCATGATATCGGAAAAACATGAGGAATCCATTGGCATCACTTCCCTTTCCATACGACGAAGAAAATAATTTCTTAATACGCTGTAATGAATATTTCACCCTCGACTGCGGGGGGCCGACCCTAATTCGCTACGTTCGACCCAAGATTCGAACCTTTTTCCGGAAAAAGCCATAGAAATCGGGCGAGGGCCCGCGAAGGGTTGCCCTAGCCACGGGGTGCCAGGCCGCATCTCCTTCGACGGGCGTACCTCCAGAATTACCCTGTATCTGTTTAAGAAATGAAATTATTCTTAATCGTATGGGTATGGAAGTATCGCCGATGGATTCCTTGGGGTTTCCCGATGAAAATCATGCCAAATGTCGTGTAAATCAGACTACTTTTACATAAGGAATACAAATAACTTGTGTCAAAGTAGTCAGATTTGCATGATATTTGGTATGATTTTAATCGACGGAACGCCAGGAATCCATCGGCGTCGTTTTCGCAAAGATCTGACGAGAAATCCGGAAGTCGAAGATTTCACAACTTCTTAATGGATTCCAAACCCTTCGAGGGTCGAAAGCCATAAAATTCGATGGGGCACTGCAGGCTGTTGTCCGTGCCACGGGTCACCGTGCGTAGCTTGAGAAGCACCCTGCCAGCTTTGCTCGAGGAACCTCGAGGTTGCTTTGGAAAGATGCTCTCCGAAGACTTTCCGATGGGTGAGGCGTGTCGCGCGCGCACGCCGCGCAACGTCTGGACGTACCTTAACGCCATCGACGGCATCAACGCCAAACTCGCGCCGAAATTCTCCGGACCGTACCGAGTCATCAAACCGTTGGGGCCAACGATCGTACTCCTTCAGCAAAACAATGGGAAGGTGGCCCGCGTACGCGTTAAAGACTTGAAACCGTGCCCGGAGACGGAGGACAACAACAACACGCCCAGAAGACAATCGAACGAAGCAACGTACGATGTCAACAACGAGCACCGGGCAGTAGAGCTCTTACCAGCCCCGGATGGAGGACGTACTGTTCGTGGACGATCTTCCCGAGCTAGAAAGCCCCCGACTCCGCCGACGTATTCGGAAGCTGTTCGGCGAATCTCCCGAGCGAAGAATAATCGCACCGAGCCAAAACAGGCCGAGTCCGTCTCTGCCCCCGACACCCGGCAAGGATTTAGTCCTACCGGGCCGCTGGACGACCGAGAGGACGCCGCCGCACCCGACGTCGACAGTGCCCACACCTCCACCGACCAGGGCGCCGCCACTCCAGCAGCCGAAAGGATGCCCGGGCCCACCAGCATCGCCCCTGGCTGCGGACAACAGCCAGCAGATCGCAGGACGGAGGCGCCGGCCAGCATCCCCCGAGACCAGCAGGCCGACCAAACGGCCGCGCAGCGGCCACAAACGCGGGCTGTTGCCCGCCAAAATCAGCCAGCCGCCACGGAGGACCGCGTCCGACCAGCCGCTCGCCAATACCCCCGGACAAGGGCCTTCGTCCGGACGCACGGCGACGCCGACCTCAGCCGAAACCAAGGACCATAGGCCGCAGGTACACTCCGTAGCCACGCAGACCCCGAGTTTTCCCGCTCCAGGGCCCACTACGACCCCCGGGGAACGACCCTCCACCGCAGACTGGACCGTGGTACCCTGGAGTCAGCTGCGCGAGGGCCAGCGTTTCCGCGTGACCATCGGGGATCATCGAATCTAGCTGCGACGCCTGCGGGGAGGCGACATTAGATTTAAGATTACAAAATAAGGTTAGGCTAAGGTTAGGCGGAAGGAATGTACGGTGGAAAGAAATAAACAGAATATAACCGACAACCACCACGCGTTCAACGTCATACACGCTTCCACGTCCCTGAGGGAAGAGGGGGGGTGTGACGAAACGTCACGAGGCGAGCGAAGCCGACCCGAGCCGAGGCACAACGGCCCTCGGTGCCCCCCTCCCCGACGCGATCCGCGCTCCGTACACTTAGTACATCATGCGCCACTAGATCGCGTCCACTTCTCGCAAGTGACATTCACCGCGCAATAGATTATAAGACCCGCGGCGGCCGAAGAGGGACAACCGAGTGGGGATTAAGGAGCCCCCTCACCACACCGGATAGAATGGCTGGATAGTGCCCGGATTCGCCCCAGTGTGAACGCTTCTAGCGTAAAACTCCTTCGTAACCATACCGCTTCGGCGAAGCGGCTGGATGCTGCCCAGGCTCCCCGACTCTTTTCCATACCTCCGTGCCACCACCAGAGAGCGACTGGACGTTGCCCGGGTTCTCTGAAGGCGCCTCCGACCTTTCCGTACCCCCATGCCCCCACCAGAGAACGACTGGACGTTGCCCGGGTTCTCTGTGAAGGCGCCTCCGACCTTTCCGTAACCCCGAAGCACCGACCGTGAACGACCGGACACTGCCCGGACCTCGACCGACGGCGACTCTTCGGCACCAAGCCCGCGATACCCTCCGGCCAATAGCCGAGTACATAGATAATAAACGACTTATAATAATCACTTAGAGAGATGAGAACTATATAGAATAATTAAAAACTCTTTCAAACTACCAAAGGCTCAAATCACTTCTAACCCTGCGACTCGACTGAGTTATTCGAACGACCTACCCCATCCCGCGTGACGCCCACGCAGAGTGGCCGTCACATATATATATATATATTTTTTTTATTAATAGTATTAAGTCGTGCAGTTAACTGCGTGTGCACTCGGGGGGGAGTGTGTGGGGATAGGGCTAACCCCTCCTTGCGGACTGTGCAGGAGTGGGGACGCATCAAGCTCGTGCGGGATCTTTCGTGCGGACTCGCCCCAGTCCGCTGAGACTAGTCAAGCGTAACGTTTGGTGCAGTCTAGTTGAATATATATTTTAGACACCACGTGTTGTCCGTGGTGGATTAAGACTACAAGAATTGTCGTATAGCCGTTTGGCTAACGACTGTTTGGTGTCTCATAGATTGTCTATCAGACAGTAGACCCCATCGCACTGTTGTGCGTACGCTTTCACCATGTGCACGTGTTCGTGCGAGTAAACAATAAAGTTCCTAGTCACTGCATCCAGTCTACATCCATTGCCTCTCACCATCGATCACGATAGCGGCCGTAGGACCGCTGAGGGACGTCAATACGACGTTTTCCCCAATCTACCATTCTACAGCCCTAACAAATTGTTTCAAATCCACGCTTGCGCCATTCATCGTCAAGATGCCGAAGCGATCAGGCAACCGACATATTAAAACAAGGAAGAATAAAGATAAATTAGAACAAATATTAAAGGAGATGATCAAAATACCTCCGATAATCCTTCCACTCCCAATGTCTCCAGAAAAAACGGTAAAAATACTTTAAAATTTTTTTCTCTTCAACAAATCTAAACTCAAAACCTTCAAATTCAAGACACAAATATACACCCCGCCATCCATACCGCCGGACATTCTTCCAACAACACCGGAGTTTCCCAAAACCCCGGATATCCAACTCCCGAAACCACCAAGCTTCGACTTTAAGATTCCGGAAGTTCCTCAATCAAGATGGCCAAGCCTCGTAAAAATCCATGTTCCAGACCCGGATTGAGAGATTTATAAATCTTTACCAAGGAAGGACCCCCGAAGACGGATTTGGCAAATTATCAAAATATTCGGCTCAGGAGCCGCCACCCCATATACACCTTCACAATAAAAATAAAATAAAAACCTAAATTATAAATAATTCTTCTTTACCTTACAACCGTTCAAATCTCTCGAGGACGAGAGATTCCCCAGGGGGGGAGGTGTAACATCCCACGAGGACTCAAACCAGTAATTACCGACCGTTGATAAAGTAGAACTGTACTATATTACCACAGAGCCAACCTATGTTACCGCGCATAAGCATTATACATACTTTAAGGGGGTAGACACGTCACGTGGTCTGGCCGATTTGGTCGGTCGGTATTACAGCAGAGTTTTCCTGCACAGAAATGGTAATACCCATAGATACGCGGCTACCTGTGCACGCGAGAGGGAGCTGTTTGCTATTTCCATATTTTATTTTGAATGTGGAAAGAAATTGTCAGCTGTTGCGTTGAACTTGTAAAAATTTAAACGGAAAGTCTGCTGGTACTGCAAACGTGGAAAATTCATTCTACATTACTTGAAATGTGCTTATGCTGCAATTTTCTACGTTGGCAGTAAGGAATTATAAGTGAAAAGGAAAAATAGATGAGGGCATGTCCCCAGAAAATGAAGTTTGTTAGGATAGACATTTTTTAATTAGCAAAACACTGAAACAGAACATGAAATACACATCCTATGCAGAAAGCAGTTATGAACAAACATATATAAAGATGTGTTGGATGTTGAATCCAACGCGTGATTATTATGTGGTCGGCTCCCCAAAGTGACAGAAAATATAACCTAAGTATATGCTATATGACAACAAATGTTTCGTGGCTATTTCGTTCTTTTACGAAACATTTGTGAACTTTTTATCATCCTTCCAAAAGATTATTATTATGCCGCAACAGCATCATTAGGAAATTCAGAATAGCAATTAGGTTATGTTTTCTGTCACTTCGAGGACAGAAAATCCGTTCGTGAAATCTGCTGCTGAAAATGCGCAGGCTGGATGCGCGTGATTATTCTATGGTCAGCTCCTCGAAGTGACAGAAAACGTAACCTAAATATGTGCTGTATGACAACAAATGTTTCGTGGCTATTTCGTTCTTTTACGAAACATTTGTGAACTTTTTATCATCCTTCCAAAAGATTATTATTATGCCGCAACAGCATCATTAGGAAATTCAGAATAGCAATTAGGTTATGGTTTCTGTCACTTCGAGGACAGAAAATCCGTTCGTGAAATCTGCTGCTGAAAATGCGCAGGCTGGATGCGCGTGATTATTCTATGGTCAGCTCCTCGAAGTGACAGAAAACGTAACCTAAATATGTGCTGTATGACAACAAATGTTTCGTGGCTATTTCGTTCTTTTACGAAACATTTGTGAACTTTTTATCATCCTTCCAAAAGATTATTATTATGCCGCAACAGCATCTTTAGGAAATTCAGAATAGCAATTAGGTTATGTTTTCTGTCACTTCGAGGACAGAAAATCCGTTTGTGAAATCTGCTGCCACAGCCGACTCTACTACTAGCCGTGCTGAAGGCAAAACAGCAACACCGCGGGAGTCCGGTTTCGGCATAGGATATACAACTCCCGCAGTGTTGCCATTTTGGCTTCAGCACTTCGAGGACAGAAAATCCGTTCGTGAAATCTGCTGCTGAAAATGCGCAGGCTGGATGCGCGTGATTATTATGTGGTCGGCTCCTCGAAGTGACAGAAAATATAACCTATATGCTATACCCGATTTCCTAAAGATACTGTTATGGCATAATAATAATGTTTTGGAAGGCTGATAAAAAGTTGACAAATGTTTCGTAAAAGAACGAAATACCCACTAAACATTTGTTGTCATATAGCACATACTTAGGTTACGTTTCCTGTCACTTCGAGGAGCTGACCATAGAATAATCACGCGCATCCAGCCTGCGCATTTTCAGTAGCGGATTTCATGAACGGATTCTAATAGCGAATTCGGTATCTTGCACTGATTCTGTGCTCGTGCTAGAAAATGACTTGGATCGGTTGTTTCTGATAGAAACGAAGAAGCTCTATCAGAATCAACCAATCTAAGTCATTTTCTGGTACGAGCACAGAGTCAGTGCAAGATACCGAATTCGCTATAAACTGGATGTAAATAATTATGAAACACGATGTTTACGGGGTTTAGTACTCTTTTATTTGTTGAAGATGCTTCAATTCTTTTAATCTTCCTGTCCATATAACCGTTGGTTATTAACAAATAAGCTACGAGCACCAGCAGACTATGCACGGGTTTATACCCGGTGCTCGCAACACTGTTCTCCCCTATGGAAGAACGGACGTCTCGGCCGCATTGAATCCTCTTCAGAATCTTCGTACCCCTGCCTGAAGAAGTGGCCGTGCAGCCCCGTGGCTTCTTCAGACATCCGCCTCGGCATTTGCCTTCTCGCTCAGGGGAAAAACACGGAAAAACCCTGAGCAAGGCGTGGGTACAACGTGACTTCTCGATCTGCCACGACGAAACGCTCCAACTTCGGGTCCCACGACGTCTCTGGAACTCTGCAGCTTGCTGTCCCACGACGTCTCTGGAACTCTGCAGCTTGCTGTCCCACGACGTCTTTGGAAAACTCTGCAGCTTCCTGTCCCAGGACGTCTCGGGAACTCTTGCAGCTCCTTGTCCCACGACGTCTCGGGAACTCCGCAGCTCCTTGTCCCACGACGTCGCTGGAACCCTGCGGCTCTTGGTCCCACGTCGAAATCCACGGGGAACTCCGGGCGCGTTCCTCTTCCGTGTGTCCCACGACACAATTCACGGAGAGCTCTGGGTCCAGCAGTCAGGCACGGTACCGCGGGGACTCTAATTCTCCCTCGACGAAACGCCCCTGGTCCTTGTCCCGCGACGTCCCTGAACCTCCTCTTGCCTACGTCGACTCCAACGCTCCGACGCTGCATCCTCCTTCGTGCAGCCTCCGGAACCCCGTGCAGATTCCAGCACTGCCTCGTTT
Organism: Andrena flavipes; assembly: GCA_963971345.1. Lineage (NCBI taxonomy): Eukaryota > Metazoa > Arthropoda > Insecta > Hymenoptera > Andrenidae > Andrena > Andrena flavipes. Next base: position 17,107,865 of record OZ020481.1, read on the forward strand.
GTAGGCAGCCTCCTCCAGAAGGACGTCCGACGACGTCTCCACTGCTTCGGCGACGTTCCCTCCTCCTCGTCGAATCCTTGGTCACGGTCAATCCTCGACTCCAGGGACTCGTCCTCGATGTCCTTCCGATGGCCGTATGAGCTTGATACTTCAATCCCTTCACGGCTCCGGATTCTATGCAAAACAGACGGAGAAGCATTAACATTTACTTTCATTCGAGAGAATCCGTTGGAGCTGAAAGAACCGGGAAGACGGAAAGGCGAGACGGAACTGATAACAGAGGATCACGGCTCATGAGCATGTTATCGGCCTGTTCCCCGATCAATCTGCCCAGCACCCCAGCTCATCTGCATTTTATTTCTTCTGAACTTCTTGTCCTCTTCTCCCTCTCTCAGGCCTTGGCTTTCAGATGGCCCCATTCCTCTTCGTGGCTTCTGGTGCTGACCCAGGGGACCGTCCTGTGCGTCCTGTTAACGCTCCCGTCTCCGCGACATCTCCTCCAGCCGATCCAAGCAGTCGCACCGCTTGTTCGACTGGTGGTTGGAGATGCCATTTCCCGGCTGCTGTCCACCCTGTTGAGGCGGACCTCTTGGTTTGTACAAACCGGGGAGAAGCCAAGATCCACGCCAACAGGGCTAGAGAAGCGGTTCCACGTATGTCCGCGCTCCACTGCGGACTGCTACTCTGTCGTAGCACAGACGGGGAATTCGGGAACGCGTATCCAGGCCGTGGTGGCAGTCCCCCGACACCTTGTCCCTCGTCGTGGGGTTTCGTGCTCTCTGAAACAATTTAAAGAAACCGAGGGCTGGGCTACGAAGGTAGCCTCCGCAGCCCAGTCCAGTAGATTAGCTTACAAGGAGAGTATTTTAGGTGTCCGCCTCCGATCATTTTGATTTTTGGATATATTATAGAGGACCGAAAAATAAGAAATACGTGTTTTTTTATTTTTCCCCGTTTTCAGATTTGGGGGGTGAAAACTGCGTTCAAAGTTAGGGTTTTTTCTTATGTATAATTTAAACAAATGGAGTTTTCGAAAATCTGGTGACTCAGTCATATTTCGCATTCAAAGACACAAAATTCGTCCATTGACACTATTCCCCTATCTCTAATAGTTCTCGAGATATTCCACAAAAATGATTTTTTAACCCTAACTTTGAACGCAGTTTTCACCCCCCAAATCTGAAAACGGGGAAAAATAAAAAAACACGTATTTCTTATTTTTCGGTCCTGTATAACATATCCAAAAATCAAAATGATCGGAGGGCGGACACCTAAAATACTCTCCTTGTTAGACTAATCTTCAGACTCTTCGTTCAGAACTTCAAACTCTCTCCTCGAGCGAGAGACTTCCTGGATCTTTCCTTCGGCGAACGACCCATCCTGTCTAAACAACTCCACTCTTCGGGACTCTCTCTCTCTCATGGGGAATTCGGCCATTCTATGACGATGTTGGACCTCGAACTCCCTTCGTCGCAGCTCAGTAACTCTGCGCACTCCAGGCGCCTCCACGTTGCTCCGGTGGTGCTCCGGTGGTACATTTTGGAAAATTGCTAGTTTGACAGCTGTTCATATGCGCCGTATGCACTCGCCGGTGCAATAGTGACTTTGGATCGCAATTGCTTATTCGACAGCTTTTCATATGCGCCGTATGCACTCGCCGGTGCAATAGTGACTTTGGATCGCAATTGCTTATTCGACAGCTTTTCATATGCGCCGTATGCACTCGCCGGTGCAATAGTGACTTTGGATCGCAATTGCTTATTCGACAGCTTTTCATATGCGCCGTATGCACTCGCCGGTGCAATAGTGACTTTGGATCGCAATTGCTTATTCGACAGCTTTTCATATGCGCCGTATGCACTCGCCGGTGTTTTTGATATGTTTTCATCCATCGTTTTGTGTACTTTCTTGTGTACTCGTACTTGCTCCTCCCGTTTTTATGTACGGAGGTTCTCTAATCGGCTGTTGTCGATTGTATCGACTATCTATAATTTCTGACAACATGCAGTCCTCATAGAACTTGTTCAGTTTTTCCTCCATCTCTGTTGCCCAGAATCGATCATCTCTCGATACTGTTGTAACCTTCATTCCTTTCGGCGTCCATAAACAAAAATAGGCCCGTTGCCTTTTCGTTATGTGCAATTGTCCTTGCACTTGATAATAGTAATGATGATTCTTATTCATTTCATTACCCTTGAAAATACGCCTTATATTATCAAGTTGCTTTATTGCTTCAGCAGGTGTTAAATCCTTGGCCGATTCAGGACACTTTACTTCGACGATTTTATCATGGTCCACGAGGCCGTCAGGAGTTGCACCTAAGTGAGGCACAGTGTCATCGATGAAGAGGCCACACGGTAGAATATGCATTCCTAATTCTTCTTGCATTTGTCTCAAGGCGTTTGCCTCATTTTCCCTTCCGTATTGGAGAGAATGTAAATTGTGGAGTTGCGGGTACATTATACTCTTCACAGTATTTGCCCGTGGTGTAGTCTTTCGTAATCGGCATACCTTGCCGAAATTCGATGCAGTTAATAATTTCTTCCTATAACCGATCCACTTTTCGCTGTTCGCCTGATCGCGAGTTTCCACTTGGATCTCGTCTCGCCTCTTTTGCCAGTGAAGGAGTATATCCGCGTGCTTTTTACACTCGGAAGAGTATACTGTCGCTTCCATATCTGGTTTTGCTGCGTTCGGGCCGTAATCGTGGTCGCACGATTGTTTTTTATTTCGGAAGGAGGATGCTTTCGCTTCTTTTTTATATTCCCTTGCTTTTTCTGCTGCACGCTTTCGACGTCCTTCCAGCTTTGTTATCATGGTTGGCGGCTCTTTATTCATTGCCGTACTCAATCTGCTGAACGTCTCTTTCGTGTTATATTGGACGACTGCAGCGGAGACTCTACCCTGATACGAGCCCCCTCGTCCAAAGTTTATCCTTTTGCCTCCGATGAATTTAGCAATTATATTATTAAAACTTTCAACGGCATTGTTATTTAGACCGCGCAGCAAACTGTCAGCTTTATCGAAAAGTTGCTGCATCGCTTCTTCGATACTTTGATAAATACCAGCTTCTCTCAGTCCTGGAACGTAGTCTATTCTGTTGGGATCAGAGTATTTGTTACAAAAGTATGCTAACTTCTCACACTCCTTGTGTTCTCCGAAAACGTGACTCGGTACATTTCTCAAGTCTTCCTTCAAATTTTGTATTCGTTCCCCGAGTGGTATTTCTTCTCGCAACCGGTATTCCGCAGCTTTCTTTATACCAGTACGCAGGCGGAGAGCATTATTCTGTACGACAGCTCTTAGATCTTTATTGCGACCTTTTGTTCCGATTTCATTTATTTTTTTACTGAAATTGCGTAACAGGTGATTGGTGCATTCGATTTTTTGTACCTGCACCATATACTTTTCGTATGGATTACTGTCCAATATCTTTTTATACACACTGCTATCGCCATCGGCAACCAATATGTGGTATATTAGGCCGTGCATATCTATGCTGCAATTGAAGCCTTCGACAATAGCGACACTCTCCATGCCAGTTGAACTCTGATAACGACCCCAGTTCTTGAAGCAACGATGCTCGCGCGGTTCTTCCTTCCTCGTACTTGCTATTTGGCAAGTCATGCAGAATTTATTCTTCACACTGATGTACAGCACTTTCTTCGTGTGGTATCCCACGATGGCTCCTACGCCCGAAAGAGAATTGTAATCTCCTCCGCGGTAGGACCTTTTCATCCAGCTGCCATCCGCGACAACTGGGATAAACGGTAGCTTGGATTCTGCATATACGTCGCCTCTTGCTATAGCTAATGCTTTTTCTTCTTTTCCAGCATCTTCCATTTCGCGTTGTGCGGCCACTTCGAGGGCATCGATTAGGTCATTCTGACAGTTCTCGTAGATCCTTTTCGTCATACAGGACACGTTCACGGCCGTCAGTATGTCCTCCAGTTGATTATACCCGCCGCCCGTCATCATTGTTCCGGCAACAGCGGCGCGGTTGATATCCATAGTGACATCACTCTTCCGAAGACAGGATATACGCTCTGTGTATCTGCACATTTTGCACTCTACATGATACAAATTTTCTAATCCATTCCGTTCACATCTAACTATTTCAAAATGTTCGATGCCACAGCCAATAGTCGAATGTTTTCCAAGATTTTTGATTTGCTCGAAAACATGCGGAAAATCAACGAAGTCGATTCCTCTTGAAATTGGGTTTTCCGGCTGTTCTGGCTCTGCAGTCTCCACCACCCAGTAATCGGCATCACTTCCAACATCTTCATCCTTTTCTTCGTTGATGTGTTTGTCGAAATCTATTTCTTGTGCAATTTCTTCTTCGTTATACTCGAAATGCACTTCTTCCACAATTTCCTCTTCGTCCGCATTGAAATGTATTTTTTCTTCAATATCTTCAGCGTCCGTATCGAAATCTTCAAAATTTTCTACGTCTTTTTCGTGTATTCTGCCCGTAGAAAATTCATGCGTAGCAGATGTGGTTGGAAGTGTTTCTTCGTACGAGGTACCTGCACGTGTACCTGCTTCCGCCACGGCGCCCTGACCTACCGCGAGGCACGCTGCTGCTTTTAATCGTTGCCTGCACGTAAAGAGTGAATAATCAGTAAAACGTGGTGCATACATAGAAATAAGAAACACATACATTAGAAGAGAAAAGCAAGCACAGTAAAAGAAGATGTAGTAGTAGGTACGGTAAAGTCTCGATGTAAGCGAAAGCCTCGGAACGTAGGAAAAGAGAGCGAGTGGAAGAAAGGACTGCCGATTGTCGGGCTATCTTTTTCATTCGCTGTCCTTCTCTGCGGCCGACGCGTATTACCGCTAAATATGTATTATCCAAATTATATCGTGTTTGATGTCATTTATCATTAGGGAAACATCACAAATGTTACGATGCTTTATTTATGAAAATATTATAATTATTGCATTATTGTGAATATCATTCTAATTTATCAAGTCGCGTTACGAAGAGGGACGTAGCGTGATAGGGACATTCCACGCCAAATCGGACACTTTTTGGAGTAACATTTCGGATGTGGCTCAAAATTGAATATGTTGTAATCTTTAGGGATGTATGTCGAAGGATTTTTGAAAACTTTGGAAAATGTAGATTTTACAGCTGTTTGAAGGTAAAACTTTTTTTCCAATAAATTATAGCCATGGAAGTAGTTAAAGGATGGAGTTGAAATTTATGGTGCTTATAGAGAAGACATTGAAGTTTTAAGAAAAAATTATTTCAATTGAAAAAAAAAATAATTCGAACCATTTCTGTGCAATTATTATAAACAAATGCAGTTTTTTAACATGGGGCGCGATTATAAAAATCTGTAAAAAAATTAGAATATAGTTCTATCCTTCCTCTTCATGATCCAATTGTCAAAAATATGGACATTTTAATATTAGTCCTGTAAAAATTGCCGAAAATCGACGCCGCGTGCGGGCGCATTGCCGCGGCAGGCGCGTCGTCGCCGGTAGCCTCGACGACTCCAGCGGGCGAACGTGCGTTGCTATCCGCAACCAAGGTGACTATCAACCGGCATTATTCTAAATGATCTCCGAATATTTGCAAGATTTAAAGCGATTAATAAATATTGGTAACTCACTCTTTGTCAATGGTACTTATCGATGAAAACAATTCAGTTGTCATTGTCCAATGGAATCCACGAGAAGGTGGTGAGTTTTCTTCCATCGGGATGGGATGGGATATCATGCGAAATTGGATTAAAGATTCTACCATATCAATGAGTTTGTACTATAGTAAAAATACAAAAATTGTAAAAGTTATGAATTAATTAATTATAGATCTGGTTATTCATTCCGATATACACTCATTGATATGGTAGAATCTTTAATCCAATTTCGCATAATATCCCATCCCATCCCGATGGAAGAAAACTCACCACCTTCTCGTGGTTTCCATTGGACAATGGCAACTGAAATGTTTTCATCGATAAGTACCATTGACAAAGAGTGAGTTACCAATATTTATTAATCGCTTTAAATCTTGCAAATATTCGGAGATCATTTAGAATAATGCCGGTTGATAGTCACCTTGGTTGCGGATAGCAACGCACGTTCGCCCGCTGGAGTCGTCGAGGCTACCGGCGACGACGCGCCTGCCGCGGCAGTGCGCCCGCACGCGGCGTCGAATTTCGGCAATTTTTACAGGACTAATATTAAAATGTCCATATTTTTGACAATTGGACCATGAAGGGGAAGGATAGAACTATATTCTAATTTTTTTACAGATTTTTATAATCGCGCCCCATGTTAAAAAACTGCATTTGTTTATAATAATTGCACAGAAATGGTTCGAATTATTTTTTTTTTCAATTGAAATAATTTTTTCTTAAAACTTCAATGTCTTCTCTATAAGCACCATAAATTTCAACTCCATCCTTTAACTACTTCCATGGCTATAATTTATTGGAAAAAAAGTTTTACCTTCAAACAGCTGTAAAATCTACATTTTCCAAAGTTTTCAAAAATCCTTCGACATACATCCCTAAAGATTACAACATATTCAATTTTGAGCCACATCCGAAATGTTACTCCAAAAAGTGTCCGATTTGGCGTGGAATGTCCCAGAAAGGATAGGCCGGCAATCCAAATCATTATCCTATTTTTAACGTTGTACCTCTTACAATTCAACGAGGGGCTGCAGGGTGGTATTTCGTTTTATGGAACGTTGTAAAATAACGGCGAAACGAAGGGTACGAGAAACACGTGGCGTTTGCCTTTCGCGAAGTAAAACCTACTTGACCGCGCCGGTGTTGGAGATCCGTCTGGTTCTCGTCAACGAGCACGCTTTCCAGCGCATCACCCTGTCTCTTTAGACAGCTTTTCGAAAGCGTGGAACTGACCTCGACTTTCCTTACCCTCACACAAGGCGAATCGATGGGGGTGCGAAGCGTTGTTTTCGGTTTTTCGGCAAGGGCTGCCTGCCTGTAGCCCAGATGGGAAAAATTTTTGCCTGTATCACCGTTGGGGTCAGTTGGATTTTGGCTTGAGTCAGCAAAAATATAATTGTTTTCTTACCTCCGGATAGATGTTTGTGGTACTCAGAAATGCATGGAAAATTTCACGATCGATATTGCGAGGAAACCGGACCAAAAGTTGTACGGGAACGTAGACGTTATTATTCATTGATCATTCAATGTGATCAAAATCTCGGTCATGGGGTCATTCCACGCGAAGTCGAACACTTTTCGGAGTAACATTTCGGATTTTGGCGTAACGTGGATATGTTGTAGTCTTTAGGGATATACAAACATATATCAAAGGATTTTTCGAAATGTCAAGAATTGTGGATGTTACAGCTCTTTGAAATATAGTGTATACTATTTTTCCAAAAATTATAACTCTGGAACTAATAAACTGATAAAAATGACCTTTTGGGTGCTTACAGTGGAGATATAAGAGTACCTAATAAAAATTATTTCACTTAATAAAAACGACTATTTGACCATTTATTTAGCAATTGTTCTTATCAAATGCAATTTTATAGGCGAAGGCACCTTTTTAAAAATTTGGAAAAAAATATGAGGATAAAGCCCTGTTTTTCCCCTTTACGGACACGTTTCGAAAATCGTGGACGTTTTAAAATTGGCCAAATGAAAATTAATTGAATGTAACGCTGCGTCAAATCACACCGACTCAACTGGTCGTTCGGACCGTGCGGTACTCGCAGCGGCCAAGCGGCTATACCTGCCACTTTTATATAGGGTAACAATGAGGACCGCTGCAAGGTTTAATATCGTTAATAGTTACTGAAAACTCACTCTCTGTCGATGGCACTAATTGTTCGAAACATTTAAGTTGCCATTGTTCAATGGAAACCACGAGAAGGTGATGAGTATTCTTCCATCGGGAGAGAGTGGGATGTGATGGGATTATGTCAAAGGATAAATATTTTATCGTATTTTTGAGCGTCTTTTGGAATAAATGACCGATTATGTAATTACTTATTTGATAATTGCTACAACTTTTGATTTGTCACTGTATGAATAGACATTAGCTTTTAAATAAGACTGTTACGTCCTGAAGGGACTGCTGTGAAACACCCCGAGCGGTTAGGGTGATTCACCGGGTTCGCTGCTCTGTCGAAGTGCTTAAGCACACCTTGACTATACTTACCGAGGAAGGATAAGGAGTAGAAGGGTTGAATTAACTAATATTCGGAATTTAGGAGGAAAACAACGAAGTAAAATATATTTTCGATAAAGTCAAATCTGTGGTTAACATACCCTTCGGGACTACGCTCCGTCCCAGTGTCGCTCGCTGTGCTCTCGGATGGCACACGGCACGCTTGCCGTCTAAGGTTTCGCCTACTTGCGATGTTGCTGACCCAAACGTAGGTCGTGGTTACTTGCTGCGCTGTCAGCTAACACACGGAAATCTTCGTATTGGAACTCGCGATGTCGAACAGTTTGCTATCCTAGCTCCGTCAACGTCGGTCACGGTTAACACTCAAGGGCTCTCCCGGCTAGGCCGTTCTCGGTGCGTCGGATGGAGTTACCCTCTTGCGAATTACTACCCGCCGAACGTGCTTCGCGGTGCAAACAACTAAACGATGTCGCGATCTCTAGACGGCCCCCTGGCTCGTCGTAACTTCCTAACTCGGACTTCCAAATACCGATCAATTCGCGACTAAGGATGTATCTCCTCGCGATGTCGCACGGTCCAAGCTTTTATAGCGCGATCTAGGTCAGAGCCACGCACTCCCCATTTTGAGAACGGGGGAGAATTGCTCCGTCAGTTGCTGCTTCTCGTAACTTCTATTGCTCCATGCCCTGGAATCTAGGGCCCGGACCATCGGTGGTCTCGTTGTGTTTTCGCTGACGGATTCCGCGTATGTCGACCTACTAACCCGCGCGCTGCGATTCCGCTGAATCGCCGATGATGAAATGGAATGTGACACGGGGACAGCAAGCACGGAATGGACCTGAAGGGCCCATGTAACACCTCCCCACCTAGACATGAAATGGTCTCGAGAGGCCATTTCATGAATTCGTGCGTAGCGGTCGTCGCGTACACTTTCCTGGTGGCTTAAAACTATAGCGCTACTAAATCTAAGGGGTGGCGCGTGGATGCAATTAATGAACCATAATTACACAAAAGAAAAATTAAACCATATATAGTTACATATATTTTTTTTTTTTTTTTTTTTTTATATTCGGATTGATGCTCGTTAGTGTTTGGGGGGTGTCTTCCTTTTCGAGGCTCTGCTGCGAGTAAAAGTAAAACAAGACAATTATAACCTAGTCGCGAACCTCTAAGTGATTATAGTTAGGTGGCTGCTTCCTCTGCCCCCGCGGGCAGGACTTGGATTCTTTGGAGCCGTGGGGGCTCCAGTGGCCGAGACGCCCTCAGGATCGGAAATGACGGTAAATGGAGAGGATTGACCTCCAGCATTGCCCTGATGCATCCGGTGCAGTTGCCGGGTAGCCGCCATTGCAGGTGTCTCTCCCGACACTGGACGCATCTTGTGAGTGCGATGGCCCGGAGTTCTTCCACCAGCCAGTGCACGGGAATCCTTCGGTATTCCGAGAAGTTCTCCGGCCGGTTGAGCCATGCACATGATTCGCACAGGGTGTGGGTTTTATGGGCCCAAGCCTGGCCATCTTCGCCCAAGACGTCCGACCGTACACAGAGCCTCGCCCCAAAGGGCGCGTGTAATCCACGCGGAAGAATCGCCTCCGCCAACGAAGACTCTTTGAACTTTATGTCGTTGAATCTGGGTGCGTCCATTGTTTCGTGGTGTTTGAACGATTGTGGTGACGATTTTATGAAGACTGTCCCTCGATGTGTTTAATTGCTATCTTATATGCTAGTATCCCTACCAACTAATTTTCGCAGCAGAGCGCCTCGCGAGGTCAACGCGCGGGGTTTTTGCTGCGATCAGCGAGGTACTTCTTAGAATACCTCAAAGTATGGCTCGGAAGTTGCGAAACTACCCGCTCGTTCTACGTGGGCTTTCTCGCTTGTCCTCGTGGGTGATATAACGGGTAAATCGGGCGGAAAGGGTGTAATCGTTAGAGGACGGGGTTTGGAAATTATTTGGGGAGGGGGACGGCGTGGTATCATTTCTATATTAACCTTTGTCTCTTTCCTTAAGGGCTCCCGATGTGGGTTGCGGCGTGCCCTTAAAAGGCGATATCCCATCCAGACGATAAGGATAGCTACTAGGATGCCTCCTAATCCCGGTAGTCCATAGGTAACATATGTCGATAAATTTTCTGTCCGATGGTGGGTTGCTATTTCCCTTGCTTGTCTTTCTATGTCTTCTAATGCCATTGAATTTGTTTTGGTATGAACATCCTGAAGTATCCCCTGTGTTTCCTTTTCTTGATAATCCGTTAAAATTTTCAGATGATGTTCCGTGAGAGTTGGCAAAATTTCCGAAATGTTAATGCCGACAGATGGTTTATAGCTGGTCGTTAATGCCTCGGTGTCCAATCCGGTTGCCCAGATCTGGTTGGTCCCGATCTTGGCCTCACAATCTCTTTTTAGTTGTAATATTCCTGCCCCCTGTAGCACTTCATATCCGGCTGCGTGCTTATTGCATCGAACCTGCAATGCCAGGGTGTCTTTAACGGAATACAGCCAGGTGTTGGGTGTTATCATCTTCTGGAGGAAAACTTGGCTTCCAGAAAGGGCCTGAATGTTGCAGCTAGACCACTTGATGTTTCGTGGTTCCAGTAAGGCATCCGTTTCACAGCTTGGTGCTTTTTCCAAATTTTGGAGTGGTAAACTGAGTTCGCACATGTACATGCGGGGGTGATTCCTGCATGTCGTAATGTACTTCTCGTCGGGCATGAAGTACTGAGAGTTGATTCGGCTGATTGCCAGATATGCCGTTCTTGGTTTGATGAATATTGGAGTAGAGACATTGGTCGATATAGTTTGAAATGAGGGGCAAGGTTGAAGGTGGTAAAGTTCAAAGGGAATTTGATCGAGTAAAGGGATGTCGAGTGACAAGATGATTCGGCCCATTGAATAAACTACGTTCAATTTGGTCACCCCTTGTAATTGTTCGGAATTCAGTTCCTCCGTGGTCAGCGGGAATTCATACGGAGTAGTTTCACGAATTCTTTCGCAAGTTCGCGTCAGCTGGCTGGGGGACAGAACGGCCGGGTGTAGGATACCGAGTTTTGCGAACGTAAGCGCGTCTGTAATTACAATCAATGCGAATACATATTCGTCCACATTTCGGATCATTAAAAATGTCCATGTCGCAAAAGCTACTTCTAACTCTACTTTCGTTTCGCGCTCGTCTAGTTGGCGGGTTCCCCTTGCTAATTCTCTAATTCTGTCGTCCTGGTTTCGTATGGCATTCGTTACAGATTTCAGCGAGTTATGTATGTCTTGGAATTCTGATTTTACAATGTGCGTTTGGTTTCCTAACAATTCGGCGAGGTGATTTTGATCTTTATAAAGTTTATCTATTTCCTTATTATAATATTGCGCATCATCGCTGTCCAAGGTTCCAAAAAGGGCCTTACTCAGCGATCCGATGAATCCAAGTGGTACCGATCGCTTGGTACGGCTGGCACGGGGCTTTCCTAATATGCTGAGTAGTAAATCCTCGTATCGTTTGCCATCGAGCAATTTTTGGTGCAGGGCCGCATCAAGATTATCGGCCGGGCAAGAAGTCCAGTTATAAGTTGTACATAATGCCTTCATCTGGTTGATTTGGGGTTGGGTTTTTGGTCGCGAGGTTAATAATTCGGCGACTTCGATACCTGTGACTAGTCTCCATTGGGTGTGAAAAACCCGGAGAGGTCTGATTTGTTCGTAGTATAGGCCCGGGTTGTGGCTCAAAGGTGATACTTGGTAGTCCCCATCTATGATACTACTAATAACGCTTGTCCAAACTAACGTGAATATAAGCAGGGCACGTCCGTCCATTGTGGTTTGAGGAGGTTCCCGAAAAATGTTCCTCAAGGGTGGGAATTCTATTATTATTTTTTTTTTATATTTTTTTTTTGGAAGTGTCTACTGTAAATACGAAAAAAAAAAGAAATAAGTCAAATGCAAGGGAGGGGTTATTGCATGTTACCGCACCTTGGTTGAAAGGGTCGGTTAGAGGAGCCCTCCCTGTTAGACCCGTTGTAAACTTAGACCATTGACTATGCTGTATTGGCATCAAGGTGGTTCCTCTTTAGTATAAGCATGCTTTAATTTGTCGAGATGCTTCACGATTTGCTGGCCCTCATCCGAAATTAGTACTGCATTTTTTTGATCTGTGATTGCTTCTATTTTGAAGGGGCCTATGTAATGCGGATCGAATTTGTGGAGTCGAGGTTCTTTAAGTACGTAAACGAGGTCATCTACCGCGAATGTAACTTGGTTGCTTTTTCGGTCGTAAATATTTTTCGAACGTATTTTACTCATGTCCAGATTTGCTCGTGTGATTTTTCGGATCTCCTCTAGGCGTTCCACCAAACTCTGAACGTATATTGGGTACGTTAAGAGCTCCTCGCGGGACAAAGGTGTAAACGGATCCCTAGCTAATTGTCCGAAAACCACTTCGTATGGGGTGAATTTTGTGGCTTCGTGTATCGAAGTGTTGTATGAGTACATGGCGAATGGGAGGAGCAAGTCCCAATCCTCGTATCTTTCCAAATAATGTTTCAAGTATTCGGTTAGAACGATGTGACTTCTTTCTAGGGAACCGTTAGTTTGAGGTCGGTATCCCGATGTAGTTACATGTTGGACTTTGAAGGTTCTGGCTATTCCCTGTATTGTATTATTGATGAAGCTCGTGCCTCGATCCGTTAATATGGCACGCGGTGCGCCGAAAATTGCAATGAAGTAGCGTGAAAATGCGTCGGCGATTGTAGTGGCTTTTATATCAGGTAGAGGCACGGCCATACAGAATTTTGATAGCTGACATTGTATTGTTAGTACATGACGGTTTCCACTAGGGGTAGGTGGAAGTGGTCCTACGGTGTCTAAGGCTATCTTATCGAAAGGTTTCGCGGGTGTATCCGTGATTAACATCGGTTCCCGGGTTTTGATTCGTACAAGTTTTTGTTCTTGGCAGCTCGGGCAACTGCGTATATAATTCTCTACATCCCGATGTAGGTGAGGCCAGTCAAATAGGTTACGTATGCGTCGGTATGTTTTTGTTATTCCCTTATGTCCACCTATCAAGGTTTCGTGATAGTGACGGATGATATTTTCCCGTTCGTCTTCAGGTGGTAATTTCACCTCCCCGGAACAAATTATAATTGAGACGGGCGTATGTTTGAAAATGATTTTGCAATGTTTCTGGAGCGTTTCGGCATCGAATCGGTGTAGAGTTTCACCATGCGCCGCAATTCGAACTGAACGGACACGTTCGCTTTCTACGGCGTCCCTGAGCGCCGTTAATGCTGATACCAGTTCTCCTGCTCCCATTTCATGGTAGAAGTTTCGTGCCCCAATGATGCTAAAAATTTTTCCTATCTCATTGTGAGTTATTATTACACAATTTTGAGAGAAATCTTCCGGTGTTAGTTTTGTTTCGTCTAGGAGTCCGGTTGCTATTAAGGTTTTACAAATTTGGCTATTTAATATTCTATCGGATGATATAAAGTGTGCATAGTTGTCAGGGGTGGATGTAAGTGTAGTTCTTACAATTTTTACTGCACATTTCGTTGGTTGTGCTTCGTCAATCGAGATGTCCGTCATGTTTCTCCAGTATTCAGAAAATTCCCGTGAAGCCTTTTGAAGGTACGGGGGGTCCTTGAATGGTCCCACGGCTGCCCCGTATCGTTCCGTTGATTCGAGCGATTCTATTACCTCGGACCTTGAGCTCGTGCCCGAATCTTGCCTAGGAGGCGGTGGATCGCTTGATTCTTTCGTACTTGTGTCTTCTGGCCCTATCATGGTCGATTGCGGGATGTCCAGGGTTTCCTCATAGAGAGGTACACCCCATGACACTCGCTTCTTAGGGGCCGAGCGTAGTTTCATCTTCTCAGGACTTTCCTTCCCGTCACGCGGGGGGCCTTCAAGGAGGGTGGTACTCATCTCCGTTTCCGGGCCCTCAGGGGTCTCAAGGGTGGGGGCCAAGTCGTCCTCTGTGTGCCCCGCACCTGGGCCCTCCCTTGATTTCGGAGAGTAGTCCTTTTCAAAGTGTTCGTAGTGATCCAACTGTCCCTCATCCAGGCCTTTCAGGGTAATGATTTCCTCTTGTGGGAATGGACCTATGACAGAGTTATCACTCAGGGTGGTGGATTTTTCGTTGGTCAATTCCAGATCCTCGTCTTCATCGAGGAATTCGGGCATTCCCACTTGTCCTTCCGCTGAGTCCAGAATGGTAGAATTGGCCCTGTTTTCTATATCGTCCGTACTGTCTCTTGATAGCGTAGAATCGTCTATAAACGACGGAGGTTCTTCGTAATTCGGTCGTGGCTGGCCTTGACGGCGCTCAGCTAAGCGTGTTCCTATCCCCTTGTTTTCGTTATTAGGAACGGTTTCCTTCGGGATTGCCGGAAAAACGTGTGAGACCGGATTTCGTGATAGCGCGTCTGCGTTGGCATTTACTCGGCCGGGTTTGTAGATGATTTCGAAATTATAATCAGCGAGAGTAATTCTCCATCGAGCGAGTCGCGAAACTGGATCCTTTACCGAAAATAACCATTGAAGGGGCCGGTGATCAGTTACCAAGGAGAATTTCCGTCCATAAATGTATGTCCGAAATTGTTTTACCGCGTAGATTATCGCGTAGCACTCTTTTTCTGTGGTCGAGTAATTTTCCTGGCTAGATGAGAGTACCTGTGAGGCATATGCTATCGGCGGGTCCTCGCCTATTTTGCCCTGGCTTAGAATCGCGCCGACAGCTACGTCGGACGCGTCGGTAGTAATGATAAATGGTTCGTCGAAATTTGGATAACGTAACACCGGTTCTTCGCAAAGCGCCTGGCGGAGATCTTGGAAACTCTCCTGGTGATTCTCAGACCAATAAAATGGGATCTTCGGGGTTGTTAAATTTGTGAGTGGTTTAGCGCGTTTTGCCATGTCCGGGATAAAGCGACGGTAGTAATTGACTAGACCCAAGAATTGCTTCAAATTTTTTCGGTTTTTTGGTACGGGGAATTCGGCAACGGCCTTAATCTTTTCGGGGTTGGGTCGTACTCCGTCTGCTGCTATTATATGGCCTAAGTATATGACCTTGTCCTTTAAGAACTTAGCCTTCTCTGTCTGTAAAGTTAGGTTGTGTTCGCGTAAGCGTTCGAAGAATCTCGCGAGTCGGTGTTCGTGCTCCGCGAGTGTACGCGAATATACGACCACGTCGTCTAGATACACGTATAATTCCTTACCGATAAGCCCTCTCAATACGTGGTTCATTAGACGCTGGAAGGTTGCCGGAGCGTTTTTCAATCCGAAAGGCATGCGGAGATATTCGTAGTGTCCGTCGGGGGTAGTAAACGCGGTTTTAGCACGGTCCTTGGGTGCCATAGGAATCTGATGAAAACCGTTTGCTAAGTCAAAAACTGAGAAGTATTTAGCACCACCTAATCGGTCGAGAATGTCCGTAATTCGTGGTAAAGGAAAACGGTCGTCGATTGTTCTCGCGTTCAGGGTTCTAAAATCAGCTACCACCCTCCAACGTTTGTTTCCCTCCTCATCTGCCTTCTTCGGGACAACATGAAGGGGGGAGTTATACGGTGACGACGAGGGAGCGATTATTTTTAAATCCTCTAAATTGTGCATTTGTCTGGCAATTTCTTCGTCCATCAACGGGGAATGTGGATATTGTCGAGTAAACACGGGCGTTGATTCGGTCAACGGGATCGTGTGTTCTATAGACGTCGTTCCGCCCAGCGGATCTCCGGGCACGAAGAACCTGTCGGAATATTTTATGACTAAATCCTTGATTGACCGGCGCGGTTCCGGATCCAATTCTTCCACTTTTAATGTTTTGAGTATATGTTGCAACCGTTCTTCGGGAGGCTTTTGTTCCACACGATAGTCTCCTAGGTCTTGATCTTCGTTAGCGTCGAATTCTTCCTCAAAGGGGGAAGGGCGACCCATCTCGTCGCCCTCGAGACAGTCACAGTCTTCGGGGAGGCAAATGCGTACCACGTTCCCATCCGACTCAGGTTTTGATGGTTCAGTTAAACGTGTTACGAAGCCCTTGTGGCTCCGTTTACATCCCGCTAACGTGTGTTCTAACTCTTTACAATTGGAGAAAACTATCGGGCTGATTGGGTGTTTAGCTGTTACCATGGTATGTTGGTGGAAGGAAACAATGGCCTCCTCCTGGAGGAGATACGGACTCCCGATGAGACCCGAAATTCCCTTCGGTAAGTTGGGCATGCGCAGTACGTGGAAGAGCGCCCAACTGCCATTAATTTTTACGACAGTCGTCCCCAAGGTCATGATCTTGCCGTTTAAACCATTAATTTCGAGGGGAGTTGTGCTCAGGACCATGGCCTTCGAGCTTGCAGATCCGATATCCAAGAGGTTCAGTGCAGAACCTGTGTCTATGATGAATTCTCCCTCACCGTTTTCCAATTGTTCTGCCTTGATCCGGATGCGGGGGGACTCCGCGCGTATGATTCCCATTGCCGGTTCTGATTTTGGGGCGGTCGTTGGGCCTGCGAGGAGGACCCGCCCGCCTCGTTCCGTGTGAACGGGCCGGCGCGCTGGGAGTTTAAATGATCGATATTTCGGGCTGACGTTTCGCGTTCTGTCGATCCTCGAGATTCTTGAGTTTCGTATTTCCTTGAATCGTCTCCTTGTCGTTGGTAGACTTGTGATTCGCGGGAGTTATATCGTTGTTGTTTGGGAGGTTGATTCCTTTGGGGATCGCGAGGTTGGTACTGTCTATTGCTTTGATATCTTCCGCGGGTACCTCTTCCGCGGGGGACGTACGGTCTGCGTTCATAGTCCAGCGGGCGTTCGCCTTGCCTCGTCAGCAAGGCCGCTGGACGGCGCTCCATCGTCGGGTCGTTATAATATGACTCCTGATAATAATCGTCTCGATAACGAGGGGCACTGTAACCGGAGTAAGGGGAATGATAATCGCGGTACGAGTCATCTTCGGGTGGCTGTCTCCACTCAGTCCACCTACGCTGAGGGTCGTACGGGGACGGCGGGCGCGCGTTTTGTGTGTACCCGCCATTGTCGTCGCGCGGCAAACCTGACAATTCCTGTTCTCGTCTTTGTATGTGCAATGCTAGATCGAACGCGTCGTCCAATGATTCGGGATTTGATAATGCTACTTTGGTGGAAATTCTTTGAGGTAGAGCCGTGATAAACGAGGTTCGCGCCAAACGCTCGACCTCCTTTATAGTCCTCTCGACATTTTCTCCGATTAATTCTTTTGCTCTTACAATTACTTGTCTGTACAAACGGCCCACGCGGTGGATAAAGTCTATTAGTCGTTCCCGGGGATGCATGCTTATACGTTCGAGTTCCAGGCGGAGCTCCTCATAACCGCGACATGGGGAGTATCGGACCCTTAGAAGCGAGAGCAGATCTGCCACGCTATGACAAGCTTTCCCTTCGACATAATATCTAATAGGATCTTTTAGTTTATAGATCAGTTCGGTCAGAAATCTTTCTTCTTGACCGGGTGGTATTCGCTTCGAGGCACGCTGTATCGCGGCAGCGAATTCTTCTAATGTTATGAAATCGGGATCGAAGCGGGGAATGCTGTCAAGCGCCCTATATACTCTTTCTTCGTCTTCTCGGGAACGCCATACGTCTAATGCGGACATTTCTAGGTCGTTCGTCCGGGAGCCGAAAGATGGTCGGCCACTCGTGGATGGCGGTAAAGGGGGAGGAACAACAGTAGGGGCATTAAGGGAGGAGGTATTCTCGGGGGTTTGTGTACTGGGAAAAAGATGTGAAGGGGGTGATCTCAACATACCGCCCGGCATTGTTAGGTAATGGTCGGGAGGGGCGTTGATTAGCAGAAAGTGTAGTCAAGTTACGAGCAGACAAGATTGCGGCAGGTCGCGATGTGTGGCGACGGCACGCTCTCTCCTTCTAATTAGAAATAATAATAAGGGAAAAAAAAAAATAATCCCACTTCTGACACCAGTTTGTTACGTCCTGAAGGGACTGCTGTGAAACACCCCGAGCGGTTAGGGTGATTCACCGGGTTCGCTGCTCTGTCGAAGTGCTTAAGCACACCTTGACTATACTTACCGAGGAAGGATAAGGAGTAGAAGGGTTGAATTAACTAATATTCGGAATTTAGGAGGAAAACAACGAAGTAAAATATATTTTCGATAAAGTCAAATCTGTGGTTAACATACCCTTCGGGACTACGCTCCGTCCCAGTGTCGCTCGCTGTGCTCTCGGATGGCACACGGCACGCTTGCCGTCTAAGGTTTCGCCTACTTGCGATGTTGCTGACCCAAACGTAGGTCGTGGTTACTTGCTGCGCTGTCAGCTAACACACGGAAATCTTCGTATTGGAACTCGCGATGTCGAACAGTTTGCTATCCTAGCTCCGTCAACGTCGGTCACGGTTAACACTCAAGGGCTCTCCCGGCTAGGCCGTTCTCGGTGCGTCGGATGGAGTTACCCTCTTGCGAATTACTACCCGCCGAACGTGCTTCGCGGTGCAAACAACTAAACGATGTCGCGATCTCTAGACGGCCCCCTGGCTCGTCGTAACTTCCTAACTCGGACTTCCAAATACCGATCAATTCGCGACTAAGGATGTATCTCCTCGCGATGTCGCACGGTCCAAGCTTTTATAGCGCGATCTAGGTCAGAGCCACGCACTCCCCATTTTGAGAACGGGGGAGAATTGCTCCGTCAGTTGCTGCTTCTCGTAACTTCTATTGCTCCATGCCCTGGAATCTAGGGCCCGGACCATCGGTGGTCTCGTTGTGTTTTCGCTGACGGATTCCGCGTATGTCGACCTACTAACCCGCGCGCTGCGATTCCGCTGAATCGCCGATGATGAAATGGAATGTGACACGGGGACAGCAAGCACGGAATGGACCTGAAGGGCCCATGTAACAAGACACTGTATCCGTTTGTATAAATTAATGAAAGTTTCGCGTTCCAGAAATTGTTTTTGCAAGTCCACGTCTCTCTAGTAATAATCGTGAATGTTTTTGATATTGTTTTATTGAGCTGAATTGAAAATGAATGTTTTGAATGTTGGCAGTCGCCCAATCAAACAATTTTTGTGGTGTCTTATTTGTTCTTCTAGCGGTCTTTGTCTAAAGTCTCCTCATACAGTGACACATCAAAAGTTGTAGCAATTATCAAATAAGTAATTACATAACCGGTCATTTATTCCAAAAGACGCTCAAAAATACGATAAAATATTTATCCTTTGACATAATCCCATCACATCCCACTCTCTCCCGATGGAAGAATACTCATCATCTTCTCGTGGTTTCCATTGAACAATGGCAAGTTAAATGTTTCGAACAATTAGTGCCATCGACAGAGAGTGAGTTTTCAGTAACTATTAACGATATTAAACCTTGCAGCGGTCCTCATTGTTACCCTATATAAAAGTGGCAGGTATAGCCGCTTGGCCGCTGCGAGTACCGCACGGTCCGAACGACCAGTTGAGTCGGTGTGATTTGACGCAGCGTTACATTCAATTAATTTTCATTTGGCCAATTTTAAAACGTCCACGATTTTCGAAACGTGTCCGTAAAGGGGAAAAACAGGGCTTTATCCTCATATTTTTTTCCAAATTTTTAAAAAGGTGCCTTCGCCTATAAAATTGCATTTGTTAAGAACAATTGCTAAATAAATGGTCAAATAGTCGTTTTTATTAAGTGAAATAATTTTTATTAGGTACTCTTATATCTCCACTGTAAGCACCCAAAAGGTCATTTTTATCAGTTTATTAGTTCTAGAGTTATAATTTTTGGAAAAATAGTATACACTATATTTCAAAGAGCTGTAACATCCACAATTCTTGACATTTCGAAAAATCCTTTGATATATGTTTGTATACCCCTAAAGACTACAACATATCCAAGTTGCGCCAAAATCCGAAATGTTACTCCGAAAAGTGTCCGACTTCGCGTGGAATGACCCCATGACCGAGATTATTTTACAATAAAGCCAACCCTACACATCGGTGGGGATACCGATTACATATTACCCGGACGAATTCCCCAAATAGATTCATAGCGAGAAATCGAAATACCATCCTGTGATACCTCAATAAAAGAATATACCGTTCTATTACAAAAAACTAATTTGTCCTTGAATCGCTTCCAGTACCTCATTAATAAAAAAAAATGTTTGTACAATTATGCCCGATGAAACGGATAACAAACAGGAATATGTATATTAAACAATTTTCACTTATTGAAGTAGTTGGTAAGTAATGCGAGGCGTCTCTCGGCTCGAAATTGGATTTGTACGATATAGGTATAGGTATTCAGCGAACAGTATTCTCCGATTCTCGCGGTTACTTTGTCGTTGTCAATAGGGCGTAAAAGAGAAGGATAGAACAGGGGTCGTAGCAGCCGAGAAATGAAGCTAGCGTCTCGGCTGCTAATCCAGGAACACAGCGTTATTTAGCGGAGGGGGAACACCTACAGGAGCGGTAGTAACGTGTGCGTGATGACTATCGCTAACACATACATTACCACCACCCATCGGCCCGAATCACCGAGAACGCGATTAAAAATCCTTACGTTCACATTTCATACTTTATCATTATGAAGATGGTCATTCCAGAGATTTTTGGGGTCGCAGAATCGGATTCCGAGGTCAAAGTTGTTATTACTGTACTACCGCTTGATTCCATTATGTTATTTGAAGTTAATTATGGCATCAAATTTTGAAAAATTAGCGTTTGTACGATGGCAAAAGCTATTGAGCGCGCGGAAACTGGAAAGTCAATATTTTGTATAAATTCACACTTCAGATATTGAAATAGCTTTCATTTACCTATATAAGATGAAATTGTGCATTCGTTCTATGTCATTGAAATATATAAAAACTTATAAATAACTGAAATATAAGAAATTATGCGAAGGTCGTTTTTAATCGCATGTTACATTTGTCGAAATCGTCAGGCATCTTTGAAACTTATATTATTAGATAGTCTACAGTATAAGGAATGTATGTGCGAAAGGAGAAGTTGCACTTTTTTGCGACTTCCGAGTAATAACCAATTATATTGGCGGTAATCAGGCCGCTTGTACGGAAGAAGTGTCTGCGTCCAGCCAACATGCATCTACACATATTTCAGAAAATATCAAAGAAAATATATGTAAAATAGAAAGTGATAGTAATTAAATATACAAATATGCAAATAATTAATATGTTAATCTTTACGTTAACTTACATTTCATTCTGAACACATAGGTATACTGTACTTCCTCTGTGCCCTCGCCGGTTTCTGTTTCAGTTAATGGTAGTTAACAATTAATTCTACAATAGGTGAATACTGTTCAGTATCACCCCGTGATTGTCTTTCCGATGATTTCTTGCATTCTATCCACGCGGAATTTAATTTTCGTTCAGGTAGTACGCCTAAGATTCCGAACGTGCGAAGGATTATCCCGGCCTGCGCTGGTATCGTAAACTAATAAAGTAATAAAATGTTCGCCTAGCCAATACAGCAAATGAAGGTAAAGTTAAAATTTAGCTACCACGTGTTTCAAGACTTGCAGGTAAGATATACAGAGTGTCCCGTCAGACACTGAAAAAAATGCAATTTCTTACCAAATGCTTTAGGAATACATTGTTGTATCTGTTTAAAAAAATTACTATAAAACAATTTTATTTACGACTTATATCGGAAAAAAATTTCCATATAGTCACAGGTATTTTCAGAAATATATGTAGATGCATGTTGGCGGGTCGCAGACACTTCTTCCGCACAAGCGGCCTGATTATCGCCAACATAACTGGTTATTACTCGGAAGTCGCAAAAAAGTGCAACTTCTCCTTTCGCACATACATTCCTTATACTGTAGACTATCTAATAATATAAGTTTCAAAGATGCCTGACGATTTCGACAAATGTAACATGCGATTAAAAACGACCTTCGCATAATTTCTTATATTTCAGTTATTTATAAGTTTTTATATATTTCAATGAAATAGAACGAATGCACAATTTCATCTTATATAGGTAAATGAAAGCTATTTCAATATCTGAAGTGTGAATTTATACAAAATATTGACTTTCCAGTTTCCGCGCGCTCAATAGCTTTTGCTATCGTACAAACGCTAATTTTTCAAAATTTGATGCCATAATTAACTTCAAATAACATAATGGAATCAAGCGGTAGTACAGTAATAACAACTTTGACCTCGGAATCCGATTCTGCGACCCCAAAAATCCCTGC
Source organism: Andrena flavipes (assembly GCA_963971345.1). Lineage (NCBI taxonomy): Eukaryota > Metazoa > Arthropoda > Insecta > Hymenoptera > Andrenidae > Andrena > Andrena flavipes. The sequence continues at coordinate 17,130,172 of OZ020481.1, forward strand.
AATGACCATCTTCATAATGATAAAGTGTGAAATGTGAACGTAAGGATTTTTAATCGTGTTTTCGGCGACTCGGGCCGCGATGCACCACTCCTGTAGGTGTTCCTCTCCGCTAAATAAGCGGTCCTGCATAATGTTGCTGACAACGTTATGCAGATACGCAACAATTTTTCAGTAACAATAACGGCTCGACTTTCTTACTTTTAATCTTTTCTGCATAAACATTTTTTCAAATATTCATAACATTTTCCAGACTAGGATGAGAGCAAACATGATACAATATGGACCATTTTTGGTCGATACCGATATTACATCGTGTAACGTGTACGACAAAATCTATGTGAACACATCTTTCTACGGAATAGAATTCTCTTTTCGCGTAGTAGTGTCCACAACTGCATGCTACTTGAGATGTCGTAAACATTTCCTCGGGCTGGGACAAAGGGTGCCAGTGAGGCCTGGAGAATGTTTCGAAGACTGCGCTTTTGGATGAAGAACTTTCGCCGAAGCTAAGCATGGACGTATATATTGTGGGCAAAATTCCAACAAAAGAAAAAAGACTTTGTATTTCGTATTCCACAAGTATGCACTACATATGCCGAACATCGCATCGCAAATCATCGATGACTGTTGCTAATTTTAAACATTATCTTCTACATCAGATAAATAAAATCTAAAGTGCATGTTTTATCCACTCAAAATTACGTACAACGATTGAAATAGTCGCAACCGCATTATAAGGGAAACATACCTAACGAAACGCGTATAGTTTGAACGTTTTATGGTAATAAAACGCATGTAATTTGTATAACATATATAACGAAATTTAAAATCTCTACATTGCGTCTCATCGGCATGAAAGTTGCAGGAACGCGCTACTGACGTTTTTCACATGAAAATGAGTCCCAACACGGTATAAATCGGATTATTAATTAATTAATTAAATAATGATGAACATACGAATTGGAATAGAATGAGTGGGGCAGGAGCGGTAAAGTAATGACATGCGTTGCGGTGCGCATAGCATAGAATATGTGTACGTAACGTGTCAAAGATATCTGTGTTGATATACATATTTGAAGAATATGAATAATACTATATTATATACAATAAAATACCGTTCTACTACTACTACTACTACTACTACTACATGTCAAACTGCGACTTCATACAAATCTGTACCACAACACATAACTTACCTTTCTCGACGTTTTGTATTTTTGGACAAACGCTTTGCAAATAACTTAGGCCGCTTCCTTTTTGTACAATCATCCAAATAGCGTTCATTTCTTGCATCTGCGGCTTCCTTGTTTGATTCCATGACAATGATGAACGTAAATGATCACACACACTTGTCAACACTACAGTAACGAACCACGCGGAAATAGAACAATTCACAAAATATGAATATTCCATATATCAATATCCGCGCATCAAATGAAAACCTGATTGCTTTCTGCGTCTTCACTGTAGTGCAAACGACAAGAAACTGATCAGCTAGCGGTGTCGCTGCATTAGTTCCAGATGCTAAGAGGCTAAACAGAAGATAGTGGGAAAGGGACGGATATACGCGTCCTGTTCCTCTCTTTCTCATTAGGATTGGTGGTATACTGATACATTTACGTAGATTGTATGTACTTCCGGGAATACTGTTTGGTGCACAGAAATCTGCACAGGAAAGAATTTTTGATTATCCTGTGCATATACTTTTGACGTATTACCGACATTATTAGCGAAGAATTCATATTTCGTTCTACCATTATCCTTTCCCAGTTGCCTGACGGTGAAGGACCACCCCGCAAGTATGCGCGGGCACGCACCGCGTTTTCAAACCTTCGCGCATTCGAACTTTTACGCGGGCCGATGACGCCCCGCTCGGTCCTTGGTGCGAGTGAAATACAAAATCTTGAGGGAGTGAGAAAGGTAGTTTGGGCCTTGCCCACTCTTGAGGATAGCAAAGGCTCGATGGTCAGAAAAAAAGTGACTGTCGAACAGTAAAGATCGTAAGTACCTTCACGCTTACTATTCCTGTGTTTTTCACTATATGTGCCGGTTATTATGAAAGTGGTCCAAACTCCAAGTCCAAATTTTTCGGTTGTTACATTTCACTTATATTTTTACGTATTATATCAACGTGATACATAATAAACGTACAGTGCAATTTTTTTTAAATTTCGACCGGCGCCACTTTTATAACAACTGACATACGTCTATATTTTAGTACTTCCAAAGCAAGACTGTATTTAGACATATTCCGGGTAAAGTTTCCGATTATCGTCGCATAGTATTGTTGTAATTTTTTGTGCAAAATCTATCGTGTGAACTGTGATTGTTTGAGTGTCCGCGTATTTCTCAAGCTGCGTATCGCCATTGCGGGGCTGTCTCGCATGGCACACCATTCGCGGAGTGGAGAGACTACCTCGACCATGATTACTTTACGAGGCAGGCTCGCGCTACCTCGAGCATGATATTTGTATCGCACGAGCCATCAGCCATCGGTTTTTCGACATGGTCAAAGGTGCGTCGCGGCTCCTAGAGCAAAAATCGTATGATTCGGGCGATGCAAATATCATGCTGGAGGTGTAACGCGAGACTGTCGCGCGAGCCTGCCTCGCAAAGTGAACATGATCGAGGTAGTCTCCAGACTCTCCACACCGCGTGCCTCGCAAGGCAGCCTCGCAATGTCGATACGCAGTTTCACGCTCAAAGATTCGTGTAATCATTCTCACGTAGAATAATAAAATTATGTTATAATTTTCCCGTGAAAAGTCTAGAAAATGCCCACACAGCAGAACGTCCGGCAAAGTCCCTGGGACGTCTTGTTACTGATCAGGACATTCAGACCGTCTTTATTACGTCCTGATCAGTAACAAGACGTTCCTGGGACGGTCTGTAGACGTCCCAGGGACTTTGCCGGACGTTGTGCTGTGTGGGCGTATACAGGGTGCAATATAGGCTTCCTTTAGTTGAATCTAAAGACAAGTGATGGAAATTAAACACTTTCTAAACATCAGAAGTAGAAAAATCGAGAATTTTAAACTCACAAATGTTGGACATTTGAAAATACAGATATTTTGAAACTTGATAACCTTATAATTAAAATTGACAAAGTTATGGGATTTTAAAGAGAAAATTACGAGTTTGACGGAAAAATGTCGACGTTTTTATGCGAAAAAATTATTTAATTTAATTCTCGCGTAAATGTTTTTAATTCATCGACGATGGTTGCTCGGTATGTAAGTAAAAAACCTCGGGTGAAGGCAATCGGTCGGTTAAATTTTCCTCTATCGTGTACACAAATTACATAATTACAAATTTTGGAAATGTTTGAATTTCAATGCTTTCCAACTTAGAAATTCCAGCATTTACAAATCTGAAGATTCTTCTCCCGCGCTAAATCTTGGCTAAAGGAAGCCTGTATTGTACCAGCTGGAATGTACCAACTTGTGGGATATTCCACGCGAAATCAGACACTTTTCGGAGTAACATTTCGGATGTTGCTGAAATTTGAATATGTATGTTGTAGTCTTTAGTGATATTTAAACGTACCTCAAATGATTTTTCAAAATTCTGAGAAATGTCGACTTTAGGAATGAAAAATGAAATTCAATCTAATAGATAGATAGTTCGATACCTATATTTATTTCATTCCTAACCATGTGTAGCATTGAAGGTCATAGTATACCATATGGTTGAATTTGTCTTGACAGTCGCTTTCGTACTGGATAATTAAATATAAGTCAACCCTTCGTTTCAAGTAAAATATTGCGAACACCAAAAATTGAGTTACCGTATTATGTTGTGTATAAAAAACAGTAAAAGTTATCGCTCCTCAATTTTTTACAAATACTTACCATATTCGAGAACACTGTATAAGAATAGCAGATATAGCCGCTTGGCCGCTGCGAGTACCGCATGGCTCATTCGAGTCAGCCAATCGAGCCGGTGTGATTTGACGCAGCGTTAACTTTCGGAAATTTTTACAGGGCCAATTTATAAAATATCCATATTTTTGAAAATTCGTCCATCAAGGGGAAGGATAGAACTATGTTCTCCTTTTTTCTTAGATTTTTAAAATCGCGCCCGATGTTAAAAACCTGCATTTATTTAACACAATTGCACAAAAATGGTTCAAATTTTTCTTTTTTTAAACTGAAATAATTGATTCCTAAAACTTTAATGTCTTCTCTATAAGCACCGTAAAGCTCATCTCCATCCTTTTACTACTTCCATAGCTATAACTTGCCTGGAAAAAAATTAGCACTTATCTTCGAACAGGTGTAAAATCGACATTTCTCAAAATTTTGAAAATCATTTCAGATACGTTTAAATATCACTATATAAAGACTACAACATACATATTCAAATTTCAGCAACATCCGAAATGTTACTCCGAAAAGTGTCCTACTTCGCGTGGAATGTCCCAAACGTGTACTCCTCTCTGAGTTGGGCAACATGTAATCTCATTATAAATTACAAATTACGATTAAAATGTAATTGTATAATTGATTACACATTATTTTCTACAATCGTTAGTAGTTGACAAAATTGTGGTCAACTACATAAATTCGATTACAGAAAATAATGTGTAATCAATTACATAATTATATTGTAATTTGTAATTTGTAATTAGATTACATTTTGCTCGACTCTGACTCTTCTATTGCACTTTCAAATTCATTTCAATTACGTTCGATAGTTTCAATGTTTCTTCGATTGATTTTTAGATGTCTAACAAAAAACCAACCTCAGAAGCTGCAAAGGGAGCGACTCCGTCTTCGCTGGAGGGGGGCATCTGTCCCCTGCAATAAATGCCACTGCTGGCCGGACTCCGTCGCGAAGACGGAGTCCCGGCAGCAGGCGGACTCCGTCGCGAAGACGGAGTCCCAGCAGCAGGCGGACTCCGTCGCGAAGACGGAGTCCCAGCAGCAGGCGGACTCCGTCGCGAAGACGGAGTCCCAGCAGAGAGCGGAGTCCGTCCTCGCGACGGAATCCGCCTATTGACCATACGCCGTCGTCATCCCGTTATTGGAAGGAGGCATGCATGCACTACATGAGAAAGGTACAGTATTTTCTCCGTATATGCTCGGTTTTATGCAACCGATACAAAATGTCTAGCCATTATTGTAATAATTAACATTTAAGATTTATTAACATTTAAGATTTAGTAATTAATATTTATATTTATTTTTCATATTACAGTGCAGCGATATGAGCAAAAAATATCGGAGAGATGTGTATGGGAGTGGAGGAAGAGGAGGAAGAGGAGGAAGAGGAGGAAGAGGAGGAAGAGGAGGAAGAGGAGGAAAAATAAACCAATTTTTTATAACCGCTTAGTTTTTAAGAATAATAAATGATTAATATAGAACAATTTTTTTATTCCAAGGTCTTTCATCCGTCGGCCATGAATGATTTTCTCGTATTTATTCGTACTTTAGTCGGGAATCATACATTTAGTCTAGAAAGTACGAATAAATACGAGAAAATTATTCATGGCCAACAGTATGAAGGCTCGGAGAGAAGAAATATAGGAAAATTAAATGTTGTTAAACTGTATTTTAAAAAATATAGTGTTGTAAAGCTCGTGACGACACACATTTTTTCTATTTACAGTTTGTTTATCGAATCATTACTATTGGAGCTAAAAATTATAAACAAGAAATTTTTCATCGTCCAAAATAATTATTTCTTTAAACATAAATTGCGATAACTTGAGTAAATTAGGGATTGTTATGAGACTTAAAACATAACTTCAGATAATTCTAGCGAAGCCGTAAAATGTATGCACAAAACCCTTGTGTTAAAAAATGTTATAGTATTTAATTAAAAAGAAATACTGGACATAGCCCAGGTTTTTCAACGTTCGCTGTTAAAAAGTATCGAGGCAATTTTGAGTTACATATAACTTGCAGCGACGAAGTTTTTCCTTAATATACAAGAAACATTTTCACCAATTTTCACACCGATTAATAAATAATTATAGAAGATAAAGCGATATATATAAATTCCGCGCGCCACCGACAGTCAACAGCCCCGCATAATGCGTTACTTAGGAGTTTCAGCACTCGCGTTGACTGTTGATGCCGCGCGGAATTTATATACATATATCGCTTTATCTTCTACAATTATTTATTAATCAGTGTGAAAATTGGTGAAAATGTTCCTTGTATATTAAAGAAAAACTTTATCGCCCAAGTTATATGTACGTCAAAATTACCTCGATACTTTTTAACGGCGAACGTTGAAAAACATGGGCTATGTCCAGTATTTCTTTTTAATTAAATATTATTACATTTTTTAACACAAAGGTTTTGTGCATACATTTTACGGCTTCACTAAGAGTTTTCCGAGTTTTATGTTTCAAGTCTCATAACAATCCGATAATAATTACTCGAGTTATCGCAATTTTTGTTTAAAAAGGTATTGACTATGGTCGAAGACATTTGTTTGGTTTATAATTGGTAAAAAGAACAAATGTGTGCCGTGATGAGCTTTACAACATTATATTTTTTAAAATCCAGTTTAATAAAATTTAATTTTCCAATTTTTCTTAGCGTTTGGACAATACTGTTTCGCATTTTCGAACGCTAGTCTTCTTATTGCATCCGAGCCTTCATTGAATTCCCCCTGATTAAATTGATTCAATCATAGTGCTTCGAATAAAAATTGGTTGGGGTTATTTAAGTAATGCCCATCTCTTGTATTTTGCCATATAATTGCGGCAGTGAGAGTAACAACGGACTAACCCACATTTTTTTCGAAATTGAGTTAGTAGCAATAACGTATTCCAATAGACTCTACCTACTAATCGTATCGATGGCTTAGTGCACACATATTGTATGTCCACTTTTTATGAAATTTGAGTTTTTATATGCAACAAATAGTGCTTGACTGTTTCTTTATTCTGTAAAAAAATCATATTTTTATCTTTTCTATAAATTGATCAAAAATAATATTTTTGTTTATTATATGTCCATGCTAGAGGACGAAAATATTCTTGGAAAATGTGACAATAAATAAATTTTTTTAAAAAAGTCTTCCTATAGCTATCGCGAACAAAAAAGATCTTCTGTATCTTCCAAAGGAATTATTCCTCGATACTACAAGGCATTTATCAATAGCATACCATTAGCAAAATCACAACGTAATGTAATTCCAATCCCCATGGACATTGACAAAAATGAAAACTACGGAAATGAGAACTGCGAAAATGAAAACGAATAATTACTTTTTTATTCCTATTACTTTCAAAATAAATATAATATTCAAGTGAGATTATTGCCAGTATTATTCCTTTCGTTCATTTTTATACAATATCCTTCGGTATAGTATGTCCTCCTCTGTACTTGGTTACACATATAGCATGTCCATCTTCCAAGTATTACTATCGAATTATTATTATAATTTTGCAGATTCTAACTTATACTACTAATTACATAGTTTCAGTGATACCTATATTACATATATATGATAATACAATAATGCAAAAAGTATTTATTTATAAAGTACCATTGAATGTTTGAACCTGTTTTTCTCAAAAAACGCTAAAAGTGGACATACAATATGTGTGCGCTAAGCCATCAATGTGCAATAGGAAAAATTTATTTGCAGGTTATTTCGTTGTTGCTCTAACTGTCTCGATTACTATAACATAAATACGACAGGGATTTCAAATGATATATGTGTTACGATAAAAGCTTTAGTAAATGTATATATTCCCAGCAGTTCATAATCAATGTATGCCTAAAATGCATATAACCTAACCTATAATCGTCCGAAAATGCATGCATTGACTGCATCACGCTTTTACTGTGGCTCGTGTATCCAGCTAACGCTTCAGTTTTGCTACGATTCCACGTTGGCAGTCCTCCCGAGTAGGCGCCATCTCGTGTGCACTAGCTCAACTAAATTTGTCACGTGACTTGCTCTGTATTATCGCCAATATGGCGGAACTCGTATTTGGGAATGCAATTACGAGAATACGTTGTTTGTCCTTATATGAGCAGATTTTGAGCTGGGTGAGGTCTCATTCGAAAGAGAAAGGTTCAGTGCAGTGCGCTCTGCTCCTCGTTTGAGTCACAAAACTCTTTTAGTGACTTAAAAATACTTGGATTCTTGCGGGTGTATTTTGTCGACTTTTGCTCTACTTTCAACACTCATATTATTAGATATCAACACAAGCTCGTCGAACCATGAGCAGAGCGCACTGCACTGAACCTTTCTCTTTCGAATGAGACCTCGCCCAGCCCAAAATTCGCTCATATAAGGACAAACAACGTATTCTACTAAACCCATGTTTCGGGTCAGATTATGTCGGTATACAGCGCGCTGCATTACCCGTGTCTACCCCCTTAAGATATAAATTATAATCCAAACAAATATTAGAGGAACAAATATTATAAAAATGTTAAGAATAATTAATTAGATATACTGACAAAAGCGCAAAACAAAATAATATATAATAAGCAAGAAAACTGCGAAATAAGAAATATCGACACACTGCGCATGCACCAGCCCGCCAATTCTCCAGAATAAAAGGAGGCGCACGCAGCACTCAGCGCGCTTATTCGAATACTGATACGTTCTTGCAACTAACGAATACTAGTTCCTAGAGGCAGCTTAAGTACTATTGCCCGATCAGAAGTTGAGCCACTACCCACAAGCTGAAATGTCACAGGGGCAAGGGGAATCGCCCGCTCGCTCCACCTTATCCCCTCCAAGGAATTCTACTTTTCGGTTCTTAGCGGCTGTCCATATCCGCCGATTGTCGCGATTGGTATCGTTCGCGTTCTACGTCACGGGACGAACTGTGTTGGAGGGGATAGGTTGACGCGAGTGGACGATTCCCCTTACCCCTGTGACATTTCAGCTTGTGGGTAGTGGCTCAACTTCTGATCGGGCAATAGTACTATCCAGTAGAATTTCAGCACGCTCCGGAAACGGCAGCGACTGGTTCTCAGTGTACAAGGTACTGGTGCTCCTTTTTGGATCTTTCATTTAATAGTTGAGAACTTTGTTTTCGCGGAGGTTTCAAGCGTTGCTCCTACTAGTAGGCAGCAGCTTAACCGCTTAGCGAAGACAAAGTCTACAGAACACTAAAATAAGAACTCTGCAAAGAGTGTCGGGAACCGCTCCGGAAACGGCAGCGGCCGAACTTACAGCAGTAGCACACATATATTTATATATATCCAATTTTACATAGCGCATTAGAATAAATTAGCATAGAAAAAACCAAAAAACCCTAAAAAACACAAAAACACAATATATATAATCGTAGTTGTAAGCTATATTATCGTTATTGTTATTAGTTTAAGTGTTGTTTGAATAAAGTCATTGTTAAGTTTAAGTTGGATTTTACTCCTTCATTCCACACGAAACCCCCCACCTATCCTATTCTCGGAGGAAGCCGCTCTCCTCTCGGGAACCTGTCTACATTCAGTCGTCCCTGGACAGCTGAACGTTACACAGGTAATAATAATAATAATAATAATAATATTCTTATACTATAGGTAGGTAGTATTCATATCATTTAGTATGTATGCTATGTTCTTCTGTTAATTAAGTCATTGGTTATTCTAATTCGGTATATGTGGGATACGAGTCTGTTAAGTGCTCAGGTGTTCTGTTATGTTCTGTGGGTAGTGTAAGGTGGGAGAAATAGTGATTCCTTGCTGGTGATAATGTATTGCATGGCGGTATTGGTATGTACTGTGATGCTGAGGGGGAATGTGATGCATTTGATGGGTAAGGTGAGGACATAACTGGGTAAGGTGGTGATGCTGAATGTGAATAAAGGTTAGGTGTTTCGAATGGATATGATAGGGATACCTGTGTGGGAAGGGAGTTTGGTGGATACAATAAAGGCGATGTGCCGTTATTTTGACTTAGCCTAAACATTAAATTATCGACTTCGTGCATCGCAATATCCCTAGTCCGTTCGTCTAAATTTCTTAATTTTAGGGTTAATAGTTCAGCATATACTGCGCAATTATCTCGAGGAGTCGTCTAGGCTTCGGATAAAGTTTTCAGCATTTGATATGCTTTATCCATGTGGCTTTCTATTACTGACACGGCCGTGTTCCTTTTCCGTGATGGCAAGTTGACTGGGGAGTTGGAGGCAGTTTGATTATTGTGGGCCGATATCGACGGCATTTCTGCATTTACGGTTTGGTCGACATTATCCATCGACCAGTCTTGGTTTGACGTATTCCCATCATCCCTCTCTATGTTTTCAGTTATTTCCTAAAACAGACCACAAATTCCTTTTTATAGTTTGCAGAAACACCAGATGAATGGCAGAAAATATATATTAGATAGAAAACAAATACTTATACAATCTGCTGATTTTGTTAATTACAAACGCAAATTCAGTATTGTACGGGCTGTATAAACAGTAATGGTGACTGTTTCGAGAGGCGAATCTACACCTTTTGATCAGATACATTCATAAAAAAAATTTGGCCGCAAAATAGTTTATAATAAAAAATAATCTCAAACTTCTTTTAATGTCAACGTGTTCTACTGAATGAAAAGAAAAGAAGTTGAAATCAAACCATGCAAAAGAAATGTAATAGTAATTTTCAATAAAATTGTATTAGAATTTCGACCGTAGATCTTTCAAAAAATTAAATCTTGTGGTATCGGCGCACTGATTCGGTCACTATTAAAACCATTTACAAAAGCTATTTTGCTAGTTAAAATAACATTAAAATTTCCAACGTTTCGGTCGTAATTCCGACCTTTATCAAGGAAAGAATAAATTAAAAACTGCACTGCTTTAAAATCAATAACGCACTTTGAACGTGCGGACGACGAGTCGGTTGGAGAGTGACTGAAGCAAACATGTAACTATATGTCGGAACAATCAGAGGGTAAACTCAAATGCGATCTAAACAAACCTCGGAAGGGGAACCGTCAACCGTTTGTAATATTTGAAGAGAAATGTAACGTTCAGCTGTTCAGGGACGACTGAATGTAGACAGGTTCCCGAGAGGAGAGCGGCTTCCTCCGAGAATAGGATAGGTGGGGGTTCCGTGTGGAATGAAGGAGTGAAATCCAACTTAAACTTAACAATGACTTTATTCAAATAACACTTAAACTAATAACAATAACATTAATATGGCTTACAACTACGATTATATATTTTGTGTTTTTGTGTTTTTTGGGTTTTTTTATGCTAATGTATTCTAATGCGCTATATAAAATTGGATATATATATATATATGTGTGTGCTACTGCTGTAAGTTCGGCCGCTACCGTTTCCGGAGCGGTTCCCGACACTCTTGGCAGAGTTCTTAATTTACTGTTCTGTAGACTTTGTCTTTGCTAAGCGGTTAAGCTGCTGCCTACTAGTAGGAGCAACGCTTGAAACCTCCGCAAAAACAAAGTTCTTAACTATTAAATGATAGATCCAAAAAGGAGCACCAGTATCTTGTACACTGAGAACCAGTCGCTGCCGTTTCCGGAGCGTGCTGAAATTCTACTGGATAATACTTAAGCTACCTCCAGGAACTAGCATTCGTTAGTTGCAAGAACTTATCTGAGTTCTTAACCATTAAATAAAAGATCCAAAAAGGAGCACCAGTATCTTGTACACTGAGAACCAGTCGCTGCCGTTTCCGGAGCGTGCTGAAATTCTACTGGATAATACTTAAGCTACCTCCAGGAACTAGTATTCGTTAGTTGCAAGAACGTGTCGGTATTCGAATGAGCGCGCTGAGTGCTGCGTGCGCCTCCTTTTATACTGGAGAATTGGCGGGCTGGCGCATGCGCAGTGTGTCGATATTTCTTATTTCGCAGTTTTCTTGCTTATTATATATTATTTTGTTTTGCGCTTTTGTCAGTAATTCTAATTAATTATTCTTAACATCCCTACAATAATTATTTCTCTAATATTTGTTTAGTTTACAATTTATAACTAAAAGTATGTACAATGAGCCTGCGCGGTATTACAGATTTGCTCCGCGGTAGTGTAGGTCGATTCTACTTTATCGACGGTCGGTAATTGTTAGTTCGAGTCCCTGTGGGACGTTACACCTCCCCCCCTGGGGAATCTCTCGTCCTCGAGAGATTTGTATGATGGTTGGGAATAAAAGATTTATTTATAAGTATAGGTTATTTTTATTTTATCATGAGGGTGTATATGGGGTGGCGGCTCCTGAACCAAATAATTGGAGAGTTCTCCATGCCCTTCTTCTTGGATCCGTTTTTGGGAGTGATCTGTATTTTTCCCAGTCCGGGTTTGGGATCCGGATTCCTATGAGGTTTGGCCATTTTGGTGGTGGAACGTCCGGGGTCTTGAATTCCGGGTTTGCTGGCCGTTTATAGTCCGGAGTCTTAGGAAATTCCGGGGTGGTCGGGAGTGTGTCCGGTGGTGTGTGAGGCGGAGTATAAGATGGTGTCTTGTGTTAGAAAGAGTTTTGTTAGTTTTTGGATAAGAATAGATTTTATAGGAATTTTTACCGTTTTCTCTGGAGACATTGGGAGTGGAAGAATTATCGGAGGTATTTCAATCATCTCCTTTAATATATTTTGTATTGTGTTCTTCTTTATTTTATTTCGACGGTTGCCTGATCTCTTTGGCATCTTGACGATGAATAACAATATGGCGCAGCGTAGATTTAAAATAGGTTGTTAGGGCCTTTTATAGTGGCGCCCTCTAGCGGAATTCTATATATGCAACCTTATAGGCTTTGCTACTATGTTACAATTCTTATGGTGTTGACAGGTTATTTTTTATAGGTTGGTTATGGTTTTTTAGGATTTTTAGGAGTTTTATAGGTTATGTTTTAATTTTATGTTATTAGTAAAAAAATATTATTTTTATTAATAAAATGGTTAAAAAAATAAATACATAAATACTTAAAACTAGATGTGTGTTTTAATTACATTTTGTGTGTGTGTGTATGTATATCTGTGAGTGTTGTGTATTTAAAAATATTATATAAAAAAAACTTAACCTATGTGTGAGTGTTAATTACATTGTGTGTGTGTGTGTGTGTGTAATTGTAAGTGTCGCGTGTTAAAACTTATATACTAATTATAGTTATATATAGTTTTCTATGTTTTTACATTTATTGCAGTGAATTGCTGGTCTTCCTATGTACAGAATCCTTCTGCAGAAATGCCAGATTCTCCATACTCGTCTGTTTTCGCCAAGCAGATGATCCTCTAATGGGTTCTCATCTTTAATATCCACTCTCTGCGTACACATGACACATATGACGCCGTTTTTATAAAAAAAAACATCGTTGTCGTAAACTTTCTTTAGACAAACGTATTTTTCCATTTTTAGTTTTCGTGTGAATGGCGGTATGAAATGTAACAATGATGAAATTCTTTGTCTGCTACTCCTAATATATACTTCCTTTGCAGGGTTGCAACTTTGTATAGTTAATTTCACTTTTGTTTTGCTGAATTGATGTGATCGTTCTTCCTTTGTTATAATTCTTTTTCAGGTAAATATAATCTTTTAATCCTGTTCATATGTACAATTCTGGTTTGTTTTAAAGTTATTGCTATTTTTAAATTACTGTTCCCTACAATTTCCATAATATGGTCCGCTGTATTCGGGTCCTAGTTTTTCACGTCTTGGGTTTAATAACCAAACCCAATCTCCTACTTTGTACGTTTGAGGTTGTATCTTCCGGTCATAGTAATGTTTTTGTCGAACTTTTGATTCTTCTAAATTATTTCGCGCCATTTGTCGGATGTGATGTAGTTTGTGTATTATTTCATCAACATAGTCTGGATATGTCTTGATATTGTCCGTTGGAGGCATACTTGAAGGAAGACGTGCTTTTCTACCGTAGACAAGTTCGTGAGGCGTAAATTTCGTGCCTTCATGAGTGCTTGTATTATAAGAGAATATTGCTTGAGGTAACCATTGGTCCCATTGTCTTTCCTTTGATACATAATGTCTTAGATATTCAATAAGAACATGATGACTCCTTTCTAGTGATCCATTAGACTGAGGATGGTATGCAGAGGTTCGATATTGTTTGATTTGGAATGTTCTGGCTAATTTCTTCATGAGGGAACTCATAAAATTTGGCCCTTGATCAGTCAGAATTGCTTTAGGACTTCCGAATTTACAGATAAAATGTTCTGTAAATGCTTTAGCTATGTCCTTTGCAGTGATGTTTGTTAATGGTATTGCAAGGGAATACTTGGTTAAATTGTCTTGTATTGTAAGTATGTAACTATTTCTTATTTTTGTAGAAGGTAGTGGTCCTACTATGTCCATAGAAATTTTATCAAAGGCATCCAATGGTGTATCTGTTAATATCATAGGTTCCTTATTTTTTACCCTTACTAATTTAGTTTTTTGACATTCTAAACATGTTTTAACGAATTGTGCTATTTCGTATTTCATGTTTTTCCAATAGTATATGCTTCTTATTCGATGATATGTTTTAGTAACTCCTTTGTGTCCTCCTATAGGTGTTTCATGAATTTCTTTGATAATATACTGCCTATTTTGTATGGAAGGAGTTATAAGAGTACCTTTACAAAAACTAAATTGGATGTCTTCGTTGATGAATATTAATTCTATTAAATTTCGTAATTGCCTAAGCGAAATTTTATTTTCTTCTCCTGATATATACACTTTTGTGGCTTGTTTAAGTACCAGGTATGTGTGAAGTGTTTTTAATGATGTATATAAATTTTCTTCTGTTGGGTAATTTGGTACGACAAGTCCAACAATTGTACGTTTTCCACTTCTTATTGTTACTGATTCTCCATTTTTTAGTGGAAATGCTATTTTGTCAGCTTTTATATTTCTTTCTTTATATAATTTATCTCCCATTGGTCCTATTGGTTTGCCTTCTGTATTTATAAATGTTATTATGTAATCCTTTCCCATCCATAAGTGATCTTCCACTTCAATATTTTGTTTTTTGACAGGAATATTGGATGTTACTCTTGGTTTGCCTGTGGTATGTTGTGGAGGTGATGTGGGTGGTACAGATAATGGTAGGGGAGTCAGTGGTGGGAGAGATAACGGTGGGAGAGATAATGGTGGGAGAAATAGTAGTGGAGACGGAGGTGGTGAAGAGGGAGTGAGTATTTTCCCTTTCTTGATTTTAATGGGAGTTATGGGAGCTGTATCTGTACTGGAGTTTAATTTTTGCTTTTTCTTTTTAGGTGTGTGGTGAGTACTTTTGTCTGTGCTTGACTCTGCATTAATTTTTGGAGGATCTTTATAACTGTGTTTTGGAATTATGGTTGTCTCATCTATTTCTTCTATTAAGTCCTCTTGAGGTTTCTTGATGTGAGGTTTCTTTATTGCTTGTTGGTTGTCTTGTATTGTTTCTTGAGGTAATATTCTTTCTTGAGGAGTTTTATGTATTTGAGGTGGTATATGTACTTCAACAGGTACTGTGTTTTGGGGGGGTGTATGTACTTCAACAGGTACTGTGCTTTGGGGGGGTGTATGTACTTCAACAGGTACTGTGTTTTGGGGGGGTGTATGTACTTGAGGAGATTCTATATTTTGTTTTTTACTTTCTGGTTGTGATGATGAAGTGTTTCTTTTTATTTTTCGTTTTAAGTGTTGTCGTTTAGTTCCTATTGCATCACTCTCGTCGTATGAAGAGTCGGAATCTGACGAACTAAATTTAGTTTGTTTATATGGAGCTGGGTTTCCTGAAGTCGAATCGGTTGTTTCTCTTTGTCGCGTATTATATTGATGAAATTGTTTCTGTTTTTTATTTTCGTGTGAATTTGTTTCTGAATGTGCTCGCTTTGCGTTTAATGGTAGTGCTATCGGATTTCTAGACAAGGCATCCGCGTTCGTATTGTATTTTCCCGGTTTGTACAATATTTTATAATCGTATTCCGCAAGTTTTATTTTCCATCGCATTAATCGTGATGACGGATCAGAGAGATTTTGTAGCCATTCTAAAGGTTTATGATCTGTTATAAGATAGAATTTTCTACCATAAATATAAGGTCTGAAATGAAATACCGCATATAATATTGCTAAAAGTTCCCGTTCTGTTGGTGAGTAACGAGTTTCTGCATCATTTAAAACTCGAGATGCGTAAGCTATTGGCAAATCTTTTCCTATTTCTCCTTGACTAAGAACTGCACCTACAGCAATACCTGAGGCGTCTGTCGTTATGTTAAATGTTTTCTCGAAGTCCGGAAATTGTAGTATAGGTTCTTTGCAGAGAGCTTCTCGCAGAGTTTCGAATGCTTTTTGTTGTTGATATGTCCATTCGAATTGATAATCCTTTTTGGTGAGATTGGAAAGTGGTCTTGCAATTTTTGAAAAATCCTTTATGAATCTTCTGTAGTATCCACTTAGTCCTAAAAATTGTTTTACATTTTTAACAGTTGTTGGTGTTGGAAATTCTTTAACTGCTATTACTTTTCGTAGGTCTGGCTTGACTCCTTCTTCTCCTATTATGTGTCCTAAATATGAAACTTCTTTCTTCAAAAATTCGCATTTATCTGGTTGTAGGTGAAGATCTGCGTCATTTAGTCTATTCATTAATCGTTTGAATTTAGTTGCATGTTCCTTGAGAGAACTAGCATATATAACGATGTCATCTAAGTATACAAATAATTCTATTCCTTGGAGTCCAGTCAAGACTTGATCCATGAGTCTTTGAAAAGTGGCTGGTGCATTTTTTAGTCCGAACGGCATTCTATTGAATTCGTAATGCCCATATATTGTAGAAAAGGCTGTTTTATGGCGATCGTCTGGATGCATGGGAATTTGATGGAATCCAGATGCGAGATCAAAAACGGAGAAATATTTCGCACTTCCTAACTGATCTAATATGTCAGTTATATTTGGTAAAGGATAGGCGTCTCCAATTGTTTTCTCGTTTAGTTTTCTGAAGTCTATTACAATTCTAGGTTTTCTTATTCCTTCTAGATCTTCTTTTTTTAATACTACCCATATAGGTGAGTTGTAAGGAGATGATGAAGGTTGTATTATTCCCTTTTCAATTAATTCTTTAGTTTGTTTCCTTACTTCTTCCTTGAATACCTGAGGGTACCGATATTGTTTTGTAAAGACAGGAACGTCATTTTCTGTTATGATCCTGTGGTAAGCTTTATTTGTAGCTTCCAACTTTTCTCCTGGTAGATAAAATCTATCTGCGTGTTCCTTAACTAATTCTTCTATACTGGCTCGTTCTTCTTGGTTTAGGTGGTCCAGTCTTAGTAGTTGTAACAACTGGTGGGTTCTATTTGTTGCTTTATATGTATCTGATGATTTTTCTTCTACTGGAACTTCAATAAATGGTTCTAATTCAATTGATGGTACAGGAATTTTTATGTCTTTTATGGATGTATTTATTGCAAATAGACATGCCATGCCATTATTATTTGACACAATTGCATTTCCCATATGTAAATTAGGGTGAATATTAATTTTAGGAATATATCCTGTGCTAGTTTGTGTGTTGAGAACTCGTACATATATTTGACTTCTTGTTCTGGCTGGTATTGTGACCATTTCAGGGTCGACGAATGGAAGAGTTTCTGGTCCAATGGTTATTGCTGATCTTGTGTAATCAATAGTTGCTCCGTTGGTTTGGAAGAAATCTGTTCCTAATATACCGTCCTGTCTGATAGGGAGGTCTTCTACGACGTGGATGATAATTTCCGTATTTAAAGTTCGTATTTTGATGTATCCCATAGTACTGAGTAGTCCGTCCGTGATGCCATTTAGGTCAAATAATGTGTCCATGAAGATTGGAATATCAGAAGAAACAGCACATCTCTTGATTACGTTGAGGTCTGATCCCGTGTCGATCATTAATGTTGCTTGTCCTCCGCTAAATCCTATGTCAGAGAGAAGAATGCTGGGTGGTTTCCTTATTTGTTCTGTCTTGAGTCTTAGTATGGCTTGTCTACGTACCATACGGGGTTGTGCCTCTTCTTTTTCTTTCCTATCAAAATACATCTTTTTCCTGCATTGTTCTATCGTATGGCCTCGGAATTTACAATATTCACAAGATATGCTATCATAAGCTCGGTTTCTGCATTCTTGTATTGTATGACCTGGTTTCTGACAATAATCACAACGGGTGTTGGATTGAGGAGTTCTGTTCGTGTAACTTTGACTTCTACAATCTTGCGCCGTGTGACCTGTTCTTTGGCAGGTGCTGCATTGTTCGTTGAATCGAGGGGCTGTGTTAGCTTGGCTCCTGCAATCTTGCGTCATGTGACCCGCTCGTCGGCAGTTGCTACAATATTCGTTGGGTCTTGCGTTGTAACTCCGATTCCAACAATTTTGTGTTGTATGACCTGGTTTTCGGCAAAAGTCACAGAATGTAAGGCTTCTACATTCTTGTATCATATGTCCTATCTTTTTACAGTGTTGACAGATTTTTTGTCGCCAGTCGGTGCGTGAAACTTGCTGACTGCTGCAGTTAGTAATATCATGGCCGTATCCAAGGCAGTTTATACATTGATTAGGTTGTGTTACTCCAATAGGTATTTTTGTTCTTATTTGGTACTCGTTGTATTCTGCTTCTGCTTTAATAGCACTGTTGATAGCGCGATCAAGACTGCTGAAGGTGCATTCGTGTATTCTATTATATATCTCGATTTTTAAACCCGTTAGAAAGGCTTTAACAGCATTTTGTTCTGCATTTATATTAAATTGAGCTTCATGTCCTGGTACTTCTATTGTGATACAATGTCTGATTTGTAAAAGTAAATTAGATACGCGGCTACTATAGTCTACTGTGGTTTCATTCGATAGTTGCGCAATTTTTGATAATTCGCTGTATAATTGAATTGATGTGTGTATTGGAGCAAAACGAGAGGTTAATACATTTGTAAGGTCACTGATTGTGTTGTAATCTCCGCTTAAAACTACTCTTAAAGCTTGTCCGTAAAGCTTATTTTTTATTAGTTGAACTAATCCATATTCTGCGTTAGGATTTATCATGCGCCGTGCATTTCGACAACTTTTAATAAATTGATGTAATGGTATATTTCTACCATCGAAAGAAGGTACTGTGTCGGCCGTATCGCGTAAACTAATGTGTGGTAAATGAGGATATACATTCGTAGCTGTATTCGTATTAATTTGAGGATTTGAAGTTTCTGGAGTATTTTCTGTTTCTGATGTTACTGGAGTGTTTATATTTTCTGGACTTGTTTGAGTCTCTGTATTGATTGCTAAAGCAACCATTTTTTCTCCAATTGTGTCAGGCATTGTAAAGTTTTAAGTTTCCACAAAATTTAAGGAAAGAAAAAAAAAATTTCTAAGAAAATACTCACTTTTGGAGTTATTTTACTAAGCGAAAATATCCTTCTCAACGAAATATCCCACCGCTGTCACCAAAAATAATCCGACCTGTAACGTTCAGCTGTTCAGGGACGACTGAATGTAGACAGGTTCCCGAGAGGAGAGCGGCTTCCTCCGAGAATAGGATAGGTGGGGGTTCCGTGTGGAATGAAGGAGTGAAATCCAACTTAAACTTAACAATGACTTTATTCAAATAACACTTAAACTAATAACAATAACATTAATATGGCTTACAACTACGATTATATATTTTGTGTTTTTGTGTTTTTTGGGTTTTTTATGCTAATGTATTCTAATGCGCTATATAAAATTGGATATATATATATATATGTGTGTGCTACTGCTGTAAGTTCGGCCGCTACCGTTTCCGGAGCGGTTCCCGACACTCTTGGCAGAGTTCTTAATTTACTGTTCTGTAGACTTTGTCTTTGCTAAGCGGTTAAGCTGCTGCCTACTAGTAGGAGCAACGCTTGAAACCTCCGCAAAAACAAAGTTCTTAACTATTAAATGATAGATCCAAAAAGGAGCACCAGTATCTTGTACACTGAGAACCAGTCGCTGCCGTTTCCGGAGCGTGCTGAAATTCTACTGGATAATACTTAAGCTACCTCCAGGAACTAGCATTCGTTAGTTGCAAGAACTTATCTGAGTTCTTAACCATTAAATAAAAGATCCAAAAAGGAGCACCAGTATCTTGTACACTGAGAACCAGTCGCTGCCGTTTCCGGAGCGTGCTGAAATTCTACTGGATAATACTTAAGCTACCTCCAGGAACTAGTATTCGTTAGTTGCAAGAACGTGTCGGTATTCGAATGAGCGCGCTGAGTGCTGCGTGCGCCTCCTTTTATACTGGAGAATTGGCGGGCTGGCGCATGCGCAGTGTGTCGATATTTCTTATTTCGCAGTTTTCTTGCTTATTATATATTATTTTGTTTTGCGCTTTTGTCAGTAATTCTAATTAATTATTCTTAACATCCCTACAATAATTATTTCTCTAATATTTGTTTAGTTTACAATTTATAACTAAAAGTATGTACAATGAGCCTGCGCGGTATTACAGATTTGCTCCGCGGTAGTGTAGATCGATTCTACTTTATCGACGGCCGGTAATTGTTAGTTCGAGTCCCTGTGGGACGTTACAGAAAGAATGTGAACATCATATCAATAAACTGCCAATGCGTCATCAGTTCTTGTTAATATGGTGCAAACTCAATAGAAGTTGAAAACTGTAGTTACATACCATGTTAATATGTATAAAAGGGGACACACTAAATTTTTAAGAGACAATTTCATAATGCCTTACTTTTTTAGTAAGGTTGCGTAGTAATTCTGTATTTTAGGTGTTTCTGTTAAATAACTCAGCACAATTACCTGTTCTTATAAATGTATATTTGGTTCTTTATATAGCTTGACAAAGTAATATTATAATTTAATATAACTGGGAATATTCTCTCTTATACTACACGTGGTGCTTCCTTTATGTAAAACTAAAACTAACTCATGATAGTCTCTTCCGTCTTACATCATACCTATAGACACTAGGTGTCAGCACTCTTAGAAGGCGGGAAATACAAATGTATATATTCAATACGCCTCCTTACATTTGTATTGTACATTATTCTTAATATTTATTCTTTAATATTTAACATATTTCTAAATTTTGTAAACTTTTGTTTACCTAACGACTTTGTGAGTATGTCTGCTATGTTGTCATCTGAATCTATCTTTACAACATCAATGGTTTTGTTGATATAGTTCTCGTTTACAAAATGGTAGTGTACTTCAATATGTTTTGAATTTTTTGAAAGATTACCATTCTTTGCAATTTGTATTGCACTCGAGTTATCCTCGTATATCCTAATAGGTTTCTCTAATTTTATATTAAATGATTTAACAATTTCTCGCATAGTCTTTACTTCCGTAACAGCCTCGGATAATGCAATATATTCCGCAAATGTCGATGACTTGGTTACGGAACCTTGTTTATGTGTTTTCCATAACACTACATTTCCGTACATACGTACAATAAATCCAGACGTTGACCTTCGATCTTGGGTATCTCCGGCCCAGTCGGCATCTACATAACTATCTATAATCTCGGCGTTACAATTTTTCTTATATACTAATTTTAAATCTTTTGTTTTATATATATATTTTAATATTCTTAATGCATATTTGTAATGTGTGTCGCTATAACAATTTTGAAACCTACTTAAGTAATTTACGCAAAATGAGATGTCTGGTCTCGTACCAGAGCTAACATATAAAAGTGCTCCTATTAGATTTCGATATTTAAGGCTTTCGTTTACCACTTCAGCTGGCTCTAACTTCAAATTAGTTTCCATAGGCGTTGTATATAACTTATCATTTTCGATTTGATATTTTCTCGCCATTGATTTTATATATTCCTTTTGACTTAGGGTCATTATATTCTCGTTTAATTGGTAATTATATTCGATATTTATCCCTATATAAGTTTTAACCTTACCCATGTCTTTCATTTTAAACGTACTCGACAACTTTTCTTTAATATCGCAAATAATTTTTCTATCTTTGGCACAAATAAGGAGATCATCAACAAAAAGTAAAACGTAAACTCGATCATTATTTTCAGTCTTACTATATAAACAATAATCGTAATTATTCCTTTCAAAACCTATTTTTCTTATATAACTATCAAAGCACTCGTACCAGGCTCGTGGACTACCTTTTAGACCATATAGAGCCTTATATAATTTATAAACCTTTTCGCTATTATCGTGGAAGCCTAATGGCTGCTTAACATATATTTCTGAGGTTACCTTACCATTAAGGAATGCTGTCTCAACGTCCATTTGTTCTACTTCCAAATTATTTTGACAGCAATATGATAGTAACAGTCTTAGCGTCTCCATCTTTGTCACAGGCGAATAGTTGTTTTCAGCTACACCTTCCTGCTGGAAACCCTTGGCTACCAGTCTAGCCTTAAAACGACCTCCAGTTTTCCTTGTGTACACCCATTTGACGTCGATTACTTTTTTATTCGGTGGCTGTACTAATTTCCAGGTTTTATTTCTCTCTAGACTCTCCATCTCTTTCTTCATAGCTTCCTGCCACTCTTGTGACTCACTGCCCTCTATTGCTTCCTGAAACATACTTGGTACATTTACATCAGAGTAATTTGCATATATATATGGATCTCCATATCTCTCAGGAGGCTTCGAGCTTCTACTTGATTTCCTTAATGTTTGTTTTTCTGTATTTTCCTCTTCATCTTCCCTTTTTTGTTCGTTTGGTTTTTCTATGTCTCTTACTGACTCTTCTTTATAATTTTCTTCTTCTCTTGTATCTTCTTTGAATCCTATATACTGTATGTCCTCCTCTACTACATCTATGTGTCTGGCTACCAAGACTTTATCTTCAATAAGGACTCTATAACCAACATCTGTATATCCCAGTAGTACTCCCAGCTTGGCTTTCTTGTCCCATTTGGATATTCTTCTTTCTTCCGGAATTCTTACAAATATCTTACTCCCATATAGACGTAGATTTGTAACTGAAGGTTTTTCATTGAAAAATATTTCGTAAGGGGTTTTTCTAATTACTGTGTTAGCTAGTGTTCTATTCTTTATATATGCTGCTGCTTTAATACACTCAGGCCAAAACTTCCTACTTACTGTCGCTTCACTTAGTAAGCACCTTGCCATGTTCATAATTGACCTGTTAAATCTTTCTGCCGTCCCATTCAACTGATGTACATATGGTGGGCAGGGATTTAAACGTATTCCCTTCTCTCTTGCAAAACAAATAACTCTTGAATTTATGTATTCTTTGCCATTGTCGCATCTTAGGACTTTTATTCTCTTTCCACTTAAGTTTTCTACTTCATTCACGTACTGTACAAGGCAGTCATGTACTTCGCTCTTTGATCTAATACAATATACCTTTGCCAATTTGCTGAAGTCATCAACAAAGGACAAAAAATATTTCTCACAACAATTCCCCGTTGTAGCATGAGGTCCATTTAGGTCTGTATGTACTATTTCTAAGATATCTCTCGCTTTACTTCTGTTATTTTCAAACGATAGGTTACACATCTTATTTTCTATACATATTGCGCATTTTAAATATTCTGACCCTAATTCTTTTGGTAATCCATTCAATAATTCATTTTTGCTTAGAATGTTTAAGTAATTAAAGTTTATATGGCCAAGTATCCTATGCCACTTTTCTTTCTGAGAAAGTTCTTGTTTTATATCACTTCTAATTACATTTGTGTATACTCTATTGTTTTTATTTACGATACAACACTTCATTTTGTAAAGATTTTCCTCCTTATTTGCTATTGCTATTAGTTTGTTATCCCTGTCATATACTTTAGAGGTATTTGCTTCTGAGACAATTCTATTTTTGTCAGTAATTTTCGAGTAGCTTATTAAATTTGCCTTCATTTCTCTAACATAAAACACATTCAGTATTGTTACCTTAGACGTCCCATTCTCCACGGGAAACAAGGCTTCAATACGTCCGACCTTGGTTGCTTCTAGAGTTCTTCCATCTCCTACTTTAACACTGACTGGCTTCTTCAGAGTGATATATTCGTCAAAGTATGTCTCCTTATTTATAATATGATTTGTGCATCCGCTATCTAATAGCCAAACAATTTCATTTTCCATTTGTACATTGTTTTCACTTACTTCAGTTTCGTTGACTTCCACACAGAAACTGCTTCCCCCTGGTGTGGATCCTTCATTTTGTACACCCGTTTTGTTATTATTGTATCCTCCTCGGTAACTTCCTCTGTTATTGTTATATCCTCTCTTCTGCTGCATCCTTCCTCGTCCACGTTGACATTGATCAGTCCTCAGGTTTACCTGGTAATTATTTATACTTGGTTGACGACAGTTCCTTTTTATATGGCCTGTCTTTCCACAGTTAAAGCACTTAGTTTGTTGCATATTCGTCCCTGCATTTAATTTTACTGCAGCGAACGCATTTGATTTATCCACTTGTTCATGCTCGTCTTTCTCTTTTATTCCGTCCTTAAATTTCATTTTTAATTTCCCTTTCAGATACTCTACGTTTCTATCGTTTTCAGGTAGCACATCGATCAAGTCGCCAATATAACTATATGTCGGTGGTAGAGCTTTCAGCATATAATTCAACTTTTCCTGCTCAGTTACTTTTGCTCCTGCAGATTTTAATTCGTTAACCGCTTTCTCGAACTCGTCGAAAAAAGACGTTACATCCGTATAATTTTTCAGTTTCACGGATTCTAGGTTATTTCTGTTCACTATCTGTAGCGCTGTAGATTCCTTTAAATACATGGTATCAAATTTCTTCATTATCTCGTATGCCGAACTTAGCTCGCTGATATATTCTAGCTGTTTGTTCGTAATAGCGCTGTATATATAATTCGTAGCCTTTATGTCCATTTCTTCCCATTGCTCTCTCACATCTGCTGTGGACCTTTCTCTTTCAACTACTGCTTTGCACTTTTTATATTGCACAAACTTTAATATGCGTTTCTTCCAGTTTGCATAATCTGTACCGTCGAAGATTGGTATTATAATATCGTCGGTTTTTACATACGCCATTGTGAGGTCTAACTTCGTCTTTTCTTTCGAATCTTCTGGAACATTCATAACCTGTTCGATCGCTCAATGTACCTGTTCTGTTCTTAATTTAACCAAATTTACGAACCACGCTCTGCTACCATGTTAAATAACTCAGCACAATTACCTGTTCTTATAAATGTATATTTGGTTCTTTATATAGCTTGACAAAGTAATATTATAATATAATATAACTGGGAATATTCTCTCTTATACTACACGTGGTGCTTCCTTTATGTAAAACTAAAACTAACTCATGATAGTCTCTTCCGTCTTACATCATACCTATAGACACTAGGTGTCAGCACTCTTAGAAGGCGGGAAATACAAATGTATATATTCAATAGTTTCATACCTAAGATTTACGCTCTTTTGTTTAATCATGTGTAATGTCTCTAATAAAATTCTCCGATTTAAGTTGGTCTCCCTATCAACGATTTTAACGTTATCAAAATCAAATCTATGATCGAACTCTATTAAATGTTTTGTTAAGGCAGTGTGTTGAAAAGGGGGTAAAAAAATGTTCCTTCCCATACAGCACACTCCGTTGCCTGAAGGTGGCAGGAACGTTCCGTGGGGGTTGCCGTGGAATGTTCCACAGGGGCGAACATAGGAACCTTCCTGGAACATTCCAGCAATGTTGCGGTGGAACATTCCACATGGAACCTTCCTGCCACCTTCATGGAACGTTCCGGGAATTTTCTAGCCATGGTCACGGAACGTTCCGGGAATTTTCTAGCCATGGTCACGGAACGTTCCGGGAATTTTCTAGCCATGGTCACGGAACGTTCCGGGAATTTTCTAGCCATGGTCACGGAACGTTCCGGGAATTTTCTGGCAATGGTCGCGGAGCGTTCTAGACATTCTCTGGCTATGGTCACGCAACTTTTCGGACATTTTACAACAAATGTTCCAGAATCGATTCTTGTATCGACTTTTCCCTAATTGATATCAATAATAATTATTATAGGTGCACATTACTGTATATGTGCATATTTTCTACAAAATCCTTATGGATAAAGGAGAAACATTTATACACACCATTGATTTCTTAAATAAATCACCAACACATTTTTTACATTCACACACACTATATTATTCAGAGTAGGAAGTTAAAAGTTTTTTCTGTATATTAGGTTACGCTTTGTGTAGACGATGTAAGCTCAATTGTTGTATGCTTTATGTAAACTATGGGACTATTCCCGTTTATTATAACAACAACAACAACAACAACAACAACAACAATAGCAATAATAATAATAATAATATAGACTGAAAGTATAAGATCACAAAAGCACGCGTTGACGTATTCCGTGTGATATAATTGGTGGGACTCATGTTCGTAGCGCGAACAAGACTACCCCCGGTGCTTCCTATTCCAGTGGGTTTTCTTCCACGGAAAATCAGCAAATTTCCAATCGCAATATTTGGAAAACCGGCTGAAATAAAGTGTATACATTAAAGCTTATTGAATTTGTCTTGAAACGCACTATCAAGTGATCTCTAAAAAAAATTCATTCAAGAAACCGAACTTGACCATCGTATCTGTTAAAATAATAATGAAAGAAAGAATTCGCCTGCCTAAATAAATTTGCCCCCTCGAACGATGTAATTGCATATAAACAATTTCTTTTATATCTCCAATACGTTAGGAAATATCCAGCTGTTTACTGTTCCCGTGGACATCCTGTATAATGAAATGAATTATAAAATATATGTCAGAGAATGCAACCATTTTAGGCGATATTGAAGATCGTACAATAATATTGAACGTCTACAGGCCGCTTTAGAAGTGTCATCAAATAGTCAGAATCTACTTTACTGGTGCCACGTGCCAAGCTGATGTTTCCGTGAAGGCGAGCACGGCGCACAGTGGGGCAGATCGGGTCGAAACGCGGCACTAAGTCCTTTTACAAAAATATTGCCATACTGGAATTCTTTTTTACGGGTAGTTGATTGAACATTTGTAATCATGTAGCATGATTATTTTTCACATTAAAATTTTTTTAACGCGACTACGTGCTTTCGAAGAGGGCAACCTCGAAATTCTTCACAATTATGATTGTTATTTAAAGCTTTCTTGTCATTCAACTAATTTTTGGTGGGATTATGTGTTGAGGTGCGTATTGGAAATGTACCAAATTTCATTTTCATAAAAACAACGAAGAAGAAACAATTACAAATAAAAATGAATTCAACGAAGGCGGCTTGTAATATTTGTTCAAATTAATTAAAATATGTTTGTGAAATAGTTTCCAACTAACATAAATAAAAATTTTATAACTATTAAATTGTATAGGATTTAAAATTTATTTAGAAATACAGTTAGACAAACAAGTTTCATTAATTATTCAATAACAACAACATCACAAATATACGTCCTAACTGAATGAAATGAAAAAATAATGAAGAAATATATGATTTCAGTCAGAAAATGTTTTGTGCCGCGTTTTGACCCGATTTGCCCCACTGTGCGGCGACGGCGGGCACGGACACCAGGCCCGGTCATAAACAGGGCCGGTGCGAGGATAGTTGGCGCCTTCATGCAAGAAAATGTTTGGCGCCCCAAAATTTTTTGCCCCTGCTTTCCATTTAATATGCGTTTTACCTTTACAGAGTACAAAAGGAAAATTACATTAACATTTTGTTTATGTGTGAGCCTTTATTATTAAGCGTCCGGTATAATTTCTTACCGCCCCCTTCGGATAGGGCCCTTATGCAGCACATAACTTCCATAATGGGTTCCGTCGGCCCTGACAAATTAGTCTATACAGGCCCCTTGCGGAATTTTCGGAAACGACGACGACGACGACGAAGGGACTTTCCTGACCGAGGAAAGTCAGTCTTCGAATTACCTCCACTCGTTGCGGAGCTCGCAACGAATAAGTGTACAATTGTGTAAAAGCGTGAGAAGTGACAAATGGATGATATGTCCAATGTAAGTATTAAAATTTTATACTATTAAACGGGGTGATTCTCCCGCCTATATTATTCGCGGATAAATATAATATATAGGGTAGACGCACCGTTTGTGGCCACTGTACTGTTTTTGCCCATGTCCATAATTATCGCGGTTTTCTTAGCTCGAAATTGCTTGCAGCCACAATTATGTGTAGAATTTCGCACCGTACATATTTTGTTTAGTATACCACCAGAAATATATGGTTACAGTTATTGCTTACGCGAAAAAATATTATATTTTTTAAGAAGTGTGTAAACGGTTCGCTGTTCTTGTAACAATCGTGAAGGATATACGGTAAATAAAGTTCCCATATTTACTAATCAAAGTATGTTAATATATAAATTATGGCAGATATAGGTTAAATGTAGTTTCAAAATTCTGAAAGTATAAAATTATCAAATTCAATTCAGTATTACGAAAAAATTATGTCGCAAGAAATGGTACAGTATTTTAATAACTTTTCCATTTCTGGCCATCCAGTGGCCAAAACTGATACAATAGAGTATCCAGTTCTGGCCACCCTAAGCCAGAATTGGAAACTTTATCAAAATATTGTTCTATTTTCTGCCATCTATGTTTTTTAAACGATTTTATTCATCTTGATCCTCTGTTTAAAAAATAAAATTAACCCCGAGCGGGTGAGAAAATTAGCCAGTCATCAGTAAATATAACCCATAACAACAAATCCAAACGACTTGAAATCAGCTACTCGCTTGCTTTACGAAAACGACAAACAACCGCTGCGTTTGGGTCGCTAGTTGCATCGTGATTTGAAATTAAATAAAAAATATTTCTAAACAAGTCAGAGCTGCAAAATATAAATCCATAAACAATAAAAAGTAGAAAATAAAAAATATATAAAAAAAAATTATGTTAAACGATTCTATTAAAAATGCACTAAAACCTAAAAAGATTTGAAAGTGGCCAAAACTAGTACCAAACATGCCCAAAACTAGTGTGCAAGTGGCCACAAACGGTGAAAAATGTATTTCTTATATATTTTTAACTTTATTAATTATTTAACGATTTCTCTAGTTAATGAATACTTAGATATTGATAGTAAAGATAGTGTAAAATTTGGTATAGCTTACAATTGGTATAGCTTGATTTTAAGTACAATTTTAAAGATAATTACGATGAAAGTCACTGAAATCCTTAAGGTGGCCACATACGGTGCGTCTACCCTACATGTTCAAAATTAGGTCAGTTGAAAAATAGGGTTACGTTACGGATGAATTATCTCTATTCGCACACCACGTTTCATAATTTTTTGAATTTCCGGGTTGCCGAACGTTCCTTATTAGCGAGGCGCAGCTTATTATTGACGGCATCGCCGTTGAGGACTTCAGCGAGAGAATCACCCTGTATGTTCATAGAATCTTACTATTTTCAATAAAATAATACATTCATTATATCATTTCCAGTTACAGGACGCACTTGTGCATGCGGGACCGTCCAGTGCGCTGGACGAAAAACCCCGGAAGGAGGAGGAGGAAGAGAAGAAGCAGGAAGGAGACCACGATACAAAATGGAAAAAAGTAAGTACATTATGCGCAATACTAAATACTATATTCTTTTGTTCGTAATAATGTACTTTTGCCCGGTCGAAAGAAGATCCCTAGCAGGCGGTCTCGGGCGTTGCAGTCCGTCGCTGTGACGATTGGTCGCGAGTCACCTATTTGGGCACACTTTTAAAGACGTGGCGCACGTATTTTGGTTATTGTCTGCAGTAGGCACATACGTTGTCGCACCGCGCGACGAAGAGACCGAACAGAACACATCGAGATCGAGTGGGATAGAGC
Organism: Andrena flavipes; assembly: GCA_963971345.1. Lineage (NCBI taxonomy): Eukaryota > Metazoa > Arthropoda > Insecta > Hymenoptera > Andrenidae > Andrena > Andrena flavipes. The sequence goes on from OZ020481.1 coordinate 17,159,806, forward strand.
GATCTGACCGACGAACGCCAAAGAAATAGCGTAGGCATCTCAGACGGTCAACTATTAATATATAATAACATACAAATTTCCTTATTTTTCACAATATGTTCAGGAAAGTATTATCATTGGTTTGGTAACAGGATAATACTATTATCTTTGGTTTGGTATCAGGATATTACTTTCCTAAACAGATTGTGAAAAATAAGGAAATTTGTATGTTATTATATATTAATGGTTGACCGTCTGAGATGCCTACGCTATTTCTTTGGCGTTCGTCGGTCAGATCGCTCTATCCCACTCGATCTCGATGTGTTTTGTTCGGTCTCTTCGTCGTGCGGTCCGACAACGTATGTGCCTACTGCAGACAATAACCAAAATACGTGTGCCCCGTCTTTAAAAGTGTGCCCAAATAGGTGACTCGCGACCAATCGTCACAGCGACGGACTGCATCGCTTCTCGAGACCGCCTGCTAGGAATCTTCTTTCAACCGGGCAATAGTACCTCTGTCGAAGACGAATTGAACAATGTGATATACGATAATATTCGATTTCACGTGAGGTCTACGGTTTATCAATATTTCACAATTTGGGTAATTATTTAGAAGTTTTCCATCCTTACCGATTTCAATGATTTTTGGATATGCTGTCGGGGACACGATTCTGATCAACTTTTTCCTATACATGTTACCGTCGCTCGACGTTCGTTTCCGAGATATTCGCGAAAAACTGTTGCTACTATACAATGTATTCTGCCGTATACCTACCTACAGTACGCGTCCGTGGCAGCGTATGCGTCAGCATGGGACAAAACAAATGACGAAGCTAACCTTTGTTTCCGACATATTTGCGAAATAACTTCTTTCGATTTATTCCGACGCAACCCATTCCACTTTCTAACTGGTCCCAGGTATTAGTATTGGTTTGGGTAGATCAGTGCGGGGGGCGCGTAAAGCGTGGTGGCGAATCGATGTGAGTTTGGAGATTTGAACCAGAAACTTGCGGATGCCCGTCAACACCCCGACTCATATCGGTTCGCTACCATGCCTTACGCGCCCGCGAGCGGGCGCGCGCCCCCCGCACTGATCTAGCCAAACCAATACATACTAATATCCGGGACAAGTTAGAAAGTGGAATGCGTTGCGTCGGAATAAATCAAAAGAAGCTTTTCGCAAATATGTCGGAAACAATGTTCAGCTTCGTCATTTGTTTTGTCCCACGCTAGCGCACGCTGCCACGGACGCGTACTGTAGGTAGGTATACGGCAGAATACATTGTATAGTAGCAGCAGTTTTTCGCGAATATCTCGGAAACGAAGGTCGAGCGACGGTAATATGTATAGGAAAAAGTTGATCAGAATCGTGTCCCCGACAGCATATCCAAAAATCATTGAAATCGGTGAGGATGGAAAACTTCTAAATAATTACCGAATAAAATAATATAGCATTGCATTTAATGAAATTGACTTGACCCTATGTTATTCCGGTTCTGACTGAATATTTTGGGGATTCACTGTATAGTGTACGGGTAGAAGTAAAAAATGTAATTTTTATGGTACTATTTCAGATGTATAAGCTTATGAAGTGCCTAGCTTACCGGCACATCAAGGCAAACGACAGTGGCAGTGGACGTGCCTGGCGCGGTGGCGACAGAGGGAGAAGAGGCTGGGGTGGACCTGGCTACGACCAGCGAGGAAGAGGCCGAGGAGGATGGCACGACGGGAGAAGAGGCCGAGGAGGGTGGCACGACGGGACAAGAGGCCGGGGTGGGTTATGCCAAGGTGGAAGCGGCCGGGGGGGGTGGGGACAAGATCCCAGAGGCTGGGGGGGTTGGGATCAAGATCCCAGAGGCTGGGGGGGTTGGGATCAAGATCCCAGAGGCCGGGGGGGGGGGGTGGGCAGAAGGTGGAAGAGGCCGGGGGGTGGGCGGGGCCAAGGAGTAAGTGGCGGAGGGGGAAATTTCTTCCTCTATCAAAATTTTATGACCCATTAAAAAATAAAAAATAATTTTGTTATAAATGTATGTCTTGTTACGTCCCTACTTCCCGTCCCGCACGATGATTTCTCGGCATTTATCTCTTGGCATTTTCTATAACATTTATTAAATGACCGATAAATCAATCTTCACCCTCCGTATCAGGCGCTACCGCGGGCAACGATCTGCTCTTCAGCGGCACCATCGGGGAAGGCAAGCTCGATTTCTCCACATTTGCAAATATTTAGTTGGAATTTCATTAATATTTAAACAAATCGCGTCGATCACGGTTTACGCCTATTTTCTGGTAAAACCGCGTGCAACGTTCTGCTGATAGGTAGGGTAAGTGTGGGTATTACTGCGAATTTTTAAGGTAGGTTAACTTTAGAGCCCTCGACACGGCGTTCAAATGAATAGAAGATCCTCCTTCTTTTTTTTAAACGAAAGGTGGGACCTTAATAATTGTATAAAAAAAGATATGATGACGGAGTAATAAGCACAGTTCATTAAAAACACATAGATTTGTCGATCAATGTCATTGCAAGAGTTACTGCGGACATGCATGCATTACTGCGTGCCAGTTACTAACGAAATACCAGTTGCTGCGCGTGTATTACTGCGATCTGATGTCAGGCGAAACATAACCTTAGTACAGATATCACTTGTAAATAGAAAAATTATTTAAGGGGAGGTTCCGGTCTAGAGCCCCCCAAAATAGGTGATATTTAGGAATTAATTAAAGGAAAACCACTATATATAATTTAATGGAACTTTTTGCATTGTATTAAGGATGTCTTAAATTATAGAAATATATTTTTTGTTTTATAATTAATCATTACAGACGGCCCTGGGGAGTCGTTAATGTCAAGGCGTCAAAAAATTGATCCAAATCGGTGGGACCTGTATCTCCAAAAGTTATTATTCGAATCGAATGAAACCTTTTTTATTTGAAGATTATTCTTCTGGCTAGGGGGGGAACTAGAAAAATTTACAAAAATGACATTTTTTTTAGAAAATAACGACACTTCAAGTTTGAAATCACTTTTCCCTGTATTTTTTGTCCTTTCAACGCCTTTGAAAATTATAAATTTTCAATTTTTTTTAATTTTTCTAGTTCCCCCCCCCCCCCTAGCCAGAAGAATATTCTTCAAAATAAAAAAAGTTTCAGTCGAATCGGATAATAACTTTTGGAGATTCAGGTCCCACCGTTTTGAGAACACTGTTTCGAGAAAAATGCGTTTAAAGTTTCACGCGAGCGCCGAGTGATCCATACATTTGCCGCTACTTAAATGCCTATAACTTCGGGAATTTTACGAATTTCAACAAATCCTTTTAAACACGTATTCCTAAAGGATTGAACATTCGAAAAATGAAATTAAAAAAAAATCGACATTTAGACCGGAACCTCCCTTTAACTTTCTTTATTTACTCAAATCAGCAGGAATGAGTAATAATTTAAATCTTAGTTAGTAGTAGTACATACATAGTAGGTAAGTGAATACGGTCGGAAGAAAGGTTAGGTTGCGCAGTCGTCGGTGCGCAGTAATACCTACATGCACATGGTGTAAAGTACTGCACTTAATACTGCGGTGAGAAATAAAAATTAAAACTAAAATTTAGACGACTGATTTACTGTTTTTCTGAAAAAATAACTCTTACTCTATCGAGCAATAACGCTACATTACACGTATTACTGTTAACAACAAAAATATAAACGTTTTTCAAGTAGTTGTTCATGACCGTCATATCGGGATTCGACCGAAGTTTCGCCTTGACGAAATTCAAACTACGATAAAAGAATTAATAATAACTTTGCTGCACATATTTATTAATAATTATCTGTAATAGAGTTTGAAATAATTTTATCAAAAATTTTCAAGAGATTATGTAATTTCCAACATTAAATACGATCTGTTTTAGAATATCCGCAGTAATCGGGGCATCCGCAGTAATACCCACACTTACCCTAGTACCATCAATCAGCGCAACCCGTGAACTATCAGTGCACATTTTCGTAATTGATTTCATTTTAAAATAAATTGTTATCGGCGCACTGGATCGGTCAGTTTTACACAATTATTATTTTAAGAAACTTTTCGAAAAAGCCTTTTCTTAAAATAATATATCAAAGCTGTTTGCAACTAATCAATTATATATTAAATATTCCGACGTTTCGATCTTAATTTAGATCATCTTCATTTAAAATTCAAAAAAATAATTTTATTTACAAATTCAATAATTTATTGGAAGCCAAAAGTAAATTAGGTAACAACGAGTGTGACGGATTTGTGTCTTTTGAAAACACATCTCCGGATATAAATAACGAAAAATGGCTTAAAAACCTTTCTAGTGTTGAAATTCCCGACAATGTCAAAAAGGTATTATTGCTTGGACCAAAACATGCTCTCTGTGTACAAAAGAACTTTATTACTTCTCCAAAATTTTTAGCATCAATAGAATCTGGCTTATCTAAAATTATGAATAATGACATCCAAACCTCAACTAGAATCAGAATAGTTAATAAAATCCTAAATTACACCACTAATTTGACAAAACCCAACAGTATGTTTCTTTCTGAAGCAGAAATTGCGGAAACGAGGCAATTCTTTAAAAATAACAATAATTTACTTGTTCTAAAATCTGATAAAGGCAATACTACAGTTTTGACAGACAGGGAGTTTTATATATCTGAGGTTTTGAAATTGCTTAATGACAATACCACATACGTTGTTAGTAAATTCGAATATACTTGTACCTTCGAGAGGGAGGCAAATTCCATTATTTCTAAGATGTGCAAAAAGAAACATATTAGTGAACAGGTTGGCAAATTACTTAAGACATATAATGCTGTAATACCCAGAGCATATGCATTACCTAAAACACATAAAGAGACTTTATCGTGGAGAATTATTGTGTCTTCGATTGGTGGTCCCACGTATAAACTATCGAGTTTTTTGGCTAATATACTATCGAAGATTGTAGGAAAATCACCGTTCCACACAGTGGACAGTTGGCATTTCTGTAATGAAATCAGGAATTTTGAAGTTAATGATGACGCGTTGCGTTTGGTATCGTTAGACGTTGTTTCTTTATTCACTAATATTCCTGTTGATTTAGCCATGCAGGTACTACAGCTTCGTTGGGATGAGATTAAAGAACACACTAAAATCGACAGGGACGATTTTCTCCGAGCGGTAAAGTTTGTTTTAGAATCCAACATTTTTATGTTTAATGGTGTGTATTACAAGCAAATTTTCGGAACGGTCATGGGGTCTCCGATTTCCCCTGTAATTGCTAACATTGTAATGGAAAGACTTGAGACGATTTCCCTCTCGAAGGTAACTTTTCAAATTATATTTTATAAAAGATACGTTGATGATATTATTGCTTGCTTAAAACTTGAGGATTTACATACATTATTGGATATATTCAATGGTTTCCATGAGAGACTACAATTCACACATGAAATTGAGAAGGATTCATGTCTAAGCTTCCTTGATACAATAGTAATCAGAACAAACAACAAATTCATCACCAATTGGTACCATAAACCGAGTTGGTCTGGTAGATACATTAACTTTTTTTCGGCACATCCCATGCAACACAAAGTTGGATTAATTAAAGGATTAATAGATCGAGCCATTTTACTTTCAAATCCCGAGTTTCGTCCAGCTAATCTGCTCCTTTTAAAAAACACATTGAAACGAAACGGATATCCCTTGGAAATGGTTTCGTCTATCATTAAAGAACGTACGTTCGAGATTTACCATCCAATATTAATTGAACGACGTAAAGAATTAAAAAAAAATGAAATAGGGCCAATTAGTTGGAAGAACACTGTTGTTTTACCTTTTTGTAATAATATTTCAATCGATATAAAAAGAATCTTCAGGAAAGCCGGCATTCACACGATTTATAAATTACCTTTTTACACTAAACAACTATTCCCTTTAATTAAAGATAAGATACCTCTTTGTAAACATTCCAACATCGTTTATTCAATTCCATGCATGGGTTGTAATCAGGTTTATATCGGGCAAACTTCTAGACTGTTGGAAAGACGAATATATGAACACAAAAGAAATATTTTTTCACCCCCTGTACAACATACTGCTTTAACGAAACATTCGATTGAGTTTGATCATAGGTTTGACTTTGACAATGTTAAGATTGTTGATAAAGAAACCAACTTAAATCAGAGAGTTCTATTGGAGACAATTCACATGATTAAACAGCGCAGCGTAAATCTTAGGTATGAAACACCTAAAATACAAGAATATTACGCAACATTACTTAAAAAGTAATGTCTTATGACGTTTTTTCTCCATAGAATTACTTATGATCGGACTAAATTTCTACATATTATTTATTAGTATGTAATTTTTCATGCTCGTCAACTCCTTAATAGAGTGTCTTATATAAAACAAAACACCATATGAGCATATATGTTTCGTTACGGCGCACAGGACATCCTTCAAATTTGAATTTCGGGAGGTTTTAGATTGTTTATATTGTCAACGGTTCGCTTCTCCTTCACCTTCTAGAAGATAACGATTTGCTACGTTTACCTCAGTCTTCTTCCAGCCGACTCGCGGGTCACTCGTTTGCCTGTGCACGAGGACTGTATTTTCAAACAGCATTCGCAATACTTTATATAATCTTTAACTTTCCTTGAAGATGATCTAAATTAAGATCGAAACGTCGGAATATTTAATATATAATTGATTAGTTGCAAACAGCTTTGATATATTATTTTAAGAAAAGGCTTTTTCGAAAAGTTTCTTAAAATAATAATTGTGTAAAACTGACCGATCCAGTGCGCCGATAACAATTTATTTTAGATTCACGGTCGATAAAATTTTTCAAAAATGATTTCATTTTACCAAAAGACGAACACTCAGATTTAAAGGATGGGGTAATGGGGTGGAAACACTTCACTCACTGATATAATAATAAAAATTCACCTTTATTTTTCTTGCGGTGATTTTAACACTTTATAAATCTTTTAAGAAAATATTGTGCAAAAACGGTTGCTAACTGTTAACTATAATATTAATATTGCGCACCTATTTCGGTATCTTCTGACTTACTTAAGACGTATTGCTGCCGTTATACGAAACCCTCAGCAGCGTCGATAGTTAAATTCTTATTTTAATTCATTTTTTACATGTTTACGCTATTGGGTTTTCGATGTGCTCTGTACGATTGGTTTCGTACAGCCCACATACTAGGGATTGAAGTTAATGTACATCGGTTCCGTATTGGAGCTCGATTTACGGGATATAAGGGGGGGGGGGGGCAAATTTGTGGCGATGATGAGGAGCGCAGCTTCGTGAAGGTGTCGACTCCGCTGGCGGAAAGGGCTTCTGACCCATCAGCTGGCGTCTACTGGTCCCCTTGGTGTGCGGCTACCTCCTTCGTGCTGGTCCTCCTGCTCACTGTTGCCGTTCGTTGATTCTTGACTTGGTTTCTTCTTATCGCGAGTTTCGATTATAATGCCTTTTCGGCTATGCATTATATTGATAAATTATTTGAGGTGGTTATAATATACCAAAGTACGAAATAGTAAGTATGAATGATTTAAAGGGTGTGGATCGACTTGCGTGATTCTACGTTCCGCGAGTACAAGTGCCATTGCAGGCACATGTGACCACTGACAGAATCAGTGGTACCGCACTTTACAATGCGGAGCGACACATGACCGATAAAATCTATCATTTCCTTTGACACCTATTTGGTATACTTATGCTTGCGTAGATCGACTCGCGTGATTCTACGTTCCGCGAGTACAAGTGCCATTGCAGGCACATGTGACCACTGACAGAATCAGTGGTACCGCACTTTACAATGCGGAGCGACACATGACCGATAAAATCTATCATTTCCTTTGACACCTTTTTGGTATACTTATGCTTGCGTGGATCGATTCGCGTGATTCTACGTACCGCGAGTACAAGTGCCATTGCAGGCACATGTGACCACTGACAGAATCAGTGGTACCGCACTTTACAATGCGGAGCGACACATGACCGATAAAATCTATCATTTCCTTTGACACCTTTTTGGTATACTTATGCTTGCGTGGATCGATTCGCGTGATTCTACGTTCCGCGAGTACAAGTGCCATTGCAGGCACATGTGACCACTGACAGAATCAGTGGTACCGCACTTTACAATGCGGAGCGACACATGACCGATAAAATCTATCATAGCCCCTCTCTTCAAATTTAGTCATGCTTATGTCGCAAGGGCATAACGTAATTCTGGGTTTCGTTTCTTTTTATAGTCCACATTTTACATTTTATTTGTGAAACCGGCCAATAATATAATCGCGTCCCTTCGGAAACAATAAAAACATTTAAAACTGAAGATGAGCAGGGTTTCTCAAACAAATTATCGGCAGCTACTTTCCGTTTGTGACCTATTACGTTGTACACCTGTTCCGTCCGTACTTGCACTATATTTACAATGCGAATGATCGTTCCATCCTTCAGCAAGAAACAATTATTTAATACCCATCACTTTCCAATTTTTTGTACTGCGTCACAGTTTTGTTTGAGAAAATGGGTAATAGTGGTCCTTTGTGATGGGAACGTTTACAAATATATTTTCCCGGTATTGCTGATGATTTTAGAATCGATCCCCGCTGCAGTTCTCCATAACGTCTTGCCAATTGCTGCAATGGTTTATCTGATTTTCTAATTAACTTCTTCAAACTACCTAAAAAGTTTTCAAAAGGAAATGCACTAAAATTATCCAACACTCCAAATTTTCGAACGTCATTGCACAAATGGAGTAAGTTATGGACATTGTGAGAAATATATTGTTTCCCATACAATATCTCGAAATGTTCAACGAAATATTCCAATAATTTCTCAGCATATTTAATATTCTCCTCACTATTAATTATCATAGGGCTAATTAACACACTGACAGCCACGTGCAGTGTTAAAAAATGTTCGTATATATCTTTCGCGAGTACACGCTTGAGTACAATAGGACCTGTGTACAGTAAAAATTGGCGAAATTCCGTTGCTTTCCAGTAATTGAGGTCCGTCAAACTTCTCGGTTTTCGCGAAAACTCACGCGGTACAGAAATTCCAGCCAATATCAAATGTTCAGATATCAAATTCTTAGCTTGTCCACCAATCCTTACGTTTAAAGGTCCCTTAATCCACAATAGCAAGAGCTTCTTCATAACTCCCAAACAAATTAAGTGCATATAGTCTAGGGGCACATTCGATACTAACCCAATATTTGGCACGTTTAACAAACTACTTGTACCTTTATGGTAATCGTCGTCGGTTTGCCGTAGAAAATCTTCGTCTGTCCTCAGTGTATCAGGCACTTCGTTGTAAGGGAAACACGTAGTTTTGTTAACTGATTTCCCAACGATTGTGCATTTCGAACAGCTCGAAAAGCCTGTATGACCTTTTGTATATAATACAAACGATTTTGCTGGAGCATCGCAGATAATTTTCGTTAACCTAATAGAAAATTTATTAGTATCATATATAAATCCATTGTTTATGAAATATGTTATTTCATTAATGAATTTGTCCAACAGCTCGTTGGATGATTCTGGTTTCTTATACCCATAATAGATTCCAACAATCTGTATTCGTTTAAAAATTGTATCCGCTACTAATATGGGCCAGAAACTGTTGGAGGAGGACCGTGACAACGGCAAGCCATCAATATTTAAACACAGATCTATATATTGTACGCTAATATTTGCCTCAACGTACATTTGAGCATAACATTTTAACATCTGTTCTACACCAAGATGTAAGTAATCTCCCCCTTGTATTTTGGTACAATTACTTGTACGGGGTGTATGTAACAATGTCCTGGCATCTTTGGGTAATAAGCATTTGGGCACGTACGATAAAAAAATGCTCAACAGTTCGTTGATGGCTTTATGCGTAATATTATTTCGTAGTGCCCAGTTGGACAAATCCTGTCTTAATGTCGCAGGGCTCTCCGGTTCATTGTAATCAACAATATAATTCGCTGATTCATCATCGGATGTGTCAGAATCCAGTATGCAATGATAGTAGTCATTATTATCATCGAATAATAAATGACTGTCTTCTTCTTCATCATTTTCACAAATATCATTGTGTATATTCCGCAAATGGTCATTGTCGGTGCACGGTACTTCATCGCAAGACTCGTAGACTTCCTGCGAACTATTTACTTCAGAATTTTTATATTCTAAGTACCGTGAAGGGGGAGGAAGCTCTTCAATTGCCAATTCCGCATCAGATTGATTTCCTTGGCTTTCAATATCCTTCAAATATTCCTGAATTCTCCTCCTTTGATGTCTATCAGAACATAGACTATAGTCTTTCCTAATACGTTTGTTGTCCGCCATAATAACCTGAACATATTTCATATAAAAAACAGAAGTTAATTATAACAATTTGTTAAAAACTATATGGCTGTACTACGGTATGACCCAATCAACGGAATGAACTGAAATTTTGAGGGGTTGGGCGGGAGGGGGAGAGAACCTCTAATATAAAATTTCAGCTGCGGGTATTTGTTACTTTCTGAGATATTAATAAAAAAACCTACGCAAAATACATTGAAATTCACCTATACAGACGTTACTAACACAACCATCTTCTCGTCGCCGTCGATTGTTTCGCAGTCGACGACAGGTATAATGTATAGGGATACGGTAACATAAACTGGACGCAAGCCAAGTATATAAATAAATGTATGTTAATCAAAACGTGTCGATCATTTCCAAAATCTGTCAGATTTACTTTTCAGTTAGGTTTTGCGTACGAACTCGTACAGTATTGCTGTTGACTTATTCCGAGACAACGCATTCGACTTTCCAATGTCTCTTGGGTATTAGTATTGGTTTGGGTAAGAAAGGGGGGGGGGCGCTTGCGGGCGCGTAAAGCATGGCACCGAACCGATGTGACTTTGGGAATACTCTAGTATTACTATACTATAGTATTGTGAATAAAAACTGATGCAGTTACAACCATCGCACGATGAGGTCAATATCGTACATTGTATCGTCGACTGTGAAACGAAGAAGATGGTTGTGTTAGTAACATCTGTATACAGTGACATTTGAAAATATTCGGACACTTTAAAATCGCATAACTTTCTTAAAATTAATCCAAACGACTTGAGTTTTTTTGAGAAGCTAGAGGGTCATTTCACGCGAAGTCGGACAGTTTTCGGAATAACATTTCGGATTTTGGTGCAACTTGGATATGTTGTAGTCTTTAGGGGCATATAAACATATCTCAAAGGATTTTTCGAAATGTCAAAAATTGTGGATGTTACAGCTCTTTGAAATACAGTGTTTACTATTTTTCCGAAAATTATAACTCTGGAACTAATATACTGATAAAAATGACCTTTTGGGTGCTTACAGTGGAGATATAAGAGTACCTAATAAAAATTATTTCACTTAATATAAACGAATATTTGACCATTTATTTAGCAATTGTTCTTAACAAATGTAATTTTATAGGTGAAGGCACGGTTTTAAAATTTTTGAAAAAATATGAGGATAAAGCCCTGCTTTTCCTCTTTACGGACAGGTTTCGAAATGCGTGGACGTTTTAAAATTGGCCAAATGAAAATTAATCGAATGCAACGCTGCGTCAAATCACACCGGCTCGACTGGTCGCTCGGGCCGTGCGGTACCCGCAGCGGCCAAGCGGCTATACCTGACATTTTTATATACTGTATTAATTAATGAGGACCGCTGCAAGGTTTAATACCGTTAATAGTTACTGGAAACTCACTCTCTGTCGATGGCACTTATTGTTTGAAACATTTAAATTGCCATTGTTCAATGGAAACCACGAGAAGGTGGTGAATATTCTTCCATCGGGAGAGGATGGGATGTGATGGGATTATGTTAAAGGATAAATATTTTATCGTATCTTTGAGCGTCTATTGTAGTTTTAGACTTTAGCTTTTAAATGAGACACTGTATTCGTTGGTATAAATGAATGAAAGTTTCGCGTTCCAGAAATTGTTTTTGCAATCTATTGAGTAATAGAATAATATCAAAAATATTCACGATTATTACTAGAGAGACGTGGACTTGCAAAAACAATTTCTGGAACGCGAAACTTTCATTCATTTATACCAACGAATACAGTCTCTCATTTAAAAGCTAAAGTCTAAAACTACAAAAGACGCTCAAAGATACGATAAAATATTTATCCTTTAACATAATCCCATCACATCCCATCCTCTCCCGATGGAAGAATACTCACCACCTTCTCGTGGTTTCCATTGAACAATGGCAATTTAAATGTTTCAAACAATAAGTGCCATCGACAGAGAGTGAGTTTCCAGTAACTATTAACGGTATTAAACCTTGCAGCGGTCCTCATTAATTAATACAGTATATAAAAATGTCAGGTATAGCCGCTTGGCCGCTGCGGGTACCGCACGGCCCGAGCGACCAGTCGAGCCGGTGTGATTTGACGCAGCGTTACATTCGATTAATTTTCATTTGGCCAATTTTAAAACGTCCACGCATTTCGAAACCTGTCCGTAAAGAGGAAAAGCAGGGCTTTATCCTCATATTTTTTCAAAAATTTTAAAAACGTGCCTTCACCTATAAAATTACATTTGTTAAGAACAATTGCTAAATAAATGGTCAAATATTCGTTTATATTAAGTGAAATAATTTTTATTAGGTACTCTTATATCTCCACTGTAAGCACCCAAAAGGTCATTTTTATCAGTATATTAGTTCCAGAGTTATAATTTTCGGAAAAATAGTAAACACTATATTTCCAAGAGCTGTAACATCCACAATTTTTGACATTTCGAAAAATCCTTTGAGATATGTTTATATGCCCCTAAAGACTACAACATATCCAAGTTGCACCAAAATCCGAAATGTTATTCCGAAAACTGTCCGACTTCGCGTGAAATGACCCTCTAGCTTCTCACAAAATAAAAACTCAAGTCGTTTGGATTAATTTTGAAAAAGTTATGCGATTTTAAAAAATGTCCGAATATTTTCAAAAGTCACTGTAGGTAGATTTCAATGTATTATATAGTAAGTTTTTTATTAATATCTCAGCAACTAACAAATACCCGCAGCTGAAATTTTATATTAGAGGTTCTCTCCCCCTCCCGCCCAACCTCTCAAAATATCAGTTCATTCCGTTGGTTGGGTCATACCGTAGTATATCCAACTATATACTTGAGATGATCTATCAGCAGTGGTACTTACCAGATGTTGAAACGCAAATTAGTTATATTTTCTGCGAGACAATGTAATTGGCAATTGTGGACAATGCACGTCCAGAATTGAAACGTGGTTCGCGCCGTGATACCACGATTTTCAAATATATATATATATATATATATAACAAAACACTAATACGAAATATATAAAAGGGATAAAAAAAGTAAGTATAATATAATGTAAAAAAGAAACTAACTCGAACTACAAGCGCTGTTCAAAATCAGAGATGCTTGTTCCTTCAGAGTTTACTTCGATTTAACGAGCGATCGCACGCAGGGTTGGCCGAAGGCAGGGACCACAGGGTTGACACGATCTCTTCGCGTTGAGATAACATGATGTCACATAGACCTAAGTATGTACATATACACTCGAAAGCGTATCTCCACTCACTTGGAGACACTCCTAGTGAAAATTTGGCAACGCAGCTGAATTTCTTCCGCGCTCGAAGCGCGTGACGAGGCTGGTCGCAGGCCGCCAGGCATCCCAGCGTGGGCCCTTCGAAAACTCAGTGTTTATGATACCCGTAATTGCCAGTGAGGCCGTAAACGAAAGTTTCGAAGGGTAAAAACATGCTTTGTTCAAAATTCAAATAGGAAGCGAACGGAAAGCGCCTTTTTCAAAAATAGCTTCTCTGCCGCGCGTGTCATAAATTGTGCTGAACACTTACACGCCAAATGTTCGTATTTGGTCGTGCCGTTAGGGTTGCCACCCGTAATTTAAAATAAAGTATCTTACATTATTATAGGTAAAAATACTCTATACTTTTGAATAACAATAAAGTAGGCGAAAATACTTTATTTCACAATTAATGATATTATGTGAAACGCAACGCAATATTATTATGTATATTATATCTGTTCCCGCCACTTCAGCATTTACTGAGAAAGTTTTCTCTGTCATAAATGTGAAGTGGCGCTATGAAAGAAACAAGGCCTCTCTCAATCTAATAAAATACGACTTATTTATATATTTCAATATGAATATTGAGTGCAATGATGCCACTGAGACATTTCAAAATAATAAAAATTTACTTTGTAATGCTAAAAGCAATAGAAAATATGTTTGGAAGAAATAAAAACTAATAAAATTAAAATGTACTTTTCATTTGATGAGCCTACTTTTTGGTATACCTCACGAAAGTAAATGTACGTTTTTTTTTTTTAAAAAGGTGACAACCCTACGTGCCGTTGGCCGATACAGTTTAAAGAATATTCGAGTTTTATGAAGATTAAGTGCAGGAGAGCAAATTTCCACGCGCAGTCAGCGGACTTCCCCTTTCGCTCCTCTGTACCTCCACGAGGTATCTTGAATGCATTTTGCTACCAGCCAGACTGTAAAATCTTTAGCCAGTTAAAAGAAACGCATTTCGAGTATTGGGAGAAGAGAATTGACAGAAATATTACGACGAAAGTACGCGTCTCGTTGGTTGAAATTCTTTTTCCAACGAAAGGTCATGTTTAATAGCTTCGGCGAAAAAAATACAAGACACGTACAATTCAGCGGAGGTCCTTGAGAAATAATCCTGGCAAGTCATTTAACTTTGCTATGATCGGTTCGAAACGTTTTATTACTTTATTGGTAATAGCACAGGTATATCCGCATAGGCCTAAGCCGTAGGGGACGAAAGCCGATTAAAGGGTTCCACAGACCAACGCGATATATATGGAACCGCAGCGGAAAAGTTCCGGGTTGGCCTGGGTGAACCTTTAACCTGCAGTTAAATCCGCGCGGACAAGGTGCCGCGGAAAGTAACAAGACAATTAGAGGACAACCCAATTATTAAAGCGAAAATGTGAGATTGGTGTGAGTCATGTACTAATGGAAATACGAAGCCCGTGCATACATTCAAGTTAGGCACAAAATGTTGAAATTTTGTCTTTTGCGCTTCATCTTCATAAAACAGCCATTTGAAGGTGCCATTTCCAACGCGCGGCTCGCCACGGCGGCGAGCGGCGCGGCGCCGCCTCAGCACGCCGCAGGATTCGTCGTGTGGCCGGCCGCAGACGGCATTTCCTATACATAAGTGTCGCCGCCAGGGCCCCACGACGCGTCGCGCTGGCCCTTTTCGAGCACTTGACCAGGGTCTATTGTTGTATGAGGTCTCGAGGACCGTCTTCGACACCGAATATGTGTTTCGACCCTCGAAGGGGTTTGTATACCATCAAGAAGAAGTGATAAATGTCCAGGATTTTCGCATTTCGCATCAGATCTTTGTGAAAACGACGCCAATCGATTCTGTATGTTTCGTCGATGAAACTAACACCAAGAACGACATATTTCGGAACATAATGAAGGAAATTAGATGAAAAGTTAATTTATGTTAAAATGTTACCACGTTTTTTACTGGCCTTTAGAAATTTGACAAACAGATGTTCTCGAAACGTTCTCGGAAAAATAATAAATTATCGATCGTATAGAACGAATTAATTCTTGCCTGGCTCTGAGAGACACAGGAAGAAAAGGGGTAGTCCACTGACTTGACGTCTTCCCTTCGAATTGGAGATGGATCACTTATCTCTTCAGTATAAACACGCGCTACAATATGAAAACAAAAGGAGTATGCTTGTGTGGTGCAGTACAGGCGCTAGGGGGGGGGGGGTACGCTTGGTCGTGGAGTGGTAGGGTCCGTGGGCGTAAACCCACGGTTCTGGCATCACTGAGGGGGACCTTCCCTGAGTGAATTCGTTCGTAAAGGAGGAACCCTCTTAACCACCCTTAACGAACATGAGAAAAATGTCATATCTGGTGGCCAAAAACTTACCAGGGGTGATCGGCCGGACCGTTTCGCAAAGGTCGCGGTTTATGGCCGTATTGTCCCGCGAGTCGGCGTGACGATTAACAACTGTACCTACGTACGGGTCCGAAGCCATCGCACGTACTACCCGGCGATAGAGCAATATACGGATTAGCACAGTCTGAAGAATGTCTAAAATTGTTAAAGACCTCATAAAATTGATTGCCCTTTAGAAATGTGGCAAACAGATGTTGTCGAAACGTTCTTGGAAAAATAATAAATTACCCATCGTAAAGAATGAATGAATTTTCGCTTTGCTCTGAGCCCGCTTTTATTTCGACGCACATAAGCAAAATACCACCAGTATAGCCACTACAAAGTATTATCCATTATCAACACGCCTCTTGCAAAGACCAAACGCACAATGGCCATCAATCCCAAGAATAGAGAAAAAATTCATCATGCTATTTTTTCCAATCAAGGTGTCGAATCGTATCGGGCTACTTTATAACATAAAGTTTTTTTTTGCAAAGATGCCTAGAAAACTATCTAGTACTAGATCTGAAGAAGTCGATAAAAAAGTTTAAAACATCTTCGTGTGTATTGCAATGAGTATATTTTAAAATTCTGCACAAAAAACATACAAACTTTGACACATGTTTACACATACAGCAGAAGTAGCTGCCATGATATTTTTACGTTTTTAAGACCTCATATTATTAGGTTGCAAAAAATATATAAAAACATAATTCCATAACTTTTAAATTCTGACTTGTTTCCTTATTTCTGGGGATTCTGTCCCATTGTGGCGATGGGCCGCGGGGCGGCTAGTAGATTCTGCCATAATGGCGGAATCCTGGAGCAGACTTGCATACACTGTAGCAACCTGCCGCAGCCGCGCGCGGTCGAAGTCGCAGATAGGAGAACAGATGAATGCTTTTCCATTGTACCAATGTACCGCGGCGTGCTGAGGCGGAGCCGTGCCGCTCGCCGCCGCGGCGAGCCGCGCATTGGAAATGGCACCTTGAAAATGATCAAATTATCCTGGAAATTATAGTGTTCCCTGAATTTTTACCAGTAGTGTATTTTTTTCCGTTTGCAGTTTTTTTTTGTGGGATTTAGTTGATTCTCGCATTATTTCAATCTAGCGGGATCGGCCTTCCGGAATAATTTTGTTTCCGGTTAAAAAATGGTATTTACAATAATGAAAATCATATACAAAGTTTTATTTTGCATATTCATGCTGAAGGTCGCCAAGAGTGGGTTAGTAAAATTCTTCTGCAGGTATAACTGACACCCTTGTGATGGGTACGTGAGCTGTTGTTATTGTTTCTACCGTTGTTAGACCTGATTGATGTAATAGAGGGTGCGAGTATTGCGGTCAACCGACCGTAATAGTGGAGAGCACGGCACGCTTACCTGAAATGGGGCGCGCCGCTGTCCTTAACAGCTTCCTAAGTTCCTACGACGTTCAATATGTAAATTACCAACAAGAGATAGGCTTATTTTATACAAAATTCTTCACCGAATGTGGTAGTATATTTTCGGATTTTTAAAATCGCGGCCTTCAGCCTAAATTCGTTACATCAATCTTTCTTTATAATTGTCATTATTGTGAAAACGATTTTTTAACCGGAAGCAAACTTCCGTATTATAAAGTAATACCCTGTGTAGGTATGTATTAATACGTACGCCCAAAGTTTCATAACTTCTTTAATTTTCGATATCTTGCCTTATGTAAGACAATTCGACGCTGTGCGGAGAAGGCAGGTCGTTGCATCGTGGGTCTGTTTAGTGTTTATTTACGGTGCAACGGCTACGGCGATGAGTGCAAGCGGCCGTTCCAATGTGCGGCCGGCGACGGTCCCACTAATGCAAAGGAGAAACAGATGCATACTTCTCCCTTGCACTAGTGGGACCGTCGACAGCCGTTGTCGCCGGCGGCGCATTGGAACGGCAGCTTTGCGATGACCCCGATGCAAGGACGCCTTTGCCGATCATAAAGTGTTTCAAGGGTCAAGGGGTGTGGAAAACCCAACTGGGCCCGTGACTTCGGCACGCGGGCAGTCCCTGCAGAGTTTTCCAAACGAACGGACGTCTGGAGTACAGATGCAAATTTCACGTAATTTCAAAATATAATTGTGTTATTATATTATTGATATTATTTTTTGTAATCGTAAATTTAGGTAGTTGACAAAATTGTTGTCAACTACCTAAATTTACGGTTACAAAAAATAATGTGTAATCAATTACACAATTACATTTTAAACGTAATTTGTAATTAAATTACATTTTACCTAACTCTGGGTCGTACGTGCGAGAGAGTCCGACCGTCAGCGTTCTTTTAATTCGATTCAATCTCAAAACCCATACGATCGCCTGTTGCTTTGTATGATATTCATCCGTGTGCGATATTATGTTTTTCTGATCGAATTGAAAGAACGCCGACGGTCTGACTCTCCCGCTCGCATGGCTTACTCAGTGGCTAGAGTGAGAGCGAATTTTAACGTCGCTTGCCCTTCATTGGATTAAAAGACGGTGCGCGATGGGCAGAGATGGGCAAAAATTTATTTCAAATAAAAAACAATATTAGCTCTGCCTTGCGATGGTCTTAACCAGAGTTTCGCACCAATCAATTAAAAAATAAATTTATTGGTCAATTTATTGGTCAATTTTTTTTTACAATTTACAATTAATGAATTGTGCATGATTTTATTGACGCCTAATTCAATTGCACTTACAAACTGAATTACTAATTGTAATTAAAATAATACTTTTTGATTTGTAACACGAAATTCGCGGTCGCGCATGATAGGGTCAAATGAGATTGGTTGTGTAATTTGCCCGTATGGGGGTAGACAGAGACAGAGAGAGGGAGGGGGAGAGAGAGAGAGAGAGAGAGAGAGAGAGAGAGAGAGAGAGAGAGAGAGAGAGAGAGAGAGAGAGAGAAGGAGGACGAGGAGAATCGGCAAAGGAATTTACCGATTGTGCCAAGCAGTAATTACATACACAGTATCCACTTTAGCAACATTTAGTTTTTCAATCTTTCTTAGCGTTTCGACAATACTTTTTCACATTTTTCAGCGCTAGTCCCGTTATTGCACCCCACCGTTCAGTAACCGACAAACATTTTCTTAAAATTGTTGTGAAACGCCAATCTTTTAACTACCTTTACGTGCCTAGCGAGAAAAACTCTCAATTACTACCTGAAGCGGCTAAACTACGCATCTGCCTGCCAAATGTTCTCCATCATAAACGTTGTAGCGAAAACAGACCCATAAAGCATTGGACCCACTGCTACGCATCAACCCTTAGGTTATTCCTGTCCACGACCTTTCCTACTTTCACTTTTCTACCCATTACCTACGGTCGCCTACTTCCTTCCTCCGTCAAAACTTCATCACAACATAGGCATAGGCAATAAAAAAGATTGAATCCCCATCATTTCAATCATGGGCGCTTCGATTAAAAATTGACTCTGGTTAGTCTTATTCATGACGAATAAGACTAAAATCTCTTTTATTTGATACGTCATTTAAGGTAGTTCCTAACCAACTATGCTAATCAAATTAGAGCTGGATAATAAACGATAAATATAAAGTAGTATGATACTATGGAAATAATAATAATAATTTTTAACATCATGTATATATATTTTAAAAAGTTAAATGTTAATATAAATAATTGTAATACGAAAATGGAATATTAAATTGGTTAGCGTAGTGAATTGGAGCAGCAGATTTGACAACGCCGCATTCATTCGGAGCGTCTTTTATAACCAAAATGTCAGAAAAAATGTTCATATGAATCTGAATCTTCGTCTGCTATTTAAATGTCTAAACATATCGATTGTGCGACGTTGCCACGTTCACTGCTCTACGTAGTTTCTCAAAAATTTGCACGTAAACCTATTTTTCTATGGGCATTTACGAAGAAACTACGTGGTCAGTTTTGCAGAAATTAATAAATTCATTTCCTGACATTTCGTTGTACTTTTGTGCCAATTTTGGTACATTTCTTAAATATGGTTTTCCTGTTTTAGAAGAAAAACTGAAACTATAACCCTCTTTATTTGATTTCCCCATATGCCACTGTGTTAAAATGCATAAACTTTAATTAACAATTTCTCGATAACTATGCGGTAAATCGATTTTAAACTTTGTACAATGGTTTCTTGTATTCCAAATTAGTTTTGTACGAAATTTGAAAGAATTCTGTAATTTAGTAGATTATTCAGGAACTACCTTAAGTAATTTTTTATTTATTGACTCTCAGCTTTTTCTTACACTTGTGAGCTGATGTATCATGATTTCGTCTGACCGTGTATATGTCGTTTCATACACAACCGAAATATGAGGCACATACAGTGGCGGACGAAAGAAAGTTTACAACTTTCAAAATCGCATAACTTTTTTAGAATTGGTCCAAACGACACGAGTTTTTTTTTAGAATCTAGAAGGAAGAGCTTGCTAAGTCACGTGTTTCGTCTTTTTTAAAAAAAAAGTGCAATTAGTCAGAATAGCAACAAAAATAGTAAAGGTTTAAACCTTTAATGATCGCAGATTAAGGTCGAAAATTTCTGATTTAGGGAATTTCCGCGATTCTCGACCTTATTCTGCGATCTTTAAGCGTTTATAGCTCAGAGCAACGTTAACCGATTTTCATGAAATTTTAGATACGTATACAACTTACTTCAATCTACAAACGGGTTTTTTGAATTTTCATTACGGGCTCACAAAAAAAGTTAAAAAAAAAAAATCTTTACTATTTTTGTTGCTATTCTGACTAATTGCATTTTTTTTCAAAACGACGAAACACGTGACTTAGCAAACTCATCCTTGTAGATTCTAAAAAAAACTCATGTCGTTTGAACCAATTCTAAAGAAGTCATGCGATTTTGAAAGTTATAAACTTTCTTTCGTCCGCCACTGTATATATCGCGCGATCTGTATTGACACATATATTGGTTATAGATCTCAACGTGTATGTGGCTTAAGCCTTCAACGACGGCGTTAAGGCGTGATTTCCTAGCAGCGATCGACCGCGGCGATCCCACCAGTGCAATGGAGAAGTATGCATCTGTGTCTCCGTTGCGCTAATGGGACCGCCGCGGCCGATCGCGGCTAAGAAATCCCGTCTTTAGATCTCATTATTTCTCTACGCGGGCGGCGACCACGTCTTAACTAAGTATTCTTTCTACGCGAACACCGTTCTAAACGGAGATATGTATACAATGTAGCCATTACTACAGGTATTACAGCAAGAGCTCCGCTGCCCGTGAAAACTGACACTGCGTATGAATATGTATACTTCCGAAAGTGAGCGGTGGCCGATCGAGATGATGTTTGGGGGAGGGATGGAGGTGGGGGTGTGAACCCTAAATCTAAAATTCACACTACCTCTCCACAAACCTCATCTCGATCGACCTCATCTCATCTCGAATGTAATTATAATATAGTGTAATTACCTGTATATAGTGTAAGTACAATTGTAACTCCCTCATATTTATCCTATATCGCAGGTATTATACTGTGTTTATTAATTACACATCATTACAAATAACAAAGAACAAAATCGATCAGACGATTTCGTAATTTTAATTTTTAAACCCATTTTTTTTATCAAAATGGCCGGCCATTCACAGCTAATATGTATTCTGAAATTTGTTATACACATCGGCCTCAACATTTTCTGGCCGATTTCGTTAAAAAATCGCTCGTCCACCCCTCGTGAGAGTGAATTGCAACGGCGCATGGCTCAGTTCGCATGAAGGCTCGGTTCGGCTCGGCTCGGCTCGGCTCGGCTCGTGCGCCAAACAAAAAACTTCTTTGTCGCCTCGCTGAGCCGCGCTTGCCAACCCTGCGTGGGACCCATTTCACCAGAGCTCGGAGCGATGGGCCTTCAGTGATGGAAGGGGGAAACACCTACAGGAGCGTGGTTATGTGTTATGCGCCTGCGTCAGTCACGCACACATAACCACGCACCTGTAGGTGTTTCCCCTTCCATCACTGAGGCCCCATCGCTCCGAGCTCTGCATTTCACCCATCGATAGACTTAGCCAGATCGAAGTTAACCCTCGAAGATCAAACAGCTTTTAAACATTCTTATATTTCGTAGTTTTTGTTATAATATATTATATTCCCTTTTTTTCTTATTTTAGTACTTATCGTGTGTTAGTGTTTTTTTTTAAATTATATATTCAATATTTCTAATTCGTTTTATATATTTATATAGTGTCTTAGTGTATTTTTTAAAATTACGTATTCAATTTTTTCATTCCTTCTATATAGTGTGTTAAGTGTGTTTTTTAATATTATATATAATTCCATTTTACTTATTCTTTTTATAATCATAGTGTGTTTAGTTTCTATTTTATTATATTTCAGTTAGTTTATTCGTTTTATAGTCCGCGTGCGTGTTATTTTTTTTTTAATTTTTTCGTTGTTTGTTTTTCGTTGTTTGTTTTTCGAAAACAATCTTCGAACACCTTTTAGAAAGGCTTCAGTCATCTTCGGTAAGTACTGTACTATATCATACTGCAATATTTTATAAATATTATAATATAATGGATATAATATTTGTAATAAATTCTCATAATTATTTTGTGACGTAGCGTCCCAGCGCGAGGAATCGCGCGCAACGGTGTGACCGGGAGTGAGCGAGATGCCGAGCGCACGGGCGACCGCGACCGAGCACCACCGAACCGGCCCGAGGCACGCCGGTCTCGCGACGCGTCAAATGACGCTCACTCCCCACTGCGCCGCTAGATCGCGTCGATTTCTCGCAGCTGGGAATTTCCAAGAATCGGGACATAAGCCCTGCCGCGACGGAGGACCGGCAGTTCGAGTGGGGATACGGATCCCCCCTCCTAGACGCCTGCCTGGATGCTGCCCGGTGCGAACGTGCTAGCGAGAAATCTCCGAATAACCGCGATCAGCTGATCGACTACCCGGTCTCTTTCCTCCTACCGTACCGCACAGAGACGCCTGGACGTTGCCCGGTCTCTTTCCTCCTACCGTACCGCATAGAGACGCCTGGACGTTGCCCGGTCTCTTTCCTCCTACCGTACCGCCCAGAGACGCCAGGACGTTGCCCGGTCTCTTTCCTCCTACCGTACCCAACAGAGACGCCCGGACGCTGCCCGGTCTCTTTCCTTCTACCGCACAGAGACGCCAGGACGTTGCCCGGTCTCTTTCCTCCTACCGTACCCAACAGAGACGCCCGGACGCTGCCCGGTCTCTTTCCTTCTACCGCACAGAGACGCCAGGACGTTGCCCGGTCTCTTTCCTCCTACCGTACCGAACAGAGACGCCCGGACGCTGCCCGGTCTCTTTCCTATTACCGTACCGAACAGAGACGCCCGGACGCTGCCCGGTCTCTTTCCTACCACCGCACCGAATAGAGACGCCCGGCCGCTGCCCGGTCTCTTTCCTCCTACCGCAACGAACAGAGACGCCCGGCCGCTGCCCGGTCTCTTTCCTCCTACCGCAACGAACAGAGACGCCCGGCCGCTGCCCGGTCTCTTTCCTCCTACCGCAACCGATAGAGACAACGGGCGTTACCCGGTCTCCAAATCGGACGAAACAAGCCAAGCCGCGTCGCCCTTGGCGGCAACGCCAGGACTGTAAATAGTGTACATAGTCTGACATAAGAGGTGAACAATAAAGAACGTTAAAACCCAGCACGAGGACTTTAATCGAACCTGGCCAGCCAACTGAGCTAACCCCAAATCCTCGGAGTGACGTACGTCACAAATTGGCGCCCAAACAGGGACCCGACGAAAGGGATAAAACAGTAAATGAGTTCGAAATTAACGGAACTCTACCGCCTGAATAAGGAGGAACTTATCACAAAGCTGAAAGCGGTAAACCAAAATACCGAGGGAAGTTTCGAACAACTCCGTGCCCGACTCCGCCAGCACCTAGTCGCCACCATGGGAAAGGACGACGACGACACCATGACCAGCGGAACGACGGGCCGCACACGCCCGTCCATCATAATCACCGAACACGACACCGCACCCACACTACTACCAATTGCCAACGTAATGGACTGCGTACGTAAGTGGGGCTGCCACTTCGATGGCACCAAAGACGGCCGCGACTTCCTGGAAAGGATAAGCGAATTACAGGAAGGCTATGGCATCGCCGATGACCAACTCCTACGGTGCCTTCCCGAACTATTAAAGGGCCAGGCGCTCTTGTGGCACCGCAGCAACCGTAACGGATGGACAACATGGGCAGACTTCGAAAACAGCTTTCGATTATTCTACGTCCCAGCCACCAGTCGGTACGACTTAGAGGAAGCAATTTTGCAACGAAAGCAGAAGCCCGGGGAGCGAGCCAGCGACTACCTCATCGGGATCCAAACACTGATCCGCCGCCACGGCCAACTCCCACTAGACCGACAATTGGAACTCATCCATCGCAACCTGCTCCCCGAATATCGACAATATATCCGCCGTAAGGACTGTCCTTCCGTCACGGCACTGCTAGAGACCGCCGTCGAATACGAAGGCATCACGGCCGATAAGAAGAGCCGGACCCCGGCCACCGAAATCACCCCTACGCAACGAACACCCCGCTCGGCGCTCGCCGCCGTGAACACCGGGTATAACCGCGAGACTTGCTGTTGGAGGTGCGGACAACGAGGCCATCGACGACAGGAATGCCGGCAGCCAGCACGACTATTCTGCTCCCGCTGTGGCCAAGACGGACGCCTCTCTCGCGATTGCCCATGCCAACCACCGGCGGGAAACGCCTCAGGGCCCGGAGACAGGGGCGCCTCCCAACCACCGGCCACCCCCACGCCCCAGTAAATCAGATACAACCAAACGCCAGACCGTTCGTAACCATCCTACTGCACGGCCGCCGATACCGAGCGCTCTTGGACACAGGAGCCACACGTTCGTATATGCGCCGCGACGTGGCGGAACATTGCCTCCGCCACGGCGATACCTTCACGCCAACACAACACCAAGTCCGTTTAGCGAACGGCTTCGAGGCATCCCTCGCCGGGGATCTACAGAGTATGGCACGCATAGAAAACCAAAGGCTGACGCACCGATACGCCATCCTCCCGGCACTTACACACCCGGTGATCCTCGGCATGGACGCCCTAAACAAACTAAGGGTCCATATGACTCTGGGGCACCGGTCAGTGGTTCCCGAAGCAGCCGTCCTCGATACGACCAGCGGAGTGACCGCCTGTACACCCGCCCAAGCGGAGGCCCTCCAGCAACTACTCGACAAAGAACTCCCGAAATTTCAAACCCTGCGAGGGACCACGCAGCTCATCAGTCACACCATCCGGCTACAGCCGACCGCGCCCCTGAAACAACGATACACGCCGCGCAACCCCGCCATGCAACAAATCATCAACGACGAGGTAAATAAAATGCTGGCCGAAGGAATTATCGAGCCCTCCCGAAGCCCGTGGAGCTCGCCCGTCGTCCTGGTACGCAAAAAGAACGGGAAACGCCGATTCTGCATAGACTTCCGACGAGTGAACCAGGTGACCGACAAAGACGCCTATCCGCTTCCCCAAGTGGAGTCTACACTCAGCAAATTACGAGAAGCTCGGTTCATCTCCACCATCGATCTGGCCAACGGCTACTGGCAGGTACCTCTCGCCCCTGAAAGCCGGCCGATTACCGCCTTTACCGTACCCGGCCGAGGATTGTACCAGTTTCGGGTCATGCCTTTCGGACTCCACTCCGCCCCCGCCACCTTTCAGCGGCTTCTAGACCAAGTAATCGGACCAGAATTGGAACCACGCGCATTCGCGTACCTAGACGATATTATTATACTGGGCCGAACATTCGAAGAACACTTACAGAATCTTCGCGAGGTCCTGCACCGATTACAGGCCGCGAATCTTCGAATCAATCCCGAAAAATGCGAGTTCTGCCGTACCGAACTCAAATACTTGGGACACATGGTGACCGCACAGGGGGTCAAAACCGACCCCGAAAAGGTACAAGCCATCCTAGGGATTCCAGCCCCCACCAATCTCCGCGAACTACGCAGATTTCTGGGCATGGTGTCATGGTACCGCCGATTTATTACGCACTTCGCCGACACCACCGCACCGTTGACCAAACTCCTCCAGAAGAAACGGAAGTGGACATGGGGCTCGGAGGAGGACACGGCCTTCCACGCCCTCCAACGCCAGCTAGCCGCCGCCCCGGTATTAACATGCCCCGACTTCTCCCAACCATTCACTCTGCAGACCGACGCCAGCGACGAAGGACTCGGCGTGGTACTCACCCAGGAAGCCGATCAAGGCGAACACGTCATCGCCTACGCCAGCCGAACGCTTAATCCGGCCGAACGGAATTATTCCACCACCGAAAAAGAGTGCCTGGCAGTGGTATGGGGGATTCGGAAGATGCGACCCTATCTCGAGGGCTACCACTTCACCGTTCTAACAGACCACCAAGCCCTCAAATGGTTACAGAACATTGAAGACCCATCCGGCCGACTCGCCCGCTGGAGCTTAGAGCTCCAGCAATACGATTTTACCATCCAATATCGAAAAGGAGCCAATAATCTGGTGGCTGACGCGCTCTCCAGGCAGCCCGACGAGATACACACAGCCGATGATCCGCTGGATTGCGCCTGGCACACGCGCACAAAAGCACAAGTCCAGCAGGAACCCGAGAAACACCCGGAATACCGACTCGCCGAAGGCCAGCTGTACCGCCGATTCCCCGACTGCACCGGACGAACCGTCGATCAAAGGAACGAATGGAAGTTATGTGTGCCGAAGCCGATGCGCCCCCTTGTACTGGCCGAAAACCACGACGCTCCGACCGCCGGACACCTGGGAACCACCAAGACCGCGGCCAGGCTCGCCGAACGATACTACTGGCCGGGGATGTTTCGGGAAGCCGCCAAGTACGTCCGCCAATGCATCACGTGCCAGAAGTACAAAATCCAGCAGCAAGCTCCTGCGGGACAAATGCACACGACTCCCGTCCTCCAGCCCTGGGAAGTGGTCTCCGCAGACCTCGTCGGCCCGCTTCCCCGGTCCAGCAAGGGCCACACCACGCTATGCGTATTCCAAGATAAGTTTACCAAATGGGTGGAAGTCCAGCCCCTACGACAGGCTACAGCACCAGCGGTTACCCGGGCCTTGAAGGATCTGATACTATTGCGACACGGCTGCCCCCGCATCGTCATCACCGACAACGGGAGACAGTTCGAGAGCCGAGAGTTCGGGAATCTTCTCAAGGACGCCGGAAGCGAGCACCGGAGGACGCCACCATACTCCCCGCAGTGCAATCCGGTCGAGCGCGTGAACCGCGTCTTGAAGACTATGATTGCCCAATACACGGCCGAAAATCACCGCCATTGGGATCGGTGGATCCACGAGCTCGTCTTCGCTTACAACACGGCCAAGCACGAGAGCACGGGATTCACTCCGGCCTTCCTAACGTACGGGAGGGAGCTGAATCCCCCGGCCGCCCTGTACCACCCACCGGACACGGCCCCACCAAACCCCGACAATACCGACACACGATTCCGCCAACAACAAATCGAGCACCTTCAAGACACCCTCACGCTAGCCCGCCGGAACCAGGCCCGAGCATTCGAAACGCAACGAAAGCATTTCAATCTACGCCGCCGAGACTGGAGACCGACAATTGGCACCGAGGTAATGAGGCGGGAGCACCACCTGTCCGACGCGGCACAAGGCTTCGCGGCGAAACTTGCCCCGAAATTCGCAGGCCCGTACCGGGTTGCCAGGTTTCAGGGGCCTAACGTCGTGATCCTAAAAGACGTCAACAATCGCAGCAGCCGGGCACACGTGAAGGATCTAAAGCCCTGCACCGAAAACAATGACAATACCGAAACACCGGCCAGAGGACAGCCAGCCGACCTCGGACGCGATGCCTACACCAGCCGAGACGAGGACACAGTGTCAGTACAGTCGAGCAATGGAAGACATACTCGAGCTACACGTGCAGGAGCTCACGAGTCCGCGTCTCCGGCAAACTTTTCGGGACCTGTTCGGGGATTCCTCGGACGAGGAGGCGCCCCCGACCCACCGGACAGCATCCCCGCCACCGACACCGGGAAAGGGCATACGCCTGTTGGCGAGAACCCCGTCGCCAGTTCCGAAGACACCACCGGCGCCCCCGATGCCGCTCACGAGCCCGCAGCCAGCACGGCCCCCGACGCCACGAGTCGCGTCCTCGGGAGCGCTACGACCAGCTCCACCGTCCACCGGACCTATTACGGCCCGACGACCAAAGGCGCCGAAGCGCCGACCGGCCGACCCCGTGGCCGCCCCCGCACCCAAGCAGGCCCGCGGCCCCCTACGAGCACCTCGGACAAGCAGGGAGCAGGAGGCACCGTCACCGGTTCCGACACCGCCCCATCCCACGCCGGAGCCACAACCAGCGGTCAGCCAGGGCGAACCCCCGCGGCCGAGGCCCCCCGGCGCTACTACACCCGGGCCTTCGTCAGCAGACAAGGCCGACACAACACCGGGAGCACGTCCGACGGACGACCAGGGATGGACCATAGTGGACCTGGAGCGCCTACGGGAAGGACAGCGCTTCCGCGTCCGCCAGGATGGCCGAATCATCCAGCTCCGCCGGATCTCCCCGACCCACATTAAATTTAAGTTAGTTTAAGTTAGTTTAAGTATTAGTTCGTAAGGGTGGCGGGTAGCCGATGGGCATAAGTTAGGTACTAAGGGTGGCGGGTAGCCGGCAGGCGTAAGCTTAGATTAAGGACAGTGTATAATAAAACAGCAAATACCGTCGAAACACGCGTTACCGCGAGTCATTGCATCGCATCTCCCTTCGAAGAAAGGGGGGGATGTGACGTAGCGTCCCAGCGCGAGGAATCGCGCGCAACGGTGTGACCGGGAGTGAGCGAGATGCCGAGCGCACGGGCGACCGCGACCGAGCACCACCGAACCGGCCCGAGGCACGCCGGTCTCGCGACGCGTCAAATGACGCTCACTCCCCACTGCGCCGCTAGATCGCGTCGATTTCTCGCAGCTGGGAATTTCCAAGAATCGGGACATAAGCCCTGCCGCGACGGAGGACCGGCAGTTCGAGTGGGGATACGGATCCCCCCTCCTAGACGCCTGCCTGGATGCTGCCCGGTGCGAACGTGCTAGCGAGAAATCTCCGAATAACCGCGATCAGCTGATCGACTACCCGGTCTCTTTCCTCCTACCGTACCGCACAGAGACGCCTGGACGTTGCCCGGTCTCTTTCCTCCTACCGTACCGCATAGAGACGCCTGGACGTTGCCCGGTCTCTTTCCTCCTACCGTACCGCCCAGAGACGCCAGGACGTTGCCCGGTCTCTTTCCTCCTACCGTACCCAACAGAGACGCCCGGACGCTGCCCGGTCTCTTTCCTTCTACCGCACAGAGACGCCAGGACGTTGCCCGGTCTCTTTCCTCCTACCGTACCCAACAGAGACGCCCGGACGCTGCCCGGTCTCTTTCCTTCTACCGCACAGAGACGCCAGGACGTTGCCCGGTCTCTTTCCTCCTACCGTACCGAACAGAGACGCCCGGACGCTGCCCGGTCTCTTTCCTATTACCGTACCGAACAGAGACGCCCGGACGCTGCCCGGTCTCTTTCCTACCACCGCACCGAATAGAGACGCCCGGCCGCTGCCCGGTCTCTTTCCTCCTACCGCAACGAACAGAGACGCCCGGCCGCTGCCCGGTCTCTTTCCTCCTACCGCAACGAACAGAGACGCCCGGCCGCTGCCCGGTCTCTTTCCTCCTACCGCAACCGATAGAGACAACGGGCGTTACCCGGTCTCCAAATCGGACGAAACAAGCCAAGCCGCGTCGCCCTTGGCGGCAACGCCAGGACTGTAAATAGTGTACATAGTCTGACATAAGAGGTGAACAATAAAGAACGTTAAAACCCAGCACGAGGACTTTAATCGAACCTGGCCAGCCAACTGAGCTAACCCCAAATCCTCGGAGTGACGTACGTCACAATTTTTTAGCATAACCCTCAACAATGTTGAAAATGTACAGCATTGTTGAATTTTCTGATGGCGTTCAGATAATACCATCGTGCTGGATGAATGCGGCGAAAACTAAGAGCGCATGGCCGAGCCACATCAGAAATGATTACACGTTAAATAAAACAATTATGAAGGGAGACCCTCCACGCGAAGATGATAATTGGGACACCTGCGATATTATTAAGTGGTTTTGCTCAACTGGTATGTTTTTTCAATGAAATCCTTATTTATATAAATTCTTCCTCGATACACATATAACTTAATGTGTTACGTATTAATGAATTATCTGTGTCAGATAAATATACTCGAGCCGTTGAGTTGAGGACCGATGCAATGGACACGTCAAACGTAGAGGAGTCCGATGGGAGGAACGAGGGTCAATATTATATCAGAAGACCATTACAAGAGCGAAAAAGAAGCAACACACGTGTTGCACTTTCCAGCGAGGAAGACGAAAATTGTTACGAACCCCCCAGTAAAAAGGCTAATAAAGAAGCCAAAACTGGATTACCTGTCCCACCTGTGCGGAAGTTATTGCAGCAAGGTATTTTTATATTAATCATTCATTACTTATTATGAAAATGCATGTAAAGTAATGTACAGTGCGTCTCAAAATTGCGTGACTTCGCGGAACATATAATATCCCGATGTAAAAACACATCGAAAAGTCTTTTACCGTACGCTGCTGCGCGTTTACTTCACACGGCCTTAAACCGCGTGGCTCGGAAGCCTCGCATTCGAAAACGATTTCGATGTCTTTTTCATCGGTATATTGCATCATCCGAAAAGTCTCGCCATTTTGGGACTCCCGCATGAACATTGATCGGAGGATGGTGACAATTATCACTGTACAACACGATTTTTGGTCCGCAATATCTGCAGGGTGATTCTTGTAGAGTTTTTCGCCTTGAACACGAATCCGTAAGCAGAATTGCTGTATCACCCGCAGTTTTTGAAAAACATGAGTTTTTATAAAAACACACGATTTTGGGAAAAAATGAGATATTACGTGAAAACTAAGAACGCTAGAAAGTTCGACTTACTCTGCAAAGATGGAGGAGAGTTGCCCGAATATATCAGTGTATATAGTTATTAAATTTGAATGTTTTGAATGGTTGTAAATGAGCATCAAAGTTTGAAAAAGTGTCGATGCGCAAGGTTTCCACGCAATATTTTTTCCTTTTTACGAAAACAATTTTATCTAGCCCGAAAACGCTATCCACCATCGTATTCTGTAGACATTTCTGAAGAAGAAACCATCAAGGAAAAGTGTCGGAACGGTGTTTAACTCGAACTGATAGAGAAAATATCCATCGGCAACGCGTTCACGGTGGTTTGCCGCCTGGCGGCCATTGCTCGCCTGGCGCGACTTGTCAGGGCCGTCGCTACGCGTAATCGACGCCGATGGTATCGTTCAGTGGGCACAGACATTCTATACGGATCATCCGTATTTTTTTTTTCATGTATTCGTAGATCATATTCTCGGATTTAAACAAACTTTTCCCGATCAGTCTCTGTTTTAAACAATTTCGATCTTCAATGCATGAGTACCTACGTATGACTTGTTAATATGGAACCGTATAGAAACAAACTAAATTCTTTATGAATTTACAATATTTTTATTATTCTGGTTTGACCAGATTTAGAACACTTTTCCAAATATGGTAATAGTTGAAACTCATTAAACAGTATTCGAAGTCAACGTGAAGCCTATTTAAGTATCATTTAGGCATCTTTTTTGAATAAATTCATTATTCAATATTTCTGAAACACAGTATGCGATACGAAAGTAATACAAATTCCTGAGGTTTAGTGAAGACGGAGAAGTAAGAGTTCGTAGATATCGCAGGAACTCTTTCGATATACATAGGTATAAACATTGCTTGGCATCTCTCCCTAACGCGTGATACAATCAGAGAAATAGTAAATATCTTGATATGCTCTGATTTCCTATACATCGTCTTAGTCAGAACTCAGTTTTGTCTTCAAAATCATTCGAGTCAGTCGTGCTAAGCAGTTCAGAAAGTCTTTCTTTGCATCGAACGAAACGTGTGCTGCGACAAGCTGAGAATCACAGTGTATGCACGAATATATGAAAAAGAAATAAGGATGATACATATAGAAAGTCGGTGTCCACTGAACGGTACCATCGGCGTCGATTACGCGTAGCGACGGCCCTGACGAGTCGCGCCAGGCGAGCAATGGCCGCCAGGCGGCAAAACACCGTGAACGTGTTGCCGATGGATGTTTTCTCTATCAGTTCGAGTTAAAAACCGTTCCGACACTTTCCCTGGGTGGTTTCGTCTTCAGAAATGTCTACAGAATCCGATTCTGGGTAGCGTTTTCGGGCTAGGTAAAAATTTTTCCGTAAAAATGCCAAAATATTGCGTGGAAAAAACCATGCGCAACGACAGTTTTTCAAACTTCGATGGTCATTTACTAAAACCATTCAAGACATTCAAATTTAATAACTATATACACCTATATATTCGAACAACTCTCCTCTACCTTTTCAGTGTAAGTCGAACTTTATAGTTTTCACGTAATACCTCACTGTTGCTCAAAATCGTATGTTTTTAAAAAAACTCATGTTTTTCAAAAACTGAGGGTGATACAGTAATTTTGCTTGCGGATTCATGTTCAGGGCGAAAAACTCTACAAGAATTAACCGGTGGATATTGCGGGACAGAAAAAAAGTTTAATTTTGTTGGACTGTGTTACATAATGAATTGCGGGTTTCAATGCAGATTTTACGAACACGCCAACGGACGAATATTTTGAAGCAATGCCCAGTACAGTGGACGTAATGATACACGCCGAGGGAATAGAAATATCAGCACCACCAACAGCAGCATCAGCAGGACCAACGCGAACAGCAGTATCACCATCACCAACAACTTCATCACCGGGACCATCATCAATAGTATTACCACGACCACTACCAACAGCGAATTCATCATCATCATCATTATCATCAAGTACGTTTCCGCAGCTACAAACTAATATCAAATCCAATGGGTTTCCACACATTGATAACCCTAAATGTGATTTTTGTTAAAAAAAATATATATGTTAAATTAACTTCTCTTATCTTTATTCAGAGTTTGAAATATTTATGCGAAAGAGCATTGCAGCAATCAATCTGAGATTAGACGACATGCAGAAACAATTGAACCGAATTGAGAGAAGGGAGTCAATAAATCCTGACAACCACAACATTACGGCAGCTTTGATCAATGTTGAAACGGAACTTACCACCATCCACAATCTGCCCATTAATGATGACGAGGGGTTGCAGAGTTTAAATAATAAATTACTGCATACGGCTGTATTCAATAATATGGTAAGTGGCGTAAGAGTAATAAAGAGTAAAAAATATAAATTAACTTTATATTCTAATTACTTTTATATTCAACAGCTACTGTATCTTGCTGCATTGCAGTCATACAAAGGATAATTACCTGAGTATTGTTATTTATTATAAATAGTAGCAACACTGCACTTCTTATACTATTGCACGACGAGGGGATTTTCTTGCATGTACAGGGTGTCCCATAAAATTGCGGAACATGAATATTGACTTTTTGGAACATGTGACGTCCCGATGCAAACAGACAGGATATTTCATGTGCCGAGAAGTCCCGCAATTTTATGGGACACCTTGTATTTTGTTGCTGGCTGCGCGACGAGCTTTTACTTTTCATACAGTTTCCTTGTAAACATGCATTCACCTTTTTATAATAATTATTTAAACTAATGGTGATTGTTATTTCTCATTGCTTCAGTGCACCCAGTGTTTGGCGTTACACGAATGCTGCTTTTATTGAACCCATGTTTCATGACTGAAATAATTTATTAATGACTTTTTATAGGTTGATGTATTGAAGAGAACCGGTGGGAGCAACGTGGCGATAACAACAGCATCAGTGCTGCAGAAAATTATGAATGATTGTGTGGCGGCAACATACAGTTGGTGCGGAAGAAACAAAAAAAAAACTTTCAAAAACTACAAATATATAGTTAAATTAGTATTGGGTAAGTAAATTTATTTTTTATCTCATTTCAGCAATTAAAATTGTAAAATAAATGCATGTATTACCTATTCTTCCAGCTTCAGTACACGCTGCATGCAGCGGTAGCGGTTTGAAGGCAACAGACCTTGACATAATAAACGCGTCGGGAAAATGGCTGGCCCAAAGCAAGAAGCGGATCATGCGGGCAGAACTGAAAGAAAGAAATGACCAGGACCGAACCGCTGTGCAGTGATGTCAGATTCGAGACGGGAGCGCTCGAGATTTTCCCCCACCTCGCATGCACACTACGCCGGGGCTGCGTGTCCGCGAGCTTGGCGCATGCACACAATCTGGTACACTCGGCTCAAACGATTGTGGCCGATCGAGTTTCGATTGCATTCGAGCTCACTAGGGCTGGCTTTTTTACATCGCTACGATTCTACAGTATTTCGTGAATATGGTGGGGGCACTGCCAACGGGAACCTGTGGCTTGGCAGTGCCTCCACCATATTCACGAAATACTGTAGAATCGTAGCGATGTAAAAAAGCCAGCCCTAGTGAGCTCGAATGCAATCGAAACTCGATCGGCCACAATCGTTTGAGCCGAGTGTACGCAATCTGCCGCTGTGGACTCGGCGGTTTAATAGTCGAAGAAGCACGGGGGTGGGAGGGGAGTGAGGCCGAGGCCCGAACTGACAGGGGGATGCAGCGATATTTGTGCTACGGATTTTTCCACTATCGCGTTCAATGCCAAAATATCTTTTTTTATTAATATTTCGGAAAGTGTTGAATGTTGGATGCAACATTGAGATATATGAGGCAGTGAGAGCAACAACGCACATTGAAAAATTATTTTTGGTAATGGTATAGATAGAGGGCAACCTCACGGATTTTGACGCCCTTGAAATATGTTATCAAGGACGTCATTCTGAACAACTTTTTCCTCTAAACTTTTTGGCGGTCGACCTTGGTTTCCGAGATATTTGCGAAAAACTTCTATTCATTTATTCCGACGCAACGGACACAGCGATCAACTTGAGGTGGTTGGTCATCTGGGGGATGTGTTTATCCCCGTCTCTAGACACATGGATAGCACTTGGAAGTGTGATTGAAAAAAAGAAAATAATTTTTTTCAAAAAGAATGTAATTTTTTACAATCACATCACTACGTGCTATCCAATATGTGTCTAGAGGTGTCTAGAGACGGAGATAAACACATCCCCCAGATGACCAACCACCTCAAGTTGATCGCTGTGTCCGTTGCGTCGGAATAAATCAACCGAAAGGTCGAAATTGTATTCTACCTATACGTACGTGTTCGTAGCAGCACAGCGTTCGGCGATGTTCTGTGCGAATATCTCGGAAACTACTGCCGTGCGACGGTAACATATATAGGAAAAAGTTGTTCAGAATCTTGATCTTGATAACATATCCAAAAATCATTGAAATCGGTGAGGGTGGAAAACTTCTAAATAATTACCAAAGATTTTTGCAATTATTTCGGAAACTAAGGTCGACCGCCAAAAAGTTTAGAGGAAAAAGTTGTTCAGAATGACGTCCTTGGCAACATATTTCAAGGACGTCAAAATCCGTGAGGTTACCCTCTATCTACACCATTACCTTATTTTTTTCTATTTTATATGATTAGTAGAGCCTACTGAAATATATTATTAGTAGTAATTAAATTTCGAAAAAAAAATGTGGGTTAGTCCGTTGTTGTTCTGACTGCCTCATATGTTGGTGTAGTATACCTACATTGCGACATATATATTTATGAGATTCATCAAAATCCGTAGCACATATATCGCGGCTTTCCCTTGTGATGGGACTAGTATAATACACGAAAGAATTAACATATAATGTCCCGCATTAATGTGGTCGCACTATCCCACAACGAAGGTAGTGATCGTCCACCTTGTCAAAATAAACTAAAAACTAATACATACGTATTGTTGTGGTGTAGTTTTATGCATATTATATTACCTGTTTTTCAAATATCATCAGCACTGTAACTTGGTCCAAAAACTTTCAGACTTACATAAAGTCTTAAGTGTTTCTTATAATTTAAATATGGATTTGCGAGAATGGTCAATGCAAGATCAACAACATCCATTTCTTTTGTATCAAAGACACACAGTGTCCTCTGTTGCGTTAATCTTAAAACATCAACACTGGCCGGACTGTCCCGGTGGTCGAACTATATCGGACTTATCCTACAAATATATATATATCTATTTTGTGTTGTGTCATTTCATATTTTATGTTCAGATTAGTTTTATTTAGATGTTTTTTGTATAAGATGGAACTGATACCGTGTCGATACTATTATTTTTTGTATTGTTATTATTATTGTTGCTGTTGCTGTTGTCGACATGTTCAAAAAAATATATGAATATTTAATTGTGAATATTTATTGTAATTTAATTAATTTCCCTTATATTTCCTATCCTTTCTGTAATGTCACACAAATTTTGCCGAAACAACATTGCTGTAAAATCTTCGAACAGTTACGGGACCATTGTTTGAAAATTCCCGGAACGTTCCGCGACCATGGCTAGAAAATTCCCCGAACATTCCGTGACCATGGCTAGAAAATTCCCGGAACGTTCCGTGACCATGGCTAGATAATTCCCGGAACGTTCCGTGACCATGGCTAGAAAATTCCCCGAACGTTCCGTGACCATGGCTAGAAAATTCCCGGAACGTTCCGTGACCATGGCTAGAAAATTCCCGGAACGTTGCCGGGCAATGTTCCACAAGGGCGGACATAGGAACCTTCCTGGAACATTCCAGCAATGTTCCCGGAACGTTCCGTTGTCGGGCCGCAACCTTCCTGGAACTTTCCTGGAACCTTCCTGCCACGGAGTGTGCTGTATGGGTTCTGTGTTCATATACACGTCTTTCTAACAGCCTAGATGTTTGACCAATATACGATTGGTTACACCCCATACATGGAATAGAATAAACAATATTCGAATTTTTTGACGAAGGTATCTTGTCTTTGATTGGAGGGAATAGCTGTTTGGTATACATTGGCAGCTTAAAGATAGTGTGGATTCCCACATTTTTAAAAATTCTTCTTATATCATTCGAAATGTTGTAAATAAAAGGTATGACCATAATGTTGCTCCAACTAATAGGTCTTATTTTTTTGTTTTTCTCCTCTTTACGTTTTTTTACAACTAACGGGTGATAAATTTCAAAGACGCGTTCACGAATAACTGTCGAGATCAACTCGCTTGGATAACCATTACGCTTTAACGTGTCTTTTATAAGGAGTAGATTAGCTGGTCGATATTCTGGGTCCGAAAGTAATATAGCCCGATCTATTAGTCCTTTTATTAAACCTATGTTTAGTTGTTTTGGTATTAGTTAGTTTTTTTTTTTAACAAAGATTTTTATATTTCTGAAGTATTGAAACTGTTAAATGATGCAACTACATATAGAGTTAGTAAGCATGAATACACTTGTACCTTCGAAAGAGAGGCGAACTCTATTATTTCTAATTTGGTAAAAAAGAAACAAATAAATGAAACCACAGGTAAAGTGTTAAAGACTTATAATGCTACAGTGCCTAGAGCATACGCGCTTCCAAAAACACACAAGGAAACACTGTCCTGGAGAATTATCGTTTCCTCTATTGGGGGCCCCACATACAAATTATCAAGTTTTTTGGCCAAGATACTCAGCAATGTAGTAGGAAAGTCTCAGCACCACACAATAGATAGCTGGCAGTTTTGCAAAGAGGTTAGGAGATTTCAAATTCCGGATGAGTCTATGCGGCTGATATCTCTAGATGTAATCTCTCTCTTTACGAATGTCCCCACTGATCTAGCTTTGGAAGTGGTATACCTTCGTTGGAATGAAATCAAACAATATAAGAGCATTAAGAGAGATGAATTTCTCCAGTCAGTTAAATTTGTATTGGAAGCCAATGTCTTTTCTTTTAATGGGGTTTATTATAAACAGATTTTCGGAACTGCAATGGGTTCCCCAATCTCCCCAGTTATCGCCAATTTAGTAATGGAGAGGTTGGAGATGGTCTCTATTTAAAAATTACCGTTTCAACTCTGTTTTTACAAAAGATATGTTGATGACATTATCATATGTATAAAAATAGAAGATCTACAGATGTTACTTGACACTTTTAACAGTTTTCATACTAGATTACAATTCACATTCGAAATTGAAAGAGATTCTTGTCTAAGTTTTTTGGATACAATTGTTATCAGAAAAGGCGATAAGCTTAGTACAAACTGGTTTCATAAACCGAGTTGGTCAGGGAGATACATCAACTTTTTTTCCGCTCACCCCATGCAGCACAAAATAGGTTTAATAAAAGGACTAATAGATCGGGCTATATTACTTTCGGACCCAGAATATCGACCAGCTAATCTACTCCTTATAAAAGACACGTTAAAGCGTAATGGTTATCCAAGCGAGTTGATCTCGACAGTTATTCGTGAACGCGTCTTTGAAATTTATCACCCGTTAGTTGTAAAAAAACGTAAAGAGGAGAAAAACAAAAAAATAAGACCTATTAGTTAGAGCAACATTATGGTCATACCTTTTATTTACAACATTTCGAATGATATAAGAAGAATTTTTAAAAATGTGGGAATACACACTATCTTTAAACTGCCAATGTATACCAAACAGCTATTCCCTCCAATCAAAGACAAGATACCTTCGTCAAAAAATTCGAATATTGTTTATTCTATTCCATGTATGGGGTGTAACCAATCGTATATTGGTCAAACATCTAGGCTGTTAGAAAGACGTGTATATGAACACAGAAGGAACATTTTTTTACCCCCTTTTCAACACACTGCCTTAACAAAACATTCAATAGAGTTCGATCATAGATTTGATTTTGATAACGTTAAAATCGTTGATAGGGAGACCAACTTAAATCGGAGAATTTTATTAGAGACATTACACATGATTAAACAAAAGAGCGTAAATCTTAGGTATGAAACACCTAAAATACAGAATTACTACGCAACCTTACTAAAAAAGTAAGGCATTATGAAATTGTCTCTTAAAAATTTACTGTGTCCCCTTTTATACATATTAACATGGTATGTAACTACAGTTTTCAACTTCTATTGAGTTTGCACCATATTAACAAGAACTGATGACGCATTGGCAGTTTATTGATATGATGTTCACATTCTTTCTCTTCAAATATTACAAACGGTTGACGGTTCCCCTTCCGAGGTTTGTTTAGATCGCATTTGAGTTTACCCTCTGATTGTTCCGACATATAGTTACATGTTTGCTTCAGTCACTCTCCAACCGACTCGTCGTCCGCACGTTCAAAGTGCGTTATTGATTTTAAAGCAGTGCAGTTTTTAATTTATTCTTTCCTTGATAAAGGTCGGAATTACGACCGAAACGTTGGAAATTTTAATGTTATTTTAACTAGCAAAATAGCTTTTGTAAATGGTTTTAATAGTGACCGAATCAGTGCGCCGATACCACAAGATTTAATTTTTTTTTAGTAATTTTCAATGTTATAAAAAATTTTACGGCAACTTTTTTCGACAAATGTACACCGATACAGAGGTGTACATTCACCCCTCAAAATAGTGACTACTACTTTTTATACACCTTGTACTTATGGCACTGGTAAACGTGTATTACAAAATGATGAAAAAAACACAAATTCGTTTATATGATTTTAAACAATTGGCAAGAAACCAGGGCTGTATGTCAAAAGAGTTATAAATTACTATGCACAATCTTTTAGCACCAACGGCGTACAGTGGGCCGGATTTAAAATTTTAAATTAATAAATAAAATATTTATGCTATCGACCGTATTTCCTAAATACTAGTGCGCCGAAAACACTTATTGTTTATTTAAATTAATAAGATTTAATAATACCCAAAAGGCGACAAATTTTAAATCCGGCCCACTGTGCGGCGCTGTCGCATGGCTACATGGATTTTACATGAATTTAAAAACAATTGTTTTATATTACATATGTAGAAAAATAATTAAAATATAACATACCTCCGAATTTAGTGTTGTATTCGGCGTATAGTTCCCTTGCAGAAAACCCATATACTTATACGCAAACCAATCTGGCGTGTAAACTGCGTCAGTTCCGGAACCAGTTCTGGTGCTCGCATTCACTCTCTTTACGATTTTACGGTAGTTCGCCATCAGCGAGTCCTTCTTCGTTTTCATCTCACTTACTGTCGCTCTAACTCAGGCATGGAACTAAAGTGAACGCAGCGGCCGTTTTTCGGAGGCAACGCCTCCTTTTCCCGCCGCGCGTCTTGGCCCCCGCGGTGGGCCTAGGAGCTTCGAGCGCCTCAGACCCGTACCATATGAACCGCGCGTGGCGCATTGGGGCGATACCCGTATCAATAGATTTCCGCATCACCCATGGGGTACTATTATCGATACGTTTTTCGTTTTGTCAGTGGTATCCCCTGTGGGCCTATTCCACTGTGTCACGCGATAAAAATGGATAGGAAAAACGCGTTTTACTATCAAAATTTTAAATACGTTTGGGAAAACTTAATTTTCGCGCACGTTTAGACGTGCTGGGCATATTTAAAATATCAACGGGGAGGCTGGTCGACATTGTACGTATTAAAGTTGATATTTTAGATATGCCCAGCACGTCTAAACATGCGCGAAAATTAAGTTTTCCCAAACGTATTTAAAATTTTGATAGTAAAACGTGTTTTTCCTATCCATTTTTATCGCGTGACACAGGGGAATAGGCCCACAGGGGATACCACTGACAAAAAAAAAACGCATCGATAATAGTACCCCATGGGTGATGTGGAAATCTATTGATACGGGTGTCGCCCCAATGCGCCACGCGCGGTTCATGTGGTACGGGTCTGAGGCGCTCGAAGCTCCTAGGCCTGCCGCGGGGGCCAAGACGCGCGGCGGGAGAAAGGAGGCGTTGCCTCCGAAAAACGGCCGCTGCGTTCACTTTAGTTCCATGCCTGCTCTAACTGATAATTTTGATTCTATGCGCTTCCACGCATCGTGCACCATGTTCCTATTCTTGTGTGAGATATTTCTCGGATTCCATATCGATGGCTCACTTTCATACAGTTGTAGAAATTCGACAACTGTGTCGTTTGACCAATCCATGATTGTTAAAGTGTGCGCGAATGAGTAACTGAATTAAAATTGAAACTGATGCGCGGACACTGTCGGAACACTGTTAGGGTGCGAATAAGAATTTTGTGTAGCTAGTCGGTACTTTCCTCAGTCGGCGTTAACTACAATACTGACTTGTCCCTCGTTCGAGCGGTTTAACGAAAATTCCGTTTTTTCAATGACCATCACCCTGGTGGCGTTTAGTCGAAGGTGTCAAAATAAAAGAACCCTACCGATGGGTATACAGGGTCATCCGCTAAAACTGCAATCTGCGTGCGCGCGAACAGATAAAATGGCAACAGCACCTCACGGACGCATTCCACTACAACCATGCATCGGCCCAGCGGAGAGCTGCCAGCGACCGCTGGATAGCAGTGATGCCCGATAATCAAAAATTTTAGGATGGTCTCCTTCAAATTAACGTCGCAAAGAGTTATTTGAAATTTTCCGGCCCGGGTTGAAGAATTTGGGGCCTTTTTCGTATAACTTTTGAACAATAAAAGATATCGAAATGCAATCTGCGCCAAAAAATGAGGAAAAATTATTTCCTCTTAATGATGGATGATTTAAAATATTTTGCGTTTACTTAATTTCTTTTA
The DNA here is from genome assembly GCA_963971345.1 of Andrena flavipes. Lineage (NCBI taxonomy): Eukaryota > Metazoa > Arthropoda > Insecta > Hymenoptera > Andrenidae > Andrena > Andrena flavipes. Next base: position 17,201,503 of record OZ020481.1, read on the forward strand.
TCAATTTTTTAACCATAATTGTTGTGAAAAGCTTTTGCAAACTGTTTACTTGATACTGTATTTAATGCTCTTTTTAAAATTCACGGTGATGATAAACAATAGGCTAGTTTTTTCTGTATCATTACTTTCATAAATTGAGAAATTAAATTTTTATTCAATTATGTGTTAGTTCTGCAAACTTCAGAATCTATTGTTCTGGTTTTCATTTTTATAATTTTATCCTTAATGCAGTGCATGCATAGATCGGACGTAACGTAAATGGTAAATCGATCATAAAAACGGAGCGCGCGGCTCGATTACCTGGGCCGGGAAATTCCCAATACCTAGCTCTTTGCAACGTTAATTTGAAGGAGACCATCCTAAAATTTTTGATTATCGGGCATCACTGCTATCCCGCGGTCGCTGGCAGCTCTCCGCTGGGCCGATGCATGGTTGTAGTGGAATTAGTCCGTGAGGCGCTGTTGCTATTTTACCTGTTCGCGCGCGCATATGTTGTAGTTTTAACGGATGACCCTGTACTCTGACCTATCCGCAAGATTAATTTTTGGGGACTTTTACTTGAATATGCCAGATGTGAGAAAGGTGCCATCAATGTAGAAATTAAGAAGTATTATCCAACATCAATACGACTCGCAGGCCGAAACACGGAGACCACGCGCAGTCAGCGGACTTCCCATTTAGATTATGTGTTCCTAGGCGAGGTATCTTCAAGGCATATTGCTACCAGCGAGACAGTGAAATCGTTAGCCCGTTAAAAGAAACGCATTTCGGGTATTGGGAGAATGGAGGTGACAAATCATATTACCAGACAAGTACGTAATTATATTCAATGTAATCAGCTCACGCCGAAGGTGAGCGAACGATCAGCATGGAAAAGGAGCAAGTACGGCAAAATTCATTTGATTGAATTTGTCTCATTTCATGCGGCGGCAAATTTGACGAAAGTACGCGTCTCGTTGTTTGAAATTCTTTTCCCACGGAAGGTCGTGTGTCATAGCTTCGGTGAAAAAAAAATACAAGACACGCACAATTCAGCGGAGGTCCGTAACTAATAAACGTGGCAAGTCATTTAGCTTTTCTACGGTCGGTACGAATCGTTTTATTATTTTATTGGTAATAGCATAGGTCCTACGCCGTAGAGGCGAAAGGCCATTTTACCTGTAGTCGTCGCTAAATCCGCGCAGACAAGGTGACGCGCAGGGCCGTCGTAACAAATTTCAGCGCCCTGGATTAAAAAAGAGTGACCAAAAATGAGGCCTTTTTTAGCCCATTTTTTGCCCACGATTTTGGTACTGAATTTTGTGCTAAATGATAGCTATTGATGAGACATTAATCACGACAAATTTTCAAGTTGAGGTTACAATTAGTTTCTGAGATATGGGAGGTGGAAGAAGTGAAAATTCATTAACGCGTCAGCCGTGTATGGACTTTTATGTCAGTCCAATAATTTAAAGAATTGTTCCCACTGGTTTTGCTGACTGCTAACAACGAATTTGAACTTACATTTTCAATTTTCACGAAAAAAATCGAATGGCCGATTCAACATTGTGGGCGATATATTAAAAAAGCACCTACTGCACAGACATCTATATTATTTGATTTTATTTTTTTTTTCGTGAATTTTGAAAATCTAGGTTCAAATTCGTTGTTAGCAGTCAGCAAAACCCCTGGAAAAAATTGTTTAAATTATCGGAATGACATAAAAGTCTATACATCAAAGCGGGGTTTTCCCACTCGGGGTTTTCCCGATTTTGCATTACGATCATTTCTACCGGGACGCTAACGAATATGCGACCGAAACCATTCGGTCTTGATTTTCCGGCACGAAAGGAGGTCCGAAAGTGTAAGTACGCACAGTACTCAAGCGCGAAGCAAGTTCCACGGAGAGAAAAATGAGTGATCAACAGCATCGTAGTGCTACTTGCGCTGCAGCGTATTATTATATGCTACTAGGATATAAATATTTAAAGGAGAAAGAACGCAAGCCAAGACGATGGTGGATGACTTCGTTATATAAAAGTCGTGATAGGTAAGTATCATAAACTTTTGTGTTTCCAATGTTGAAGTGAATAAAATAATACAAGAAACAGTTATTTGGGGGGTCATATGAAATCGGTCATTTTTCGGAATAACATTTCTGATTTTGATGAAACTTGGGTATGTAGTAGTGTTTAGTGATATATATGTAAACGTATCGCGAAGGACTTTGCAAAATTATAAAAATTATTCATCTTACAGCTGTTCGAAATACAGTATATACTTTCTTTCAATAAATTGTAATTGTTGAACTAACAAAGTGATTAAAAGGCAACCTATTCGATCTATTTGTTTCAATGCTTTCCTTGTGTGACCTCTAATGTCTCCACTGTAACCACCCCGAAGTTCTTTTTCATCACTTTGTTAGTTCAACAGTTACAATTCATTGACAAAGGTGAATAGTAGTGAATGTTTCAGAGCCATATGATCAACAATTTTTTTCAATTTCAAAAATCCTACGGCATACGTTTGGAGGAAGTGCAGAATATTCGAAATACCAGTTTCTTTAAGACGAATAAAAAATTACGGTTGAAGATGAGAACAAATGAAACTGCATGATATCACAGGGTAATTAACCCTTCGGTGGGCGCGCTCTTCAAACTTGCATGAGTGGGCGCGCTGCGGCTTTTACACCGCAATCGAAGTTCTCGTTGTTTTACTTGTATATTTACACAATTTTAGGTCTCACGGAAGAAAATCGAAATTACATTAGTTGCTTAAAAATATTATATTCAATGAACATGGAATTTCTGTCGCGTAGTCGAAGAAAATTAATTGTTTCTTGGTTGAATTTCGACGGCTCAAAGACGAAGGGGAGAACGGAAAGACACAGGAAAGCATAGACAAAGATAACTAAAAGCGTGGAAAGTAAAATTATTCTCAAACAAATAAGGACCTAGTTGTCGCGACAACGATAAAAGTAATAAAAAGCAATCGGGGACATTCCACGCGAAATCGGACACTTTTTGGAGTAACATTTCGGATGTGGCTCAAATTTGAATATGTTGTAGTCTTTAGGGGCGTATAAACATATCTCGAATGATTTTTGAAAATTTTGAAAAATGCAATATTGCTGCAATATTGTAGGATCATTGCCACTCCAATAATGCACGGCAATAATGCAGGATCGTTCCTACAATATTGCAATGCAACCTGCAACAACGCAATATTGCAGCAACGTTCCTGCAATACAGCTGCAACGAAGTGTGCTGTATGGGATATGGTAGAATACGAAACGTAAAAATTGCGGCAAATTGCCGCGGGCGCGCCCACCGGAGGGTTAATAGACTTTTATATTTCAAAATGTCAGTAAGAATGGAAAAAAAAGGAGCTGAAACTTTGGTCTAAATGAAAAATTCTTCCTTCAGCTTCGGTATTCCAAATAAGCAACATGGCATTAGCACAACAGGTCATTAGCCCCTATTATCTACGGTGTTAAAAATTAGATAATGTCAGTAGTTTATTTAGATACTTTGGTATTCCAAATATACTGCATTTCTCGATATATCACTAGAGACTGAAACATATCCAAGTTTCATCAAAATTTTAATTAATCAGAAATGTTACTCCGAAAAATGCCCGATTTTGCGTCTAATGGCCCTTTGATTAATGTTTCCTTTCACTGATATAGACAATTCTATTTTTTGCAGGTATAACATGACAGATATGTTGGGAGATTTATCTCGACAACCGTCCGGACATTTCGAAAACTTCTGCAAAATGTCGGCTACGGATTTTGAATATTTTGTCACTAAATTAGGTCCCGTAATCTCCAAAAAAAAAAAACACCACCATGCGAAACAGCATACCGGTGAAAGAGAGGTTGGCTGTAACGCTGCGCTTTTTAGCGACCGGCGACAGTTTTAAAAGCTTATCATTTTTATTTAAATTCAGCCCAGCAACTGTTTCCGTATGTGTGGATAAAGTCTGCAAGGCATTAATTGTAGAATTGAAGGACGAAATACGGGTATGTTAAATAATTTTTAAAAAACATTTCGATGCAATTTATTATACTATAATATTACAAAGTCATTAAATTGTGTACATGCATGTAATTTTTATAACAGACCACAATTCCCTTTTTATAGTTGCCTGAAAGCCCAGATGAATGGCGGAAGATAGCAGGAGATTTTGGAAAAAAGTGGGATTTCCCTCATTGTGTGGGTGCAATTGATGGGAAACATATACTGATGCAGTCTCCATTTAACAGTGGTTCAGAATTTTTTAATTATAAAGGAACTTTTAGCATTGTTCTGATGGCTGTAGTCAACGCGAAGTACGAATTCATTTACGCGGATATTGGATGTCAAGGAAGAATCAGCGATGGCGGTGTTTTCAACAACACTTCTATTTTTCAAAAAATGGTTGGCGAAGAATTAATGATGCCCGGAGATGAAGTAATTCCTTCGTGTGAAGAACCCCTGCCATTTGTTTTTGTAGGGGACGATGCATTTGGACTCAGTAGACATTTGTTAAAGCCATATCCTGGCATTCACGACAAAGGAACTGTTGAACGAATTTTCAACTACAGACTGTCACGGGCTCGAAGAGTAGTAGAAAACGTCTTTGGAATTATGACATCCGTTTTCCGAGTATTCCGAAAACCCATGCTACTACAGCCCCCAAAAGTTAAAGAAATCACAATGGCGCACAGTGGGCCGGATTTTAAATTTGCCGCCTTTTGGGTCTTTTTTTTAAGATATCGGAATGAAAGTTGCGCTAAAAAACAGGAAAAAATTATTCCTATCTAACGATGTATAATTTACTTTTTTAAACAATTATTTATTTATTTATTTTTTAATTTTGTTAACTTATTTGTGATAAAAAAAAATTTAATTCTGTTTATTTGATACCTTATTTAATGCCCTTTACAGTGGTGTACGGAAAATTTTGGGAAACTTTTCGTTTCCAAGTTATACGGAAAATTCGAATAATGAAGGAAAGTAGCAACAAATCGGTTGGTTTAAATTAAAGACCAGGTTTATGCGATAAATATCTTCTTTTATTAGTAACTAATATAAACAATCCATTAAAAAATATTTTTATATGCATTAACAAAAATGGCGACATTTTTTAAATTTGATTAGGGATATCTTCCAAACGCCGAAAAGTTCCACTTTGGGACCAATTGCAATATTTTCAGCACGCTTTCCTCTAAATAATCACGTATCGATCATTTCCCCCCTCGTCCCACTGCTCAAATTATTAGTGTTTAAAGTTATCAACGTTCGGTCAGTCCGTAGGGTAAAGGTGGGTTGCGTTGTGTTCATGTTTGCAATATTAATTCCGCAGCTTCATGGTCTAAATTTTGATTTTTTTAGTAGATGATCTTATTCGCATACTAGATATATAAGGATCGGACGTTAAAAGTAATTTATATACTATGTCTTCGTTTGTTGCTAATCTGGAACATTTTCGGGTACAATATGCATTGCTTCCAATTGGGCAGTTTTCTGAGGAAGCTCAGGAAACTCGACATAAAGATTTTAAGAGAATCAGATGCGAAAATACCCGAAAATGTTCCAGATTAGCAACACACGAAGACATACTATATAAATTACTTTTAACGTCCGATCCTTATATATCTAGTATGCGAATAAGATCATCTACTAAAAAAAATCAAAATTTAGACCATGAAGCTGCGGAATTAATATTGCAAACATGAACACAATGCAACCCACCTTTACCCTACGGACTGACCGAACGTTGATAACTTTAAACACTAATAATTTGAGCAGTGGGACGAGGGGGGAAATGATCGATACGTGATTATTTAGAGGAAAGCGTGCTGAAAATATTGCAATTGGTCCCAAAGTGGAACTTTTCGGCGTTTGGAAGATATCCCTAATCAAATTTAAAAAATGTCGCCATTTTTGTTAATGCATATAAAAATATTTTTTAATGGATTGTTTATATTAGTTACTAATAAAAGAAGATATTTATCGCATAAACCTGGTCTTTAATTTAAACCAACCGATTTGTTGCTACTTTCCTTCATTATTCGATTTTTCCGTATAACTTGGAAACGAAAAGTTTCCCAAAATTTTCCGTACACCACTGTAAAGGGCATTAAATAAGGTATCAAATAAACAGAATTAAATTTTTTTTTATCACAAATAAGTTAACAAAATTAAAAAATAAATAAATAAATAATTGTTTAAAAAAGTAAATTATACATCGTTAGATAGGAATAATTTTTTCCTGTTTTTTAGCGCAACTTTCATTCCGATATCTTAAAAAAAAGACCCAAAAGGCGGCAAATTTAAAATCCGGCCCACTGTGTGGCGTGTATTTTATTGCACAACTTTCTACATCGAAGTGCAAGTTCCCACGTTACTTATGTACCTCACCATTTAGTAGATGTAGAAACGAATGGAGAATTAATTGCGGGTACATGGCGAAATGACGAACGGGGTGCAAATTCGTTTCTACCATTGCAAGCAGTTCCTAACAATCCTCCTTTGGATGCCAAAACCGTTAGGGGCTGTTATGCACAATATTTTAAGACAACCGGCGCTGTTGCATGGCAACATAGTGTTTAATTTAATTATTATTAAAACTGACAAACTTTAAGGAGGACCACCACTGTGACGGATGTAAACATAAACCGCCTTTAAGATTTTTTTGTTGATAACACAGTACAACAAATTTTGATTTTTTTCGGACTTGTAACCTTCAATAACCGCTTCTTATAGATTTTCTTACGCTGAAAACGAAGCTGCTATTGCAGGTTACAAGTCCAGATAGCTGTTGTACTGTGTAATTTACAGTTTTCATATACAATTTTGATTTCCTATGTACCATTAGTACAATATGAATGTACTTTCCGTTGCACGTACGGATTGTTTGATCGTTAAAAATGTTTTGAAATACGCTCGAAAAACTGTCCATTTTATTCGCAAATTTTCGTAACGTTTTCTTCTAAAGTGCACCAATTTTACAAAAATAATTCGTTTAAAAAATCCGTACGTACAACAGAAAGTACACTCACACTGTACTAAAGGTAGGTAATACAAATTTTATATGAAAACTTTCCTATCCTTTTGAGGAATTATTCCTCAAAAAATTCTTAAAAACGATTTACTTTTCTGGCTGCCACAGTGGTGTTCTTCCCCCTTAAGCGCCCCATTACTTTGTATTTTATTATTATTATTATTATTATTATCATTATTATTATTATTATTATTATGATTTTACTATAAATGATATTTTATATCAATATGTTTTGATCTTTTGTGGTTAGTTTGATTGTTCGCTATGCTAATACAATCATCATTGTCTTCATAAATAATAATTGGATTGGAAACATTTATCTCGATGCTATCTGCTAATGATTTTAGTCACAATGCCTCTCTGACAGCTTCAATAAGAGCCATGTACAGTAATGCCTCGTTAGAATCACGACGATCGGGGCTGGCGGCAGGACACTAACGCGATGCGGACACTATTTCCTTAGAGTAGTATATGCTCTAAGACTATTCCGTGCGGCCGATGCCGCGAGTGAGAAAACCACAGAGCCGAGCGAGAGGGAACGAAACAGTTGACACGAAGTTGCCGTCGTCTCTTTCGTTCTCTCACTCTCGACTGAAGGATTCCAAGAAATGGTGGGGATAGTGAGCGTGATTATAACGCATGGTAAAAACGGGACACTAACGAGTCATTACTGTATTCAGCTTTAGTGGATGAGGCTGCTACAGATGTTTGTCTTTTCGTATTCCAGCACATTCCCATACAGCACACTCCGTTGCCCGAAGCTTGCAGGAAGGTTCCATGGGGGTTGCCGTGGAATGTTCCCTCGGTAAGGACATAGGAACCTTCCTGGAACATTCCAGCAATGTTCCGGTGGAACATTGCCACTTGGAACCTTCCTGCAAGCTTCAGGGAACGTTCCAGTCATTCTCTGGCAATGCTCACGGAACGTTCCAGTCATTCTCTGGCAATGCTCACGGAACGTTCCAGTCATTCTCTGGCAATGCTCACGGAACGTTCCGGTCATTCTCTGGCAATGCTCACGGAACGTTCCGGTCATTCTCTGGCAATGCTCACGGAACGTTCCGGTCATTCTCTGGCAATGCTCACGGAACGTTCCGGTCATTCTCTGGCAATGCTCACGGAACGTTCCGGTCATTCTCTGGCAATGCTCACACAACTTTTCGGACATTTTACAACAAAGGTTCCAGAATTGATTCTTGTATCGACTTTTCCCTAATTGCTATCAATAATAATTATTGTAGGTCCAGATTACTGTATATGTACATATTTTTTTCCAAAAAAATCAGCATACTGTAAATCTTTTTTACTGGTCGTTGATTGAACATTTGGATCATAATGTAGCAAGATTGTTTTTAACCGACTTTAAAAAGGAGGAGGTTATGTATTCGACCCGTATGTATGTTTTTTTTATGTTTGTCCCCTCATAACTCCTCAGCATATGGACCGATTTTGATGATTTGTTTTTTATTCGAAAGAGGATGGTGCCCCGTTGGTCCCATCCTACGCGGAATCAATATTGGCCCAATATTTTGCCAGTTGTGGTTAATAATAAAGACTATTGTCATTTAATTATTATTAGTTTATGCACGTATGCGCATATCTCCTCAGCATGTTGTGTCAATATATATACACAACTAAAATGTTAAAAATAAAAAAATTTTAAACAAATTAAAACCGACTTCAAAAAAAATATAAATAAAAAGTAAAAAATAATTTTTTCCCTTACTCAATCTACGACTCTCATATTTTTTAAGTCGGCGCCAGATTTACACAGTGCAAATGATGAGGCACCGACTTAAAAAATATGAGAGTCGTAGATTGAGTAAGGGAAAATATTATTTTTTACTTTTATTTTTTTTAAGTCGGTTTTAATTTTTTTTAAATTTTTTCACATTTCAAAATTTTTAACGCGACTACGTGGTTTAGAAGAGGACAACCTCGAAATTCTTCACAATTAAGATTGTTATTTAAAGCTTTCTTGTTATTCAACTAATTTTTGGTGGGATTATGTGTTGAGGTGCGTATTGGAAGTGTACCAAATTTTATTTTGATAAAAACAACGAAGAAGAAACAAAAAATAAAAATGAATTCGACGAAGGCGGCTTGTAATATTTAATAAAATTAATTAAAATATATATGTGTGAAATAGTTTCGATGTAACATAAATAAAGATTTTATAACTATTAAAGGGTATAGCCGGTTAAGATGGTCAAATGTGCCCCTGAACCGAAGCGCTTGCGGTGAGCATAAGAACCATTTCGCAAAATCTTGACGCAGACCCGACTCAAGTCTTTTTTGCGCCCTAGGCGAACTTGTCAAATTCCGCCCTTTATTATAATACATTTATTAGAGATTATTTATGAGTTTACTCTGTAACCTTAGGCAACTGCTAGGGCGTAAGGTTGACAAGAGGTGCAAAATAATATTTTCATTGCTGCTATTGTTGAAAATAAACTTTAAAATAAAATATTACAAATTGTACTGCAACTGTTTTAAACTACAAATAACAATTCAGAGTAAGGTCATCAATAAACTCAAATAAATGCATTACAATAAAGGGCTCAATTGGATAAGTTCTGCGAGGACGCAAAAAATACTCGTGCCGTGCCTGGCTATCTGACCGTCGCGCGCATGCGTCGAGCAGTCTGAAGGCACAACGCCGGTGCCGACCAGCGAGCCCTCGGGGAGACGATACTGTATATGTATTTTTTCGATTTCTAGCTATATGACAATGATCAATATTTATATATAAATGTTTTAAAACATATTAAAAATATTTTAATACTTGACAAGTCTTGTTAGGTATCCTGCCAATTACAGCATTATTTAGCTTATGAATTTTGGAAACAAGAGAGAGTTGTATGATCTACAATAAGAGGCGAAATAATTACAAAACAACACACGATTGTTGCTGCAATCCATCCACCATTGTTAAAGATAAGAGATTAGAAAACCAATTTAATATAAGATTAATTTAGTGCAGGAAATGTTACAACAATACTGTAATTGACGGCATACTTGACCAGAGAAACGGTGGCATCAATATCTTCTCAAGTCTTTTTATGTATATTTCAAGTATTAAAATATTTGTAATATGTTTTTAAAACATTTGTATATAAATATTGATCATTGCCATATAGCTAGAAATCGATAAAATACATAATTAATGTGAAAAAAAATATAAACCTATCGGGGGTGGGGGGATTTAAAGTTCCGAGGCTCGAATCTACGTTCAAAAAGTTCGTAACGATTCAACAGTCGGACACCTTACCGCTGCGCCATTGACGCCATTGAAAACATAATAGACATTTTAGACTGTAACGGTACAGCATGTTTAGTTCGTTTGACTCCTACGCTGTTTTGCTGCATGTGAAGACATTGAAGATTGCACGAAAGGCTTATTCCATAAAGTATATACTTAAGTTCGACCTATTAGTTACTCTGACACGGAAAAAACGGCGAAAAAATCGGTTTTTAATTTTTTTAATTGCGGCGCACAAATTTGAAAAATCTGGAAAAAATTCACGATAATAGTAACAATGACACGAACTTACAGTAAAAATATAATTATAGTACTGTGACGTCCCACTATTTTTCGCGCGGTAACAGTACAAGTCCTCCATAAACTCACTCCACCAAAGTCTTCCAGAATCAAGTCTTACCCTTTCCCCAAACCCCTGATCACCTTGGCGATGTACCTTAGCGGTCCCCATCTCAAGTTGGTCAACGACGACCCCCAAATCCACTCTTAACCTTACGTGGCACGACCACATCACTCCAAATCTAATAAATACAAGTCCCTCGTCCCTAAAAACCCCTCTTAAATCGAGACCACGTCTCACAACCTCCCCATGAACAAAGAAGTCATTACCCCTTTTCCTTCTTTCTAATCAAACCACCCACAGTCCATCCAATGGGTTGAGTATCCCCTTTCAAAACTCTATGCAAAAGAACCCCGGAAGTCTTAACGACAAATATTCATTACAAGGCCATATAAAAACCCCGGAAGACCAAATCTATTAATAACCTGTACTGCGACACGTGCCGAAATAGGTCAAGGTTGCATACCGCAACCGCCCTTCGCCCCTAACAATCTTTTGATTTTACATAAATACGAGGACCCAAGAGGTCCTCGTCCTCTTCTACGGAAACTCTCCTACAGAAGCTTTTATACTCAACATAAGTATTTCTAAAGTTCAAATCAGTTCTACGAAACAATTACCTACGGCAGCTACTGTAAGCTACTATCATTATTATAAATAACATTGTATATCACCCACATTCCATATTACTATTCTTATTTACTTTTCATATTAATCATCTTATTAACGCTCATTGCGATCATACTATTTGCTTGCTAACGCTTATTGCAACCATTCTATTTGTCTTATTAACGCTAAAAGCTTATTACATATTATTTTACTATCTTTTATTGTATCGCATGTCCATCCATAAACATTTTATTTTATATACATTTATAAATGTCATACGCCAACGATCATCGCTACTGCACTACTAACGCAGTGCATGATAACGTAATTGTTTAACTAGAATAAACAACCATTTAAATCCATCGTGAAGTTATTGTGTTAATCCTTCGGCAACGAAGATCCCAAACGTAACGAACTGCTGCAACAGCTGATCTCGGTTCGCGAGCGAGTGTTCTTACAGTGTTTACAAACGTTCTTCTGCACGGGCCGCGTACCGACGTATGCCTAGACGGATTTCGCGGAACCATTACGAGTGACTTCTTATGTATATGCAGCGGTAAATCCTATTATCGAACCGGTATAAAAACCCACAAGGGTCTAACGGGTGTTCATTGGGTACAATTTCATTCTTTAAACCCTCCTTGGTCGCTCAGCGTGTAGGATTCAAGATCCTCGCCTAGATTCCCTCGACCTCAGTGTGTAGGATTCAAGATCCTCGCCTAACCTCCTTTTACCCCAGTGTGCAGGATTCAAGATCCTCGCCTAACCTCCTTTTACCCCAGTGTGCAGGATTCAAGATCCTCGCCTAACCTCCTTTTACCCCAGTGTGCAGGATTCAAGATCCTCGCCTACCCTCCTTTTACCCCAGTGTGCAGGATTCAAGATCCTCGCCTAGCCTCCTTCGACCCCAGTGTGCAGGATTTAAGATCCTCGCCTAAATTCCTTTTACCCCAGTGTGCAGGATTTAAGATCCTCGCCTACCCTCCTTTTACCCCAGTGTGCAGGATTCAAGATCCTCGCCTAGCCTCCTTCGACCCCAGTGTGCAGGATTTAAGATCCTCGCCTAAATTCCTTTTACCCCAGTGTGCAGGATTTAAGATCCTCGCCTAACCTCCTTTTACCCCAGTGTGCAGGATTCAAGATCCTCGCCTAGCCTCCTTCGACCCCAGTGTGCAGGATTTAAGATCCTCGCCTAAATTCCTTCTACCCCAGTGTGTAGGATTCAAGATCCTCGCCTAAATTCCCTCTACCCCAGTGTGCAGGATTCCAGATCCTCGCCTAACCTCCCTCAACTCGCAGTGTGCAGGATTTCAGATCCTCGCCTGTGTTCAAAAACCCCCACAGTGTCATTGTCCCCCAAAGACCTCCACCCGGGACGTGACATAAAATTGGTGACAGCGGTGGGATCTTCGTCTACCGTTGTTAGGAAATAGGTTCTCTGACGCGGTACCCACAAGGTCCCAACATTAAAATGTGTATTGAACACCCTAATCGGTGTGAACCATCTTACCGGAGCCGCAGATTACAAAGTTTGACGGCATATTTGAATGCGCTGACCTGCATTTCCGGAGGGATAGCTACAACCATTGACGGCAGCGAGATTTGCCTAAAGTGCTCTAGCCTAGCGCCTGCAGATAACGTAGAAATATTTTGGACCCATTATTACTATACGTTTAGAATCCCTGTTTATTGCCCCCGATGCAAAAAGTTATTAATTCCGGAACGCCCCATAAGGGACTGCATCGAATGCTTTGAAAGTTACCTCCTCTCGAATAATAGCTACAGACGGTTTGATAATTATCAACGATAAAGATAGAACACCCTTGATTTTTAAATAACGGCTTCCGGGCGCCGTAATTATTAAAATCTTAAAATAAACATGTCCTTGTACGGCGACACCGAGGATTCTCGCATAATGGCCCAAAACGCGGGTCCTTTCCCTAACGCAGTAGATAAAGCAACAGCCGAAAAAATGGAGCTGATACAATTATTACAGCAAAAACTAGCCGAAATTGAAAGCTCGTACGCGGAATTTGTCGTAAACTGTAAATCCAATACGCGTTCAGGCATAGTGTCCGGTTCAGAAGACCCCGTATTGCAAGGTCTCTCCAGGCGGATTCAAACCATTCGCGGAATGATGGAAAAACTTCTTAAAACCCTGCCAACGGCGAATAATTTTGCCACAACGGGTTCCTCCAGTTTCGATAGGCAACCCGTAATAAATTATAATAATATTCCGGACCAGGGTCCAACACCCCAGATCATGTTAAAGGACGCCATAGAAACTGTCCCTAACTTTAACGGTTACAATATATCCGTTTTGCAATTCGCGAGAGCCTGCAATAGGGCTAAGGCTCTGATTCCCTCGCAAGCCGAACCCCAGCTAGCGAGGTTGTTGACAAATAAACTGCAAGACCACGCCTGCTTGGCCGTTGAGGATAGGGTCTTTGACTCTGTAAATGACTTAATTAAACAACTAAAACGCACTTTCTCCCCCGCGAAAACATCAGATCACTATCGAGGAGAACTCGCAAACATTACCAAAGAATCCAACGAGCACATATTAGAGTACATTTCGCGCGTCAAGGATCTCCGGTCCGCCATTCTAGAAGAAGATAGGGAATATTACCGCGACTTCGCGCGAAATCACCCTCAGAATCTGGATCGCCTAGCTCTAGATTCATTTGTCGATGGTCTTCCACCCTACATAAGGATGAGATTACTACACTGCAACTTCGGAACGCTCGACGAAGCGTTCGATCAGGCAGTTCTCGTGGACAAGGAGATTGACAGAGATCGTCTCCGATTCTCCGAACAAAAGGCTCCTAAATTAACATGCCAACTCTGCAACAAACCCGGTCACGACGCACGGACATGTCGCAGCAGTCAAGGTCCGATAACCCAATCATACGAGGGGCAATCCCCAAATCCTGCAGCTGGATATAGGAACCAAGCACCGAACCCACTGCTCCCCCACTGGGACAAGACGCGACCTCCACCCTCAAGACCTACAGAATTCTGTGTCTGCGATTATTGCAAGAAACCCGGACACGCGACCTCAGAATGCAGAAAACGCATCATGCCCGTCCACAGGGACTCTAGAAAATTGTGGGAAATGGAATCAGGAAGTACCCCGTCGGGGACCGACAGATGTGAACCGTGGAGTAGGCCAAACAGGAGCGCACCCACTTACGAATCAGCCGAAAACACAAACAATACCGTAGAAACCGGTATCATTCGAATAAACGCAGTTGGTCAGGCCCCGTCTGTGAGAATTGACTCACCAGATTTTCGGAAAACAGCCGATGTAAGAATCAGCTCCAGTACTGAGGTAAATGTACCAAAATTTCAGGACGTAAAGCGAGTTGAAGATATCAATCCGACGCAGCAAGTGCTATTAAGTGGCACCTCTCTGGACCCTGTTTCCACTGTTGGAACAATACGGGTACTGCCAAACGAGACTAAGACGTCTAATTGCGTCATTCCCATCCCCGACCTAATAAAAACCCAATCCCTTTTAGCCCCGGATCCGTCGATCCGATATCTCGAGGCACCCGCGAAGGTGCACTCACTCTCACCCCCTACGCATTGCGCCAAATCAACCCTTCCTCTAACCTCCCATAAGTCTCTCGCGGTTACGCTGAAACCGGACCAACAGAAAATCCACGTCGTCCTGAACTACCCAGCACCTTGCACACACAAAGGAATTACAAATTACCTCGGACTGACCGGATATTACATAACGTTTATCCCAGAATTGCCTAACACGGCTCGGCCTTTGACCTCAATACGGAAGAAGTGCACTCCATTTGACTGGGGATCGTCCCAACAAACCGCTTTTAACCACTTAAAGTCGGCATTGCAGAAGGAATCAATCCTGCAATATCCGAACTTTGAGCTGGAATTTGGTGTCACTAAAGACGCCTCTGAATATGCTATAGGAGGGATATTAAGCCAGACAGTTGTTGGAAAAAACCTGCCAATCACTTACACCCCCTGCATCCAAAATAACGCAAAAATTTTACAACGATCAATCTCAGAAGACCACTTGAATCCCGGGAAAAACGATAAAGTCGCTGATGTTTTATCTCGTAAACCTCCTGCAAGCGGAAAATGCTCCAAACGACCACACGAAGAATCTGTCGACGACTTGGAAGACAGGCCCAAACATAAGCCAAGCAGCCCCAAGAGGCCTCGGTTCTCCAGTTCACCTATCCATGTAGCAACGAGTGGGAGCAACTCCGTCGACCCTACAATGCTCACATCCAGCACATACCTTAGAAGAAAATGTAAAAGGATTCAATTACACAGAAAAATGCGCCGGAAAACATCACCAGTAGAAATTCCACTACGGTTCCCCATCAAAAACATATGTGAACAACTACCTATGACAAAAGCAGACAACACGTATAAATTACCCAAACAGAGTTTATTCATAAAATATTTTGTGTGCATGCTACTCAGCCTATTAACATTAATTAAGACCGCTGACATATTCATTAAAAATTTCATTTATCATTTCGGAGCTCTTAGAGCCGTCCTCACCGACCAAGCAGCACATTTTACTCGAAATTTCACGAAAGCAGTACCACGGGAATGCAAAATGCAACAATTCCGAACCAGAGACTTTCACCCACAGACTAACGGCTCTTTAGAGAGATTGCAACTCGTTGTGACCGAATGCTTAAAATTGTTAATCGGTAGATACAGTGACTGGGACGAATGGATTAACTTGTCCGCGTTCTCTTATAATACTGGTGTCCACGAGGGCACTGAATACACAAAACATGAACTATTTTTCGCGAAATTTGCAATACCCAGCCGGACCCCGGTTCTGGAAGTCAATGAAAATGAAACATACCACGGTTGCCTTTCAAAACTGAGTAGGGGACTGCGGAATAAAAGACATTATGATCGTCCTGCCCAAGTGTGCGAGAGTCCCGGTTGACCCCAAGTCAACACAAACTTTAACCACTTTTCTATCATAGATAGTTGCTACTGCAACATTCATTGCAACCACCATTAAATACGCGGCGATGCCGTCCAGAGACAAGGGAGGAACATCGCATCCCTCCACCCTAAAGTCATCTCATACGTCATCATCAGGGAGGCGCCTTTGCAGACGGTCATCACCATCGATGACTCCCTTCCTTTCACCATCAGTCAACTAAGAGCAGCTCCAAGATGCCACAACATCTTCGCCCCGTATAGACCCCTCCAATGGATAATCAAATCCACCCGACACCCTAATGTTAAGAAATGCATGCATTTCTTCCCATGAGGGGGGAGGTGTGACGTCCCACTATTTTTCGCGCGGTAACAGTACAAGTCCTCCATAAACTCACTCCACCAAAGTCTTCCAGAATCAAGTCTTACCCTTTCCCCAAACCCCTGATCACCTTGGCGATGTACCTTAGCGGTCCCCATCTCAAGATGGTCAACGACGACCCCCAAATCCACTCTTAACCTTACGTGGCACGACCACATCACTCCAAATCTAATAAATACAAGTCCCTCGTCCCTAAAAACCCCTCTTAAATCGAGACCACGTCTCACAACCTCCCCATGAACAAAGAAGTCATTACCCCTTTTCCTTCTTTCTAATCAAACCACCCACAGTCCATCCAATGGGTTGAGTATCCCCTTTCAAAACTCTATGCAAAAGAACCCCGGAAGTCTTAACGACAAATATTCATTACAAGGCCATATAAAAACCCCGGAAGACCAAATCTATTAATAACCTGTACTGCGACACGTGCCGAAATAGGTCAAGGTTGCATACCGCAACCGCCCTTCGCCCCTAACAATCTTTTGATTTTACATAAATACGAGGACCCAAGAGGTCCTCGTCCTCTTCTACGGAAACTCTCCTACAGAAGCTTTTATACTCAACATAAGTATTTCTAAAGTTCAAATCAGTTCTACGAAACAATTACCTACGGCAGCTACTGTAAGCTACTATCATTATTATAAATAACATTGTATATCACCCACATTCCATATTACTATTCTTATTTACTTTTCATATTAATCATCTTATTAACGCTCATTGCGATCATACTATTTGCTTGCTAACGCTTATTGCAACCATTCTATTTGTCTTATTAACGCTAAAAGCTTATTACATATTATTTTACTATCTTTTATTGTATCGCATGTCCATCCATAAACATTTTATTTTATATACATTTATAAATGTCATACGCCAACGATCATCGCTACTGCACTACTAACGCAGTGCATGATAACGTAATTGTTTAACTAGAATAAACAACCATTTAAATCCATCGTGAAGTTATTGTGTTAATCCTTCGGCAACGAAGATCCCAAACGTAACGAACTGCTGCAACAGCTGATCTCGGTTCGCGAGCGAGTGTTCTTACAGTGTTTACAAACGTTCTTCTGCACGGGCCGCGTACCGACGTATGCCTAGACGGATTTCGCGGAACCATTACGAGTGACTTCTTATGTATATGCAGCGGTAAATCCTATTATCGAACCGGTATAAAAACCCACAAGGGTCTAACGGGTGTTCATTGGGTACAATTTCATTCTTTAAACCCTCCTTGGTCGCTCAGCGTGTAGGATTCAAGATCCTCGCCTAGATTCCCTCGACCTCAGTGTGTAGGATTCAAGATCCTCGCCTAACCTCCTTTTACCCCAGTGTGCAGGATTCAAGATCCTCGCCTAACCTCCTTTTACCCCAGTGTGCAGGATTCAAGATCCTCGCCTAACCTCCTTTTACCCCAGTGTGCAGGATTCAAGATCCTCGCCTACCCTCCTTTTACCCCAGTGTGCAGGATTCAAGATCCTCGCCTAGCCTCCTTCGACCCCAGTGTGCAGGATTTAAGATCCTCGCCTAAATTCCTTTTACCCCAGTGTGCAGGATTTAAGATCCTCGCCTACCCTCCTTTTACCCCAGTGTGCAGGATTCAAGATCCTCGCCTAGCCTCCTTCGACCCCAGTGTGCAGGATTTAAGATCCTCGCCTAAATTCCTTTTACCCCAGTGTGCAGGATTTAAGATCCTCGCCTAACCTCCTTTTACCCCAGTGTGCAGGATTCAAGATCCTCGCCTAGCCTCCTTCGACCCCAGTGTGCAGGATTTAAGATCCTCGCCTAAATTCCTTCTACCCCAGTGTGTAGGATTCAAGATCCTCGCCTAAATTCCCTCTACCCCAGTGTGCAGGATTCCAGATCCTCGCCTAACCTCCCTCAACTCGCAGTGTGCAGGATTTCAGATCCTCGCCTGTGTTCAAAAACCCCCACAGTGTCATTGTCCCCCAAAGACCTCCACCCGGGACGTGACATAAAATTGGTGACAGCGGTGGGATCTTCGTCTACCGTTGTTAGGAAATAGGTTCTCTGACGCGGTACCCACAAGGTCCCAACATTAAAATGTGTATTGAACACCCTAATCGGTGTGAACCATCTTACCGGAGCCGCAGATTACAAAGTTTGACGGCATATTTGAATGCGCTGACCTGCATTTCCGGAGGGATAGCTACAACCATTGACGGCAGCGAGATTTGCCTAAAGTGCTCTAGCCTAGCGCCTGCAGATAACGTAGAAATATTTTGGACCCATTATTACTATACGTTTAGAATCCCTGTTTATTGCCCCCGATGCAAAAAGTTATTAATTCCGGAACGCCCCATAAGGGACTGCATCGAATGCTTTGAAAGTTACCTCCTCTCGAATAATAGCTACAGACGGTTTGATAATTATCAACGATAAAGATAGAACACCCTTGATTTTTAAATAACGGCTTCCGGGCGCCGTAATTATTAAAATCTTAAAATAAACATGTCCTTGTACGGCGACACCGAGGATTCTCGCATAATGGCCCAAAACGCGGGTCCTTTCCCTAACGCAGTAGATAAAGCAACAGCCGAAAAAATGGAGCTGATACAATTATTACAGCAAAAACTAGCCGAAATTGAAAGCTCGTACGCGGAATTTGTCGTAAACTGTAAATCCAATACGCGTTCAGGCATAGTGTCCGGTTCAGAAGACCCCGTATTGCAAGGTCTCTCCAGGCGGATTCAAACCATTCGCGGAATGATGGAAAAACTTCTTAAAACCCTGCCAACGGCGAATAATTTTGCCACAACGGGTTCCTCCAGTTTCGATAGGCAACCCGTAATAAATTATAATAATATTCCGGACCAGGGTCCAACACCCCAGATCATGTTAAAGGACGCCATAGAAACTGTCCCTAACTTTAACGGTTACAATATATCCGTTTTGCAATTCGCGAGAGCCTGCAATAGGGCTAAGGCTCTGATTCCCTCGCAAGCCGAACCCCAGCTAGCGAGGTTGTTGACAAATAAACTGCAAGACCACGCCTGCTTGGCCGTTGAGGATAGGGTCTTTGACTCTGTAAATGACTTAATTAAACAACTAAAACGCACTTTCTCCCCCGCGAAAACATCAGATCACTATCGAGGAGAACTCGCAAACATTACCAAAGAATCCAACGAGCACATATTAGAGTACATTTCGCGCGTCAAGGATCTCCGGTCCGCCATTCTAGAAGAAGATAGGGAATATTACCGCGACTTCGCGCGAAATCACCCTCAGAATCTGGATCGCCTAGCTCTAGATTCATTTGTCGATGGTCTTCCACCCTACATAAGGATGAGATTACTACACTGCAACTTCGGAACGCTCGACGAAGCGTTCGATCAGGCAGTTCTCGTGGACAAGGAGATTGACAGAGATCGTCTCCGATTCTCCGAACAAAAGGCTCCTAAATTAACATGCCAACTCTGCAACAAACCCGGTCACGACGCACGGACATGTCGCAGCAGTCAAGGTCCGATAACCCAATCATACGAGGGGCAATCCCCAAATCCTGCAGCTGGATATAGGAACCAAGCACCGAACCCACTGCTCCCCCACTGGGACAAGACGCGACCTCCACCCTCAAGACCTACAGAATTCTGTGTCTGCGATTATTGCAAGAAACCCGGACACGCGACCTCAGAATGCAGAAAACGCATCATGCCCGTCCACAGGGACTCTAGAAAATTGTGGGAAATGGAATCAGGAAGTACCCCGTCGGGGACCGACAGATGTGAACCGTGGAGTAGGCCAAACAGGAGCGCACCCACTTACGAATCAGCCGAAAACACAAACAATACCGTAGAAACCGGTATCATTCGAATAAACGCAGTTGGTCAGGCCCCGTCTGTGAGAATTGACTCACCAGATTTTCGGAAAACAGCCGATGTAAGAATCAGCTCCAGTACTGAGGTAAATGTACCAAAATTTCAGGACGTAAAGCGAGTTGAAGATATCAATCCGACGCAGCAAGTGCTATTAAGTGGCACCTCTCTGGACCCTGTTTCCACTGTTGGAACAATACGGGTACTGCCAAACGAGACTAAGACGTCTAATTGCGTCATTCCCATCCCCGACCTAATAAAAACCCAATCCCTTTTAGCCCCGGATCCGTCGATCCGATATCTCGAGGCACCCGCGAAGGTGCACTCACTCTCACCCCCTACGCATTGCGCCAAATCAACCCTTCCTCTAACCTCCCATAAGTCTCTCGCGGTTACGCTGAAACCGGACCAACAGAAAATCCACGTCGTCCTGAACTACCCAGCACCTTGCACACACAAAGGAATTACAAATTACCTCGGACTGACCGGATATTACATAACGTTTATCCCAGAATTGCCTAACACGGCTCGGCCTTTGACCTCAATACGGAAGAAGTGCACTCCATTTGACTGGGGATCGTCCCAACAAACCGCTTTTAACCACTTAAAGTCGGCATTGCAGAAGGAATCAATCCTGCAATATCCGAACTTTGAGCTGGAATTTGGTGTCACTAAAGACGCCTCTGAATATGCTATAGGAGGGATATTAAGCCAGACAGTTGTTGGAAAAAACCTGCCAATCACTTACACCCCCTGCATCCAAAATAACGCAAAAATTTTACAACGATCAATCTCAGAAGACCACTTGAATCCCGGGAAAAACGATAAAGTCGCTGATGTTTTATCTCGTAAACCTCCTGCAAGCGGAAAATGCTCCAAACGACCACACGAAGAATCTGTCGACGACTTGGAAGACAGGCCCAAACATAAGCCAAGCAGCCCCAAGAGGCCTCGGTTCTCCAGTTCACCTATCCATGTAGCAACGAGTGGGAGCAACTCCGTCGACCCTACAATGCTCACATCCAGCACATACCTTAGAAGAAAATGTAAAAGGATTCAATTACACAGAAAAATGCGCCGGAAAACATCACCAGTAGAAATTCCACTACGGTTCCCCATCAAAAACATATGTGAACAACTACCTATGACAAAAGCAGACAACACGTATAAATTACCCAAACAGAGTTTATTCATAAAATATTTTGTGTGCATGCTACTCAGCCTATTAACATTAATTAAGACCGCTGACATATTCATTAAAAATTTCATTTATCATTTCGGAGCTCTTAGAGCCGTCCTCACCGACCAAGCAGCACATTTTACTCGAAATTTCACGAAAGCAGTACCACGGGAATGCAAAATGCAACAATTCCGAACCAGAGACTTTCACCCACAGACTAACGGCTCTTTAGAGAGATTGCAACTCGTTGTGACCGAATGCTTAAAATTGTTAATCGGTAGATACAGTGACTGGGACGAATGGATTAACTTGTCCGCGTTCTCTTATAATACTGGTGTCCACGAGGGCACTGAATACACAAAACATGAACTATTTTTCGCGAAATTTGCAATACCCAGCCGGACCCCGGTTCTGGAAGTCAATGAAAATGAAACATACCACGGTTGCCTTTCAAAACTGAGTAGGGGACTGCGGAATAAAAGACATTATGATCGTCCTGCCCAAGTGTGCGAGAGTCCCGGTTGACCCCAAGTCAACACAAACTTTAACCACTTTTCTATCATAGATAGTTGCTACTGCAACATTCATTGCAACCACCATTAAATACGCGGCGATGCCGTCCAGAGACAAGGGAGGAACATCGCATCCCTCCACCCTAAAGTCATCTCATACGTCATCATCAGGGAGGCGCCTTTGCAGACGGTCATCACCATCGATGACTCCCTTCCTTTCACCATCAGTCAACTAAGAGCAGCTCCAAGATGCCACAACATCTTCGCCCCGTATAGACCCCTCCAATGGATAATCAAATCCACCCGACACCCTAATGTTAAGAAATGCATGCATTTCTTCCCATGAGGGGGGAGGTGTGACGTCCCACTATTTTTCGCGCGGTAACAGTACAAGTCCTCCATAAACTCACTCCACCAAAGTCTTCCAGAATCAAGTCTTACCCTTTCCCCAAACCCCTGATCACCTTGGCGATGTACCTTAGCGGTCCCCATCTCAAGATGGTCAACGACGACCCCCAAATCCACTCTTAACCTTACGTGGCACGACCACATCACTCCAAATCTAATAAATACAAGTCCCTCGTCCCTAAAAACCCCTCTTAAATCGAGACCACGTCTCACAACCTCCCCATGAACAAAGAAGTCATTACCCCTTTTCCTTCTTTCTAATCAAACCACCCACAGTCCATCCAATGGGTTGAGTATCCCCTTTCAAAACTCTATGCAAAAGAACCCCGGAAGTCTTAACGACAAATATTCATTACAAGGCCATATAAAAACCCCGGAAGACCAAATCTATTAATAACCTGTACTGCGACACGTGCCGAAATAGGTCAAGGTTGCATACCGCAACCGCCCTTCGCCCCTAACAATCTTTTGATTTTACATAAATACGAGGACCCAAGAGGTCCTCGTCCTCTTCTACGGAAACTCTCCTACAGAAGCTTTTATACTCAACATAAGTATTTCTAAAGTTCAAATCAGTTCTACGAAACAATTACCTACGGCAGCTACTGTAAGCTACTATCATTATTATAAATAACATTGTATATCACCCACATTCCATATTACTATTCTTATTTACTTTTCATATTAATCATCTTATTAACGCTCATTGCGATCATACTATTTGCTTGCTAACGCTTATTGCAACCATTCTATTTGTCTTATTAACGCTAAAAGCTTATTACATATTATTTTACTATCTTTTATTGTATCGCATGTCCATCCATAAACATTTTATTTTATATACATTTATAAATGTCATACGCCAACGATCATCGCTACTGCACTACTAACGCAGTGCATGATAACGTAATTGTTTAACTAGAATAAACAACCATTTAAATCCATCGTGAAGTTATTGTGTTAATCCTTCGGCAACGAAGATCCCAAACGTAACGAACTGCTGCAACAGCTGATCTCGGTTCGCGAGCGAGTGTTCTTACAGTGTTTACAAACGTTCTTCTGCACGGGCCGCGTACCGACGTATGCCTAGACGGATTTCGCGGAACCATTACGAGTGACTTCTTATGTATATGCAGCGGTAAATCCTATTATCGAACCGGTATAAAAACCCACAAGGGTCTAACGGGTGTTCATTGGGTACAATTTCATTCTTTAAACCCTCCTTGGTCGCTCAGCGTGTAGGATTCAAGATCCTCGCCTAGATTCCCTCGACCTCAGTGTGTAGGATTCAAGATCCTCGCCTAACCTCCTTTTACCCCAGTGTGCAGGATTCAAGATCCTCGCCTAACCTCCTTTTACCCCAGTGTGCAGGATTCAAGATCCTCGCCTAACCTCCTTTTACCCCAGTGTGCAGGATTCAAGATCCTCGCCTACCCTCCTTTTACCCCAGTGTGCAGGATTCAAGATCCTCGCCTAGCCTCCTTCGACCCCAGTGTGCAGGATTTAAGATCCTCGCCTAAATTCCTTTTACCCCAGTGTGCAGGATTTAAGATCCTCGCCTAACCTCCTTTTACCCCAGTGTGCAGGATTCAAGATCCTCGCCTAGCCTCCTTCGACCCCAGTGTGCAGGATTTAAGATCCTCGCCTAAATTCCTTCTACCCCAGTGTGTAGGATTCAAGATCCTCGCCTAAATTCCCTCTACCCCAGTGTGCAGGATTCCAGATCCTCGCCTAACCTCCCTCAACTCGCAGTGTGCAGGATTTCAGATCCTCGCCTGTGTTCAAAAACCCCCACAGTGTCATTGTCCCCCAAAGACCTCCACCCGGGACGTGACAGTACTAAGACTGCTTCGATACACAACCGGCATTTTTCATAATTTTTTGGCGTTTTTATTTTTCACAGCTTGGTTTTTCAATTTAAAAATCTGAAACGATTCCGTAACATGTGCCCCGATAACAGATACGCCTCTGAATTTTTTCAAAATTTTTCATCTGCTGGTATAGAACCTGCAAAATTCGGGAAAAACCTGATTTTCTATTTTTACTCTTTACTACCCCCTGGGTCGAGATACAAAGTTGAAACTTCGCATAAATCGTTCTTTTTTTATAAGCTTTGGAATAGCTGTTCGTGATTTGAATTCAGTTTAGGGGCACATTTGACCATCTTAACCGGCTATAGCCTTTTATAGGATTTAAAATATTCTCAAAAAATTGATTTACAAATACAGTTAGACAAACAAGTTTCATTAATTATTCAGTGACAACAACATCACAAATATACGTCCTAACTGAATGAAATGAAAAAATAATGAAGAAATATATGATTTCAGTCAGAAAATGTTTTGTGCCGCGTTTTGACCCGATTTGCCCCACTGTGCGGCGACGACGGGCACGGACACCAGGCCCGGTCATAAACAGGGCCGGTGCGAGGATAGTTGGCGCCTTCATGCAAGAAAATGTTTGGCGCCCCAAAATTTTTTGCCCCTGCTTTCCATTTAATATGCGTTTTACCTTTACAGAGTATAAAAGGAAAATTACATTAACATTTTGTTTATGTGTGAGCCTTTATTATTAAGCGTCCGGTATAATTTCTTACCGCCCCCTTCGGATGGGGCCCTTATGCAGCACATAACTTCCATAATGGGTTCCGTCGGCCCTGACGGATTAGTCTATACAGGCCCCTTGCGGAATTTTCGGAAACGACGACGACGACGACGAAGGGACTTTCCTGACCGAGGAAAGTCAGTCTTCGAATTACCTCCACTCGTTGCGGAGCTCGCAACGAATAAGTGTACAATTGTGTAAAAGCGTGAGAAGTGACAAATGGATGATATGTCCAATGTAAGTATTAAAATTTTATACTATTAAACGGGGTGATTCTCCCGCCTATATTATTCGCGGATAAATATAATATATAGGGTAGACGCACCGTTTGTGGCCACTGTACTGTTTTTGCCCATGTCCATAATTATCGCGGTTTTCTTAGCTCGAAATTGCTTGCAGCCACAATTATGTGTAGAATTTCGCACCGTACATATTTTGTTTAGTATACCACCAGAAATATATGGTTACAGTTATTGCTTACGCGAAAAAATATTATATTTTTTAAGAAGTGTGTAAACGGTTCGCTGTTCTTGTAACAATCGTGAAGGATATACGGTAAATAAAGTTCCCATATTTACTAATCAAAGTATGTTAATATATAAATTATGGCAGATATAGGTTAAATGTAGTTTCAAAATTCTGAAAGTATAAAATTATCAAATTCAATTCAGTATTACGAAAAAATTATGTCGCAAGAAATGGTACAGTATTTTAATAACTTTTCCATTTCTGGCCATCCAGTGGCCAAAACTGATACAATAGAGTATCCAGTTCTGGCCACCCTAAGCCAGAATTGGAAACTTTATCAAAATATTGTTCTATTTTCTGCCATCTATGTTTTTTAAACGATTTTATTCATCTTGATCCTCTGTTTAAAAAATAAAATTAACCCCGAGCGGGTGAGAAAATTAGCCAGTCATCAGTAAATATAACCCATAACAACAAATCCAAACGACTTGAAATCAGCTACTCGCTTGCTTTACGAAAACGACAAACAACCGCTGCGTTTGGGTCGCTAGTTGCATCGTGATTTGAAATTAAATAAAAAATATTTCTAAACAAGTCAGAGCTGCAAAATATAAATCCATAAACAATAAAAAGTAGAAAATAAAAAATATATAAAAAAAAATTATGTTAAACGATTCTATTAAAAATGCACTAAAACCTAAAAAGATTTGAAAGTGGCCAAAACTAGTACCAAACATGCCCAAAACTAGTGTGCAAGTGGCCACAAACGGTGAAAAATGTATTTCTTATATATTTTTAACTTTATTAATTATTTAACGATTTCTCTAGTTAATGAATACTTAGATATTGATAGTAAAGATAGTGTAAAATTTGGTATAGCTTACAATTTCTTGATTTTAAGTACAATTTTAAAGATAATTACGATGAAAGTCACTGAAATCCTTAAGGTGGCCACATACGGTGCGTCTACCCTACATGTTCAAAATTAGGTCAGTTGAAAAATAGGGTTACGTTACGGATGAATTATCTCTATTCGCACACCACGTTTCATAATTTTTTGAATTTCCGGATTGCCGAACGTTCCTTATTAGCGAGGCGCAGCTTATTATTGACGGCATCGCCGTTGAGGACTTCAGCGAGAGAATCACCCTGTATGTTCATAGAATCTTACTATTTTCAATAAAATAATACATTCATTATATCATTTCCAGTTACAGGACGCACTTGTGCATGCGGGACCGTCCAGCGCGCTGGACGAAAAACCCCGGAAGGAGGAGGAGGAAGAGAAGAAGCAGGAAGGAGACGACGATACAAAATGGAAAAAAGTAAGTACATTATGCGCAATACTAAATACTATATTCTTTTGTTCGTAATAATGTACTTTTGCCCGGTCGAAAGAAGATCCCTAGCAGGCGGTCTCGGGCGTTGCAGTCCGTCGCTGTGACGATTGGTCGCGAGTCACCTATTTGGGCACACTTTTAAAGACGTGGCGCACGTATTTTGGTTATTGTCTGCAGTAGGCACATACGTTGTCGCACCGCGCGACGAAGAGACCGAACAAAACACATCGAGATCGAGTGGGATAGAGCGATCTGACCGACGAACGCCAAAGAAATAGCGTAGGCATCTCAGACGGTCAACTATTAATATATAATAACATACAAATTTCCTTATTTTTCACAATATGTTCAGGAAAGTATTATCATTGGTTTGGTAACAGGATAATACTATTATCTTTGGTTTGGTATCAGGATATTACTTTCCTAAACAGATTGTGAAAAATAAGGAAATTTGTATGTTATTATATATTAATGGTTGACCGTCTGAGATGCCTACACTATTTCTTTGGCGTTCGTCGGTCAGATCGCTCTATCCCACTCGATCTCGATGTGTTTTGTTCGGTCTCTTCGTCGCGCGGTCCGACAACGTATGTGCCTACTGCAGACAATAACCAAAATACGTGTGCCCCGTCTTTAAATGTGTGCCCAAATAGGTGACTCGCGACCAATCGTCACAGCGACGGACTGCATCGCTTCTCGAGACCGCCTGCTAGGAATCTTCTTTCAACCGGGCAATAGTACCTCTGTCGAAGACGAATTGAACAATGTGATATACGATAATATTCGATTTCACGTGAGGTCTACGGTTTATCAATATTTCACAATTTGGGTAATTATTTAGAAGTTTTCCATCCTTACCGATTTCAATGATTTTTGGATATGCTGTCGGGGACACGATTCTGATCAACTTTTTCCTATACATGTTACCGTCGCTCGACGTTCGTTTCCGAGATATTCGCGAAAAACTGTTGCTACTATACAATGTATTCTGCCGTATACCTACCTACAGTACGCGTCCGTGGCAGCGTATGCGTCAGCATGGGACAAAACAAATGACGAAGCTACCCTTTGTTTCCGACATATTTGCGAAATAACTTCTTTCGATTTATTCCGACGCAACCCATTCCACTTTCTAACTGGTCCCAGGTATTAGTATTGGTTTGGGTAGATCAGTGCGGGGGGCGCGTAAAGCGTGGTGGCGAATCGATGTGAGTTTGGAGATTTGAACCAGAAACTTGCGGATGCCCGTCAACACCCCGACTCATATCGGTTCGCTACCATGCCTTACGCGCCCGCGAGCGGGCGCGCGCCCCCCGCACTGATCTAGCCAAACCAATACATACTAATATCCGGGACAAGTTAGAAAGTGGAATGCGTTGCGTCGGAATAAATCAAAAGAAGCTTTTCGCAAATATGTCGGAAACAATGTTCAGCTTCGTCATTTGTTTTGTCCCACGCTAGCGCACGCTGCCACGGACGCGTACTGTAGGTAGGTATACGGCAGAATACATTGTATAGTAGCAGCAGTTTTTCGCGAATATCTCGGAAACGAAGGTCGAGCGACGGTAATATGTATAGGAAAAAGTTGATCAGAATCGTGTCCCCGACAGCATATCCAAAAATCATTGAAATCGGTGAGGATGGAAAACTTCTAAATAATTACCGAATAAAATAATATAGCATTGCATTTAATGAAATTGACTTGACCCTATGTTATTCCGGTTCTGACTGAATATTTTGGGGATTCACTGTATAGTGTACGGGTAGAAGTAAAAAATGTAATTTTTATGGTACTATTTCAGATGTATAAGCTTATGAAGTGCCTAGCTTACCGGCACATCAAGGCAAACGACAGTGGCAGTGGACGTGCCTGGCGCGGTGGCGACAGAGGGAGAAGAGGCTGGGGTGGACCTGGCTACGACCAGCGAGGAAGAGGAGGATGGCACGACGGGAGAAGAGGCCGAGGAGGGTGGCACGACGGGAGAAGAGGCCGGGGTGGGTTAAGCCAAGGTGGAAGCGGCCGGGGGGGGTGGGGACAAGATCCCAGAGGCTGGGGGGGTTGGGATCAAGATCCCAGAGGCTGGGGGGGTGGTTGGGATCAAGATCCCAGAGGCTGGGGGGGATGGGATCAAGATCCCAGAGGCTGGGGGGGGTGGGATCAAGATCCCAGAGGCCGGGGGGGTGGGCAGAAGGTGGAAGAGGCCGGGGGGGGGGCGGGGCCAAGGAGTAAGTGGCGGAGGGGGAAATTTCTTCCTCTGTCAAAATTTTATGACACATTAAAAAATAAAAAATAATTTTGTTATAAATGTATGTCTTGTTACGTCCCTACTTCCCGTCCCGCACGATGATTTCTCGGCATTTATCTCTTGGCATTTTCTATAACATTTATTAAATGACCGATAAATCAATCTTCACCCTCCGTATCAGGCGCTACCGCGGGCAACGATCTGCTCTTCAGCGGCACCATCGGGGAAGGCAAGCTCGATTTCTCCACATTTGCAAATATTTAGTTGGAATTTCATTAATATTTAAACAAATCGCGTCGATCACGGTTTACGCCTATTTTCTGGTAAAACCGCGGGCAACGTTCTGCTGATAGGTAGGGTAAGTGTGGGTATTACTGCGAATTTTTAAGGTAGGTTAACTTTAGAGCCCTCGACACGGCGTTCAAATGAATAGAAGATCCTCCTTCTTTTTTTTAAACGAAAGGTGGGACCTTAATAATTGTATAAAAAAAGATATGATGACGGAGTAATAAGCACAGTTCATTAAAAACACATAGATTTGTCGATCAATGTCATTGCAAGAGTTACTGCGGACATGCATGCATTACTGCGTGCCAGTTACTAACGAAATACCAGTTGCTGCGCGTGTATTACTGCGATCTGATGTCAGGCGAAACATAACCTTAGTACAGATATCACTTGTAAATAGAAAAATTATTTAAGGGGAGGTTCCGGTCTAGAGCCCCCCAAAATAGGTGATATTTAGGAATTAATTAAAGGAAAACCACTATATATAATTTAATGGAACTTTTTGCATTGTATTAAGGATGTCTTAAATTATAGAAATATATTTTTCGTTTTATAATTAATCATTGCAGACGGCCCTGGGGAGTCGTTAATGTCAAGGCGTCAAAAAATTAATCCAAATCGGTGGGACCTGTATCTCCAAAAGTTATTATTCGAATCGAATGAAACCTTTTTTATTTGAAGATTATTCTTCTGGCTAGGGGGGGAACTAGAAAAATTTACAAAAATGACATTTTTTTTAGAAAATAACGACACTTCAAGTTTGAAATCACTTTTCCCTGTATTTTTTGTCCTTTCAACGCCTTTGAAAATTATAAATTTTCAATTTTTTTTAATTTTTCTACTTCCCCCCCCCCCTAGCCAGAAGAATATTCTTCAAAATAAAAAAAGTTTCAGTCGAATCGGATAATAACTTTTGGAGATTCAGGTCCCACCGTTTTGAGAACACTGTTTGGAGAAAAATGCGTTTAAAGTTTCACGCGAGCGCCGAGTGATCCATACATTTGCCGCTACTTAAATGCCTATAACTTCGGGAATTTTACGAATTTCAACAAATCCTTTTAAACACGTATTCCTAAAGGATTGAACATTCGAAAAATGAAATTAAAAAAAAATCGACATTTAGACCGGAACCTCCCCTTAACTTTCTTTATTTACTCAAATCAGCAGGAATGAGTAATAATTTAAATCTTAGTTAGTAGTAGTACATACATAGTAGGTAAGTGAATACGGTCGGAAGAAAGGTTAGGTTGCGCAGTCGTCGGTGCGCAGTAATACCTACATGCACATGGTGTAAAGTACTGCACTTAATACTGCGGTGAGAAATAAAAATTAAAACTAAAATTTAGACGACTGATTTACTGTTTTTCTGAAAAAATAACTCTTACTCTATCGAGCAATAACGCTACATTACACGTATTACTGTTAACAACAAAAATATAAACGTTTTTCAAGTAGTTGTTCATGACCGTCATATCGGGATTCGACCGAAGTTTCGCCTTGACGAAATTCAAACTACGATAAAAGAATTAATAATAACTTTGCTGCACATATTTATTAATAATTATCTGTAATAGAGTTTGAAATAATTTTATCAAAAATTTTCAAGAGATTATGTAATTTCCAACATTAAATACGATCTGTTTTAGAATATCCGCAGTAATCGGGGCATCCGCAGTAATACCCACACTTACCCTAGTACCATCAATCAGCGCAACCCGTGAACTATCAGTGCACATTTTCGTAATTGATTTCATTTTACCAAAAGACGAACACTCAGATTTAAACGATGGGGTAATGGGGTGGAAACACTTCACTCACTGATATAATAATAAAAATTCACCTTTATTTTTCTTGCGGTGATTTTAACACTTTATAAATCTTTTAAGAAAATATTGTGCAAAAACGGTTGCTAACTGTTAACTATAATATTAATATTGCGCACCTATTTCGGTATCTTCTGACTTACTTAAGACGTATTGCTGCCGTTATACGAAACCCTCAGCAGCGTCGATAGTTAAATTCTTATTTTAATTCATTTTTTACATGTTTACGCTATTGGGTTTTCGATGTGCTCTGTACGATTGGTTTCGTACAGCCCACATACTAGGGATTGAAGTTAATGTACATCGGTTCCGTATTGGAGCTCGATTTACGGGATATAAGGGGGGGGGGCAGCTTCGTGAAGGTGTCGACTCCGCTGGCGGAAAGGGCTTCTGACCCATCAGCTGGCGTCTACTGGTCCCCTTGGTGTGCGGCTACCTCCTTCGTGCTGGTCCTCCTGCTCACTGTTGCCGTTCGTTGATTCTTGACTTGGTTTCTTCTTATCGCGAGTTTCGATTATAATGCCTTTTCGGCTATGCATTATATTGATAAATTATTTGAGGTGGTTATAATATACCAAAGTACGAAATAGTAAGTATGAATGATTTAAAGGGTGTGGATCGACTTGCGTGATTCTACGTTCCGCGAGTACAAGTGCCATTGCAGGCACATGTGACCACTGACAGAATCAGTGGTACCGCACTTTACAATGCGGAGCGACACATGACCGATAAAATCTATCATTTCCTTTGACACCTATTTGGTATACTTATGCTTGCGTAGATCGACTCGCGTGATTCTACGTTCCGCGAGTACAAGTGCCATTGCAGGCACATGTGACCACTGACAGAATCAGTGGTACCGCACTTTACAATGCGGAGCGACACATGACCGATAAAATCTATCATAGCCCCTCTCTTCAAATTTAGTCATGCTTATGTCGCAAGGGCATAACGTAATTCTGGGTTTCGTTTCTTTTTATAGTCCACATTTTACATTTTATTTGTGAAACCGGCCAATAATATAATCGCGTCCCTTCGGAAACAATAGAAACATTTAAAACTGAAGATGAGCAGGGTTTCTCAAACAAATTATCGGCAGCTACTTTCCGTTTGTGACCTATTACGTTGTACACCTGTTCCGTCCGTACTTGCACTATATTTACAATGCGAATGATCGTTCCATCCTTCAGCAAGAAACAATTATTTCGATTGTCATCGCAATGTATATAATACCCATCACTTTCCAATTTTTTGTACTGCGTCACAGTTTTGTTTGAGAAAATGGGTAATAGTGGTCCTTTGTGATGGGAACGTTTACAAATATATTTTCCCGGTATTGCTGATGATTTTAGAATCGATCCCCGCTGCAGTTCTCCATAACGTCTTGCCAATTGCTGCAATGGTTTATCTGATTTTCTAATTAACTTCTTCAAACTACCTAAAAAGTTTTCAAAAGGAAATGCACTAAAATTATCCAACACTCCAAATTTTCGAACGTCATTGCACAAATGGAGTAAGTTATGGACATTGTGAGAAATATATTGTTTCCCATACAATATCTCGAAATGTTCAACGAAATATTCCAATAATTTCTCAGCATATTTAATATTCTCCTCACTATTAATTAACATAGGGCTAATTAACACACTGACAGCCACGTGCAGTGTTAAAAAATGTTCGTATATATCTTTCGCGAGTACACGCTTGAGTACAATAGGACCTGTGTACAGTAAAAATTGGCGAAATTCCGTTGCTTTCCAGTAATTGAGGTCCGTCAAACTTCTCGGTTTTCGCGAAAACTCACGCGGTACAGAAATTCCAGCCAATATCAAATGTTCAGATATCAAATTCTTAGCTTGTCCACCAATCCTTACGTTTAAAGGTCCCTTAATCCACAATAGCAAGAGCTTCTTCATAACTCCCAAACAAATTAAGTGCATATAGTCTAGGGGCACATTCGATACTAACCCAATATTTGGCACGTTTAACAAACTACTTGTACCTTTATGGTAATCGTCGTCGGTTTGCCGTAGAAAATCTTCGTCTGTCCTCAGTGTATCAGGCACTTCGTTGTAAGGGAAACACGTAGTTTTGTTAACTGATTTCCCAACGATTGTGCATTTCGAACAGCTCGAAAAGCCTGTATGACCTTTTGTATATAATACAAACGATTTTGCTGGAGCATCGCAGATAATTTTCGTTAACCTAATAGAAAATTTATTAGTATCATATATAAATCCATTGTTTATGAAATATGTTATTTCATTAATGAATTTGTCCAACAGCTCGTTGGATGATTCTGGTTTCTTATACCCATAATAGATTCCAACAATCTGTATTCGTTTAAAAATTGTATCCGCTACTAATATGGGCCAGAAACTGTTGGAGGAGGACCGTGACAACGGCAAGCCATCAATATTTAAACACAGATCTATATATTGTACGCTAATATTTGCCTCAACGTACATTTGAGCATAACATTTTAACATCTGTTCTACACCAAGATGTAAGTAATCTCCCCCTTGTATTTTGGTACAATTACTTGTACGGGGTGTATGTAACAATGTCCTGGCATCTTTCGGTAATAAGCATTTGGGCACGTACGATAAAAAAATGCTCAACAGTTCGTTGATGGCTTTATGCGTAATATTATTTCGTAGTGCCCAGTTGGACAAATCCTGTCTTAATGTCGCAGGGCTCTCCGGTTCATTGTAATCAACAATATAATTCGCTGATTCATCATCGGATGTGTCAGAATCCAGTATGCAATGATAGTAGTCATTATTATCATCGAATAATAAATGACTGTCTTCTTCTCCATCATTTTCACAAATATCATTGTGTATATTCCGCAAATGGTCATTGTCGGTGCACGGTACTTCATCGCAAGACTCGTAGACTTCCTGCGAACTATTTACTTCAGAATTTTTATATTCTAAGTACCGTGAAGGGGGAGGAAGCTCTTCAATTGCCAATTCCGCATCAGATTGATTTCCTTGGCTTTCAATATCCTTCAAATATTCCTGAATTCTCCTCCTTTGATGTCTATCAGAACATAGACTATAGTCTTTCCTAATACGTTTGTTGTCCGCCATAATAACCTGAACATATTTCATATAAAAAACAGAAGTTAATTATAACAATTTGTTAAAAACTATATGGCTGTACTACGGTATGACCCAATCAACGGAATGAACTGAAATTTTGAGGGGTTGGGCGGGAGGGGGAGAGAACCTCTAATATAAAATTTCAGCTGCGGGTATTTGTTACTTTCTGAGATATTAATAAAAAAACCTACGCAAAATACATTGAAATTCACCTATACAGACGTTACTAACACAACCATCTTCTCGTCGCCGTCGATTGTTTCGCAGTCGACGACAGGTATAATGTATAGGGATACGGTAACATAAACTGGACGCAAGCCAAGTATATAAATAAATGTATGTTAATCAAAACGTGTCGATCATTTCCAAAATCTGTCAGATTTACTTTTCAGTTAGGTTTTGCGTACGAACTCGTACAGTATTGCTGTTGACTTATTCCGAGACAACGCATTCGACTTTCCAATGTCTCTTGGGTATTAGTATTGGTTTGGGTAAGAAAGGGGGGGGGGGGCGCTTGCGGGCGCGTAAAGCATGGCACCGAACCGATGTGACTTTGGGAATACTCTAGTATTACTATACTATAGTATTGTGAATAAAAACTGATGCAGTTACAACCATCGCACGATGAGGTCAATATCGTACATTGTATCGTCGACTGTGAAACGAAGAAGATGGTTGTGTTAGTAACGTCTGTATACAGTGACATTTGAAAATATTCGGACACTTTAAAATCGCATAACTTTCTTAAAATTAATCCAAACGACTTGAGTTTTTTTGAGAAGCTAGAGGGTCATTTCACGCGAAGTCGGACAGTTTTCGGAATAACATTTCGGATTTTGGTGCAACTTGGATATGTTGTAGTCTTTAGGGGCATATAAACATATCTCAAAGGATTTTTCGAAATGTCAAAAATTGTGGATGTTACAGCTCTTTGAAATACAGTGTTTACTATTTTTCCGAAAATTATAACTCTGGAACTAATATACTGATAAAAATGACCTTTTGGGTGCTTACAGTGGAGATATAAGAGTACCTAATAAAAATTATTTCACTTAATATAAACGAATATTTGACCATTTATTTAGCAATTGTTCTTAACAAATGAAATTTTATAGGTGAAGGCACGGTTTTAAAATTTTTGAAAAAATATGAGGATAAAGCCCTGCTTTTCCTCTTTACGGACAGGTTTCGAAATGCGTGGACGTTTTAAAATTGGCCAAATGAAAATTAATCGAATGCAACGCTGCGTCAAATCACACCGGCTCGACTGGTCGCTCGGGCCGTGCGGTACCCGCAGCGGCCAAGCGGCTATACCTGACATTTTTATATACTGTATTAATTAATGAGGACCGCTGCAAGGTTTAATACCGTTAATAGTTACTGGAAACTCACTCTCTGTCGATGGCACTTA
This sequence comes from Andrena flavipes, assembly GCA_963971345.1. NCBI lineage: Eukaryota > Metazoa > Arthropoda > Insecta > Hymenoptera > Andrenidae > Andrena > Andrena flavipes. Next base: position 17,237,298 of record OZ020481.1, read on the forward strand.
TTGTTTGAAACATTTAAATTGCCATTGTTCAATGGAAACCACGAGAAGGTGGTGAATATTCTTCCATCGGGAGAGGATGGGATGTGATGGGATTATGTTAAAGGATAAATATTTTATCGTATCTTTGAGCGTCTATTGTAGTTTTAGACTTTAGCTTTTAAATGAGACACTGTATTCGTTGGTATAAATGAATGAAAGTTTCGCGTTCCAGAAATTGTTTTTGCAATCTATTGAGCAATAGAATAATATCAAAAATATTCACGATTATTACTAGAGAGACGTGGACTTGCAAAAACAATTTCTGGAACGCGAAACTTTCATTCATTTATACCAACGAATACAGTCTCTCATTTAAAAGCTAAAGTCTAAAACTACAAAAGACGCTCAAAGATACGATAAAATATTTATCCTTTAACATAATCCCATCACATCCCATCCTCTCCCGATGGAAGAATACTCACCACCTTCTCGTGGTTTACATTGAACAATGGCAACTTAAATGTTTCAAACAATAAGTGCCATCGACAGAGAGTGAGTTTCCAGTAACTATTAACGGTATTAAACCTTGCAGCGGTCCTCATTAATTAATACAGTATATAAAAATGTCAGGTATAGCCGCTTGGCCGCTGCGGGTACCGCACGGCCCGAGCGACCAGTCGAGCCGGTGTGATTTGACGCAGCGTTACATTCGATTAATTTTCATTTGGCCAATTTTAAAACGTCCACGCATTTCGAAACCTGTCCGTAAAGAGGAAAAGCAGGGCTTTATCCTCATATTTTTTCAAAAATTTTAAAAACGTGCCTTCACCTATAAAATTACATTTGTTAAGAACAATTGCTAAATAAATGGTCAAATATTCGTTTTTATTAAGTGAAATAATTTTTATTAGGTACTCTTTTATCTCCACTGTAAGCACCCAACAGGTCATTTTTATCAGTTTATTAGTTCCAGAGTAATAATTTTTGGAAAAATAGTAAACACTATATTTCAAAGAGCTGTAACTTCCATAATTTTTTACATTTCGAAAAATCCCCCTAAAGACTACAACATATCCAAGTTGCACCAAAATCCGTAATGTTATTCCGAAAACTGTCCGACTTTGCGTGGAATGACCCTCTAGCTTCTCAAAATAAATCAAGTCGTTTGGATTAATTTTAACAAAGTTATGCGATTTTAAAAAGTGTCCGAATATTTTCAAAAGTCCCTGTAGATAAATTTCAATGTATTATGTCGAAAGTTTTTTTATTAATATCTCAGAAACTAACAAATAGCCGCAGCTGAAATTTTATATTAGATGTTTTCTCCCCCTCCCGCCCAACCTCTCAAAATATCAGTTCATTCCGTAGGTTGGGTCATACCGTAGTATATCCAACTAGGGTAATTCCGGGAGACGCGGCCGGGCTGGAGAGTTGGTCGAGTTGCTATATTCAGACTCTACATCTGTGTATATGTAAGAATGTGTTAAGGTCCGGAACAATTAATTCTCTAGAAATCAACTGTTTTGACCAACTCTCCAGCCTGGCCGCGTGTCCCGGAATTATCCTATATACTTGAGATGATTTATCAGCAGTGGTACTTACCAGATGTTGAAACGCAAATTAGTTATATTTTCTGCGAGATAATGTAATTGGCAATTGTGGACAATGCACGTCCAGAATTGAAACGTGGTTCGCGGCGTGATACCACGATTTTCAAATATATACAACAAAACACTAATACGAATTATAAAAAGGATAAAAAAAAGTAAGTATAATATAATGTAAAGAATAAAGTAACTCGAACTACAAGCGCTGTTCAAAATCAGAGATGCTTGTTCCTTCAGAGTTTACTTCGATTTAACGAGCGATCGCACGCAGGGTTGGCCGAAGGCGGGCACGACAGGGTTGACACGATCTCTTCGCGTTTAGATAACATGATGTCATATAGACATAAGTATCTACATACCCACTCGAAAGCGTATCTCCACTCACTTGGAGACACTCGTAGTGAAAATTTGGCAACGCAGCGGAATTTCTTCCGCGCTCTAACAGGATGACGAGGGTGGTCGCAGGCCGCCAGGCATCCCAGCGTGGGCTCTTCGGAAACTCAGTGTTTATGATACCCGTAATTGCCAATGAGGTCGTAAACGAAAGTTTCGAAGGGTAAAAACGTGCTGTGTTCAAAATTCAAATAGGAAGCGAACGGAAAGCGCCTTTTTCAAGAATAGCTTCTATGACACGCGTGTCATAAACTGTGCTGACCATTTACACGCCAAATGTTCGTGTTGGGTCGTGCCGTTAGGGTTGCCACCCGTACTTTAAAATGAAGTATCTTACATTATTATATTTAAAAATACTCTATACTTATGAATAACAATAAAGTACGCGAAAATACTTGATTTCACAATTAATGATATTATGTGAAACGCAACGCAATATTATTATATTCTATCTGTTCCCGCCACTTCAGCATTTACAAAGAGAGTTTTCTCTGTCATAAATGTGAAGTGGTGCTATGAAAGAAACAAGTTCTCTCTTAATCTAATAAAAAACGAATTATTTATATATTTCAATATGAAGAATGAGTGCAATGATGCCATTGAGACATTTCAAAATAATACAAATTTACTCTGTAATGCTAAAAGCAATAGAAAATATGTTTGGAAGAAATAAAAACTAATAAAATTAAAATGTACTTTTCATTTGATGAGCCTACTTTTTGGTATACCTCACGAAAGTAAATGTACGTTTTTTTTTTTAAAAAGGTGGCAACCCTACGTGCCGTTGGCCGATACAGTTTAAAGAATATTCGAGTTTTATGAAGATTAAGTGCAGGAGAGCAAATTTCCACGCGCAGTCAGCGGACTTCCCCTTTCGCTCCTCTGTACCTCCACGAGGTATCTTGAATGCATTTTGCTACCAGCCAGACTGTAAAATCTTTAGCCAGTTAAAAGAAACGCATTTCGAGTATTGGGAGAAGAGAATTGACAGAAATATTACGACGAAAGTACGCGTCTCGTTGGTTGAAATTCTTTTTCCAACGAAAGGTCGTGTTTAATAGCTTGGGCGAAAAAAATACAAGACACGTACAATTCAGCGGAGGTATTGAAGAAATAATCCTGGCAAGTCATTTAACTTTGCTATGATCGGTTCGAAACGTTTTATTACTTTATTGGTAATAGCACAGGTATATCCGCATGGGTCCTAAACCGTAGGGGTGAAAGACGATTAAAGGGTCCCACAAACCAACGCGATGTAACGGGAACCGCGGCGGAAATGCAGTTAAAGTCGCGCGGACAAGGTGACGCAGAAAGTAACAAGACAATTAGAGGACACCCAATTATAAAAGCGAAAATGTGAGATTGGTGTGAGTCATGTACTAATGGAAATACCAAGCCCGTGCATACGTTCAAATTAGGCAAAAAATGTTAAAATTTTGTCTTTTGCGCTTCATCTTGATAAAACAGCCACTTAAAAATGATCAAATTATTCTGCAAATTATAGTGTTCTCTGAATTTTTACCAGCAGTGTATTTTATCTGAAACGGGGCGCGCAGCTGTCCTTAACAGCTTCCGAAGTTCCTACGACGTTCAATATGTAAATTACTAACAAGAGATAGGCTTATTTTATACAAACTTCACCGAATGTGGTAGTATTTTTTTTTAAATCGCGACCTGCAGCATAAATTCGTTAAATAAATCATTCTTTCTAATTGTCATTATTGTAAAAACTACTTTTTAACCTTAAACAAACTTATTCTTTGTTTCGTCACTCTTAATTTTTTTGTCTTATTTTCGCCTGTACAATCACCCCCTAGAATATCCCTGATTATCAGTAAAGTAATACCCTGTATAGGTATGTATTAATACGTATGCCCAAAGTTTCATAACTTCTTTAATTTTCGATATCTTGCCTTGTGTAAGACAATTCAACGCTGTGCGGAGACGGCTGGTTGTTGCATCCTGGGTCTGTTTAGTGTTTATTTACGGTGGAACGGCTACGGCGATGAGTGCAAGCGACCGTTCCAATGTGCGGCCGGCGACGGTCCCACTGGTGCAAGGGAGAAACAGATGCATATTTCTCCCTTGCACTAGTGGGACCGTCGCCAGCCGTTGTCGTCGGCCGAGCATTGGAACGACAGCTTTGCGATGACACGATGCAAGGACGCCTTTGCCGATCATAAATTTTTTCAATGGTCGAGGGGTGTGGAAAACCCAACTGGGCCCGTGACTTCGGCATGCGGGCGGTCCCTGCAGGGTTTTCCAAACGAACGGACGTCTGGAGTAGATATGCAAATTTCACGTAATTTCAAAATATAATTGTGTAATTGATTACACATTATTTTTTGTAATCGTAAATTTAGGTATTTAACAAAATTGTCGTCAACTACCTAAATTTGCGAGAGAGTCCGACCGTCAGCGTTCTTTTAATTCGATTCAATCTCAAAAACCACACGATCGCCTGTTACTTTGTATGATACTCGTCGTTGTGCGATATTATGTTTTTTTGATCGAATTAAAAGAACGCTGACGGTCTTACTTTACCGTTCGCATGGCCTACTCAGTGGCCGCTCGGAGTGAGAGCGAATTTTAACGTCGGCGTCGCTTGCCCTCGATTGCATTAAAAGACGGTGCGCGACGGGCAATAATTTGTTACGACGATGCCGTCGATGATTAGTCGAAAGACGATACATTGTTGCGTCCGGAAACGCACGAAAACGATGGGTCCACGGCGCGGCGTGACTTCCCGGGCGAGGAGGAATCAAAAAGGACATTCGGTCGACGATCGTGTGACGAGTGGGACGATTTAGTCTGCGATAGAGCCTTTCAATATATATATCGCTACAGTTTGGTAATAAATCAGCAAATATATTATACTCGCTACAGGAGGCAAATCGTGCGATCTGTACACGAGTATTGCAATACACGGGTACACATGGTACACTAATACAAATCGTAATTAATTTCATTTCAATATCAGACACTCCTTGATAGAGTGATGCGTCCACGTGAAAGTAATAAATATGCTAGGTGAAGGATTAACTTGACCGCGTCACAATTCGCGAGCGCCTGCCGATGGTGCGGGTTTACAACCCCTGCTGTTCGGTGCTTCTGTAGTACCTACACCACGGACGAGGCTGACTATCGACCAGATGACGGGACCTTTCACAAATATTAATAAACAATTGTTAATTTTTTTTAGCCAATACTAATACACGGCACACGAAAGAATGTGAGAGGACTCCAAATGTCAAATTTTATCTTCGGAAATTCAGCCGATTGAAAGATGCAGTTACTTTAGGGAGAGATATAACGAGAGCGAGCGAGGGAGGTACGATACAGACGACGCGTTGATGTTTTGTCTCGCTGCGTCTTTCGGATGCCGTGACAGTCCGTTCTTTGCGTGCGCGACGGTTGAAAGCGCTTAAGGCTCCTACACACACTCATGCACGCATCAGTGCTTCCCGATTCCATCTCGCTCCCCCCTTCGGCCACAAATAAGCGAGAAACGAACACTCGGAAATTCAGGGCTTGAAAATTTTCCGAAATAACTGTTTCAAACTGTTATATAAAGGTTCTGACTGAAAGAGTTATGAAGAACCTTTATTTTGAATAACCTTTATAAAGAACCTAAATATCAGACTATATAAGTATAAGTTAAGGTTCCTATATAGCTCTTTAACCTTTATTTTTTAGGTTCTATATAAGTTCCAAAACGGTTATAGAACCGATTTAATAACTTTTATTTTTTAGGTTCAATGTAAGTTCCAAAGCGGTTACAGAACCGATTCTTGTAACGATTGTACAGAATTTTATAGAAAATGAAATGACAACATATTCCAACTATAGACTATTGTGTATAACCAAATTGTTTAAAAGTTATTATAAATAATTAAGTAAATATATATTATGTACACCAGGCATGGAACTAAAGTGAACGCAGCGGCCGTTTTTCGGAGGCGACGCCTCCTTTCTTCCGCCGCGCGTCTTGGCCCCCGCGGCGGGCCTAGGAGCTTCGAGCGCCTCAGACCCGTACCATATGAACCACGCGTAGCGCATTGGGGCGCCCCGTATGGCTACGCGCGATTCATATGGTACGGGCCTGAGGCGCTCGAAGCTCCTAGGCTCGCCGCGGGGGCCAAGACGCGCGGCGGAAGAAAGGAGGCGTCGCCTCCGAAAAACGGCCGCTGCGTTCACTTTAGTTCCATGCCTGATGTACACATTTGTACATACGTATACAATTCTTTTATAATATACAATACCATAGATCGACACTTTTACTTGTCAAGTTCATTTTTTCAATTAGGGGCCACCTCACTATTAGGGCCATGATTTTGACAACCTATTAAAAAATCATTGAAATGGGGCAGCTAGACCCTTATCGGTATAAGAATCAAATATTTATATTACCGAACACTTCATATTACAAAAGAATTGTATACGTATGTACAAATGTGTACATTATATAGGTATATTTACTTACTTATTTATAATAATTTTTAAACAATTTGGTTCTACACAGTAGTCTATAGTTGGAATATGTTGTCATTTCATTTTCTATAAAATTCTGTACAATCGTTACAAGAATCGGTTCTGTAACCGCTTTGGAACTTATATTGAATCTAAAAAATAAAAGTTATTAAATCGGTTCTATAACCCTTTTGGAACTTATATAGAACCTAAAAAATAAAAGTTATAGAGCTATATAAGAACCTTAACTTATACTTATATAGTCTTATATTTAGGTTCTTTATAACGGTTATTCAGAATAAAGGTTCTTCATAACGCTTTCAACAACCTAAATCTTTATAATAACGGTTTCAAGCCCTGCAGTCGGAATTAGGTCTCTGTTCATGACGTGGGTTCAACGCCGATCCCAACCAGTGAACCTCAACGAGGAAATACTGTATTCTGGAATTTGTTATACACAGCGGCTTCAACATTTTCTGCCAGATTTCGTTAAAAATTCACTCGTCCACCCCGCGTAAGAGTGAATTGCAACGGCGCATGGATCGGTTCGCACAAATGGTCGGCTCGGATCGGCTTGGCGAGTCTCGGCTCGGCTCGGCTCGGCTCGGCTCGGCTCGGCTCGAGCGCCAACACTGATACAAATCCTAGCCAGTTCGAAGTTAACCCTCGAAGAACAAGCAGCTCTCGTTTTCAAAACATTTTATATTTCGCGTTATTTTTTTTTAATATATATTCCATTTTTTTGTACTTATCGTGTGTTTTTTAAAATTATATTTTTAATTTATCTTATTCCTTTTTCATTTTATATACGTATATAGTGTGTTAAGTGTGTTTTTTAATATTTTATTATATATAATTACATTTTTCTTAATCTTAATATTCTCATAGTGTGTTTAGTTTGTTTTTTAAAATATATTTAAGTTAGTCTATTCTTGTTATAGTTCGCGTGCGTGTTATTTTTTTAAATTTTTCGTGGTTAGTTATTTTTTTTTAAATATATTTCAGTTTATTCGTTTATAGTTCGTGTGCGTGTTTTTTTTTTATATTTTCGTTGCTTTTTTTTTCGAAGTTAAGCTTCGATTATCGTTTGGAAAGGCTCGAGTCATCATAGGTAAGTACAAGTAACATCACGATTAACACAAAGCTATAATACGGCAATATTTCATAAGTATTCTAATATAATGCAGTGTTATTTTTGTAATAAATTCTCATAATTCTTTTTTAGTACAACCCTCAACAATGTTGAAGGCGTACAGCATTGTTGAGTTCTCCGATGGCGTCCAAATAATCCCATCCTGCTGGATGAACGTGGGGAAAACTAGCTGTGTATGGCCGAGCCACATTAGAAACGATTATACGCTGAATAAAGTAATAATGAAGGGAGAACCTCCACGGGAATGTGATAATTGGGACACATGCAATATTCTTAAGTGGTTTTGCTCAACTGGTATGTTTATTCAATTAAATCCTTATTTATATCAATTCTTCCTGAATACGCATATAACTTAATGTGTTACGTATTAATGAATTATCTGTGTCAGATAATTACAATCGAGCCATTGAGTTGAGGGGCGATGCGATGGATACATCGAACGTGGAGGAGTCTGATGGGACGTACAATGGAAACTATAATACGCGAAAATCACAAGAGCACAAAAAAAGAAACCACGCGTCTGCACTGTCCAGCGAGGAAGAGGGCAGTCAGTATGAAGTACCCAAGAGGAACCCTAATAAAAAAATTAAAACCGGATTACCTGTCCCACCTCTGCGGAAGTTATTGGAGCAAGGTATTTTTATATTAATCATTCATTACTTATTATGAAAATAAATGCGAAGTAATATACAGTGTGTCTCAAAATTGCGTGACTTCGCGGAATATGTAATATCCCGATGTAAAAACACATCGACAAGTCCTTTACCGTACGCTGCTGCACGTTCACTTTACACGATCTTAAACTATGTGGGTCGGAAGCCTCGCATTCGAAAACTGTTTCGATGTCTTTTTTCATCGGTATATTGCATCATCCAAAAAGTCTCGCCATTTTGGGACTCCCGCATGAACATTGGTCGGAGGATGTTGACAATTATCATTGTACAACACGATTTTTGGCCCGCAATATCCGCTAGGTGATTCTTGTACAGTTTTTCGCCTTGAACACGAATCCGAAAGCAGAATTGCTGTATCACTCTCAGTTTTTGAAAAACATGAGTTTTTGTAAAAACACACGATTTTGGGTAAAAGTGAGGTATTACGTGAAAACTAAGAACGCTAAAAAGTTTGACTTACTCTCAGAAGATAGAAGAGAATTTCCCGAATATATCAGTGTATATAGTTAGTAAATTTGAATGTTTTCAATCGTTGTAAATGACCATCAAAGTTTGAAAAAGTGTGGATGCGCATGGTTTCCACGCAATTTTTTTGCCTTTTTACGAAAAAATTTTTACCTAGCCCGAAAACACTACCCAGCATCGAGTTCTGTAGCCATTTCTGAAGAAGAAACCATCCAGGAAAAGTGTCGAAACGATTTATAATTCGAACTGATAGAGAAAATATCCATCGGCAACGCGTTCACGGTGTTTTGGCGGCTGGCGGCTGGCGGCCATTGCTCGCCTGACATGACCCGTCAGGGCTGTCGCTATGCGTAATCGACGCCGATGGTACCGTTCAGTGCGCACCGACATTCTATGTGAATCATCCTTAGTTTTATTCATGTATTCGTAGATACTATTCCCTGATTTAAACAAAATTTTCCCGATCAGTCTCTGTTTTAAACAATTTCAATCTTCAATGCATGAATACCTACGTATGACTTGTTAATATGGAACCGTAGAGAAACAAACACAATTCTTTATGAATTTACATTTTTATTATTATGGTTTGATCAGATTTAGAATACTTTTCCAAATATGGTAATAGTTGAAACTCATTAAACAGTATTTGAAGTCAACGCGAAGTCTATTTAAGTATAATTTAATTCAGGCATGGAACTAAAGTGAACGCAGCGGCCGTTTTTCGGAGGCGACGCCTCCTTTCTTCCGCCGCGCGTCTTGGCCCCCGCGGCGAGCCTAGGAGCTTCGAGCGCCTCAGGCCCGTACCATATGAATCGCGCGTAGCCATACGGGGCGCCCCAATGCGCTACGCGTGGTTCATATGGTACGGGTCTGAGGCGCTCGAAGCTCCTAGGCCCGCCGCGGGGGCCAAGACGCGCGGCGGAAGAAAGGAGGCGTCGCCTCCGAAAAACGGCCGCTGCGTTCACTTTAGTTCCATGCCTGATTTAATTTATCATTTGTCCCTAACGCGCGATACAATCAGAGAAATAATAAATATCTTGAAATGCTCTGCTTTCCTATACATCGTCTTAGTCAGAACTCAGTTTTGTCTTCAAAATGACTTGAGTCAGTCGTGCTAAGCAGGCCAGAAAGTCATTCTTTGCATCGAATAAAACTTGTGCTGCGACAAGCTGAAAATTACAGTGTATCCATGAATACATGAAAAAAAAAAAATAAGGATGATACATATAGAAAGTCGATGTCCACTGAACGGTACCATCGGTGTCGATTACGCGTAGCGACGGCCCTGACGAATCGCGCCAGGCGGTAAAACACCGTGAACGTGTTGCCGATGGATATTTTCTCTATCAGTTCGAGTTAAAAACCGTTCCGACACTTTTCCTGGATGATTTCCTCTTCAGAAATGTCTACAGAATCAGATTCTGTAGCGTTTTCGGGCTAGGTAAAAAAATTTTCATAAAAAGGCAAAAATATTGTGTGGAAACCATGCGCAACAACACTTTTTCAAAGTTTGATGGTCATTTACAACCATTCAAAACAAAAACTCATGTTTTTCAAAAACTGAGGGTGATACAGTAATTTTGCTTGTATTCGTGTTCAGGGCAAAAAACTCTACAAGAATTACCCGGTGGATATTGCGGAACAGAAAAAAGTTTCATTTTGCACTTTTCAATGCAGATGTGATAAACACGCCAAGGGACGACTATTTTGAAATGCCCAGTACAATGGATGTACTGGTACACAAAATACCCGCGTCTCTCGATGATATTCGAACACCACCACCGACAGCAGCATCACCAGGACCATCAACAACAGCAGCATCACCAGGACCATCAACAACAGCAGCATCACCAGGACCATCAATAATATCAATAACACGACCAGTACCATCAATAATATCAATAACACGACCAGTACCAAGAGCCAAATCGTTGTCATCATCATCATCATCATCATCACGTACGTTTCCGCAGCTACAAACTCATATCAAATCCAATAGGTTTCTACCCATTGATTATAATACTAAATGTGATTTTTGTTAAAAAAAAATTATATATGTTAAATTAACTTCTCTTATCTTTATTCAGAATTCGAAACATTTATGAGAAAGAGCGTTGCACTGATTAATTTAAAATTAGATGATATGCAAAAACAATTAAATAAAATTGAAAGAAGAGGGGCTACAAACTCTGAGGACAGAAACGCTGGAATTCATATGCAAACTAATTTTTCGACAACACACAATCTGCCCGTTACTGATGAAGAGGGCTTACGAAATTTAAACCATAAATTACGAGACACGGCTGTATTCGATAATATGGTAAGTGACGTAAAAAATATAAATTAACTTTATACTATAACTACTTTTATATTCAACAGCTAACTTATCTTGCTGCATTGCAGTCATGCAAAGGATAATTACTTGAGTATTGTTATTTATTATAATTTATAAATAGTAGCAACATACACGCAATTTGTAAAATGCACTGCACTTTTGCACTATTGCACAACGATGATATTTTCTTGCATGTACAGGGTGTCCCATAAAATTAAGGAACATGAATATTGCGGACTTTTTGGAACATGTGCCGTCCCGATGCAAAAACACAGGATATTGCATGTTTCCGAGAAGTCCACAATTTTATGGGACACCTTGTATTTCGGTGCTGGCTGCGCGACAAGCTTTTACTTTTCATACAGTTTCCTTGTAAACATCCATTAACTTTTTTATAACTATTATTTAAACTAATGGTGATTGTTATTTTCCATTGCTTCAATGCACCCCGTGATTGGCGTTATGTACACGAATGCTGTTTTTATTGAAGCCATGTTTCATGACAGATAATAATTTATTGATGACTTTTTGTAGGTTGACGTATTAAAGAAAATAGGCGGGACGAACGTGTCAATAACGACGGCGATGATATTTAAAAAATTATTAACCGACACTATAGCTGAGAAGTATAGTTGGTGTGGGAGAAACAAAAAAAAAGCAATAAAATCGTATACAAATTTAACAAAATTAATATTGGGTAAGTAAATTTATTATTATTCTCATTTCAGCAATTAAAATTGTAAAATAAATACATGTATTATTCCAGCTTCAGTACACGCTGCATGCAGCGAGAGGGGTTTGTCAACAACGGATGTTGAAATTATAAACGCATCCGGAAAATGGCTAGCTCAAACCAAAAGGCGGATCACGCGGGAAGTAATTAGAATTAATAAGGACCAGGAGAGAACCGCTGTGGACGAGATGCATGAATATTGTTTGGAGAACGTGTGTGGCGGAGTGATCCCCGAAGTTACAAGGGGAAGCAGCAGTATTTGTGTTACCGATCCCTCCACAATCACTTCGTTTGTTTAATTATAAAATATGCTTGTTTTATAAATATTTTGGAAAAACATATATATACCCCATAAAAAAGTTTCAAAAAAGTAAAACAATTACGCCACGTACATGAAAAAGTTGAAGTCGTAAAAGAATAAATCACACAAAAAATATAAGAAAATATACAATATAAAAAAATATATGAAATCAAAATGAGCTGCAAGTACATAAAGGTGCTTTCCAACTGCGTTTCAGATGACACAACTACATATACACGGCTAAAATGCTGTGTTCATACATTCCATTATTCATATCGCGGACATTTTAATAATGTGAAGATAATAAAATGTAACATCTAAACATTTGCCTAGATGTCTGCGGCCTGGAAGTCAAATACTTGGCGTGGCCAGGCAAGGTCAAGGTGTCGATGAATAAGAATATTTAGAAACACAAAATAATGAAAGTGTACTCATATTGTCAAGAGTTTTAAATTGACAAATTATCTGAAAGCCTGGGAAAGGGAAGGTAGGTATTCATGAACCGAGAATACCTTGCCTGGCCACGCCAAGTATTTGACTTCCAGGCCGCGGACATCTAGGCAAATGTTTAGATGTTACATTTTATTATCTTCACATTATTAAAATGTCCGCGATATGAATAATGGAATGTATGAACACAGCATTTTAGCCGTCTATATGTAGTTGTGTCATCTGAAGCGCAGTTGGAAAGCACCTTTATGTACTTGCAGCTCATTTTGATTTCATATATTTTTTTATATTGTATATTTTCTTGTATCTTTTTTGTGATTTATTCTTTTACGACCTCGACTTTTTCATGTACTTGGCATAATTTTTTTAATTTTCCAAGTTTTTTTATGGGGATCTCACTTCTTTTTACAAAGATAATTTGCATAGGGAATGACTTCAAATAATTTTTAATATTATAACTTACAAATTATCGCGGGACAGAATTAAGGATAAATTCTACGTAAGTTTAACAACTACGAAAAGAAACCATTTGCACCGCATTGCCGATCTATATGTATTATATGTATGCATCGTTATCTGAAAAATAAACACACTATTTATTTATAAATTATCATACGTGATCATACGAACGAAACATGTGTTAGTTTCGTTTTGGCTGAATACTTCAGATACAACGGACACACTGTATATGTAACTAATGTGGTGGGACTGTCCCGCATTTATTATTATTGTTGCTGTTACTGTTGTCGACTTGTAAAAAAAAAAATATATGAATATTGCCAATATTTATTGTAATTTAATCAATGTCCCTTACATTTTCTATCCTTTCTGTAATGTCACACAAATTTTGCCGAAACAACATCGCTGTAAAATCTGGGAACAATTCCGTGAGCATTGCCAGAGAATGTCCTGAACGCACCGTGAGCATTGCCAGAGTATGTCCTGAACGCACCGTGAGCATTGCCAGAGTATGTCCTGAACGCACCGTGACCATTACCAGAGAATGACCAGAACGTTCCGTGGAATGTTCCCAAAGGGCGGACATAGGATCCTGCATGGAACATTCCATCAATGTAGCAGGAAGGTTCCTATGCTGCACCGGAACCTTCATGCTACATTGATGGAACCTTCCTGCAATGGAGTGTGCTGTATGGGTTGTGCAATGTTCAAATAATTTGAATAATAAACCTGTAGTACTTCTTCAATCATTTTAATCGTTTCCTCCCCAATCAGAAGCAACATAACCACTTAAAAGATCGTTGTAATCACCTCGAACAAAAGTTAATTTAAGATTAACTGATCCTTTGAGATATCTGAGTACCCGTTTTAAGCATTGTCCTAGATCTTTGTTATTTTTATTTAGATATCGACTCTAAATATTAACGGTTGCGCTTAAATTTATGTTATAACAAAATATGAAATGTTAATACAAAAATGGTCATTTGGCCGGAAGTACCCCACTAGATGATTTTTCTTTATACAAGATCTGACAAAACTGTTAAATTAATAAAAAAAATATTGTTTTTGTTATAAAATTAATAACTACATGAATCGCAAACGTATTCTTCTGGGGTATCGCATCCTGAACATTCTGGCTCACAGTCAGTGTATATACTGTTGTATTCATATTTATCAAAGGGCTTCCGTTTAAATAAATAAATAAATAAAAATTCTTCATGTGCCCATGGACTACATGCTCGATTCAAAATTCATTTTTTTCTATCCCAGTTCGGCGATTCTCGGCGCTTGGCGATCCTCGGCGATCCGCTAGGCGATCCTCGACGAGCCGCTTGGCGATCCTCGACGAGCCGCTAGGCGATCCTCGACGAGCCGCTAGGCGATCCTCGACGAGCCGCTTGGCGATCCTCGGCGATCCTTGGCGAGCCGAGCCGGCTCGCCGATCCACGCGCCGTGTGAACGCTCATGATCGCCGATTCACGAGCTTAGGCGATCCTCGGCGAGCCATGGCTCGCCGATCCTAGTGCCGTCTAATTCCACCTTAATACTCTTGTAATGAAAAAAAAATTGTAAAAATTTTTGTTGCGGAAATCACGTTTTAAGACCTCCTGATCACGTTTTGACTATCTAGAAAAGAGCTTTTTTTTAAATATCTCATGTATTTGTTAACACGATTACCTTTAAACGGCAAAATGGATTTCAATGAAACTTTATATTCTTGTCTTAAGATCCGTTTAGATCACGAAAAATGATAATTACCCGTTATGGTTCTTCGATTTTTCAGATATACGAACTAAATTCTACATAAAAAAAATTAAATAAAGTTCTTCTGTAACTTCTTTAACAAAGAAAAATGTACATTCATAATTGAGGCATTTGATGGAAAAAGGGCACATACGCCAAAATGCCATTTCAAGAAAATCGATTTCAAAGTTTTCATTACAGTACCTATAACTTAATAAAAAGTAATGCAATTAAATCAATTTTTTTTAAGGATGTAGTTACCGTGTTCTGAATACAGAAGTCATGATTTAAATATGATATGTGTCTTTATTTATAAGTTTTAAACAAGTGGTTTATGTGCCCTTTTTCCGTAAATGTGGTAAAGTCGTAACACAATTGCTTCTTTGTTTAGTTATTTAAATATAATTATGTTTGCTTACGTCGTTGCATATTTTTTATACATTGCTTAAATCAAAAATATAAAATGAAGCACAAAAAGAAACAAAAAAATGTTATATTTTACGTAAATAGGTATTAGTTTCTTCGATTTTTTGCAGCAGGCTGTCTTACAAATCAATTTTTTCTTTCCTAAATTAGCTTCTTTCCTTGCGGATTCCTTACTCGCCACACTTTCCATATTTCCTGGCTTACAGAAAATCCTCTATGAAATAAAAGTACTTATTGCACGACAGTATGGTAGCGAAACCGAAAGAAATGTTAATTGTCTTAGTATTAGTAATTTACAATAACTCCCTTACAATCTAAAATACGTAAACATATACATACACATATTAGAAACGCAGTCAAATTTATTCTACATATATTTAATTCTAATATCATACGTAGCATATGCACACGCACACATATACACATGCACGAACGCACGCCCAAGAAAGAAAGAAAAAGATTTAATGCAATTTATACATATTTATTCAGTTTAGCAACACCAGTTCGGAGCGCAGCGCCAAGTATTTCGAATAAAATATTTATTCGTATTGAAATATTTATTTGTATAAAAATAAATCTGCTTAATATTATTTAATACATTTTTTTCTTTGTATACATAGCCATTGTTATAAGTGGCGCAATTTTTTTATATCATTAATTTTATAAAGCTATTAATTAATTTACGACAATGTTTTTAAATGGGATTCTTTTTGATGCATTAATTAAAATGTCCGCGATATGAGTAACGGAATGTATGAACACAGCATTTCAGCTGTGTATGTGAAGTTGTGACATCTTAAGCGCAGTTGGAAAGCTCCGTTATGTACTTGCAGCTCATTTTGATTTCACATATTTTTTTATATTTATTTGATTTCATGTACTTGGCGTATAACATATACCTGAGTTGATTTAAAGGATTTCAGGAAAAAAATTGCTATCTTTTTTCATCCAATGCCTCAATTTCTTGTGTTCATTTTAAATTGCCGTACTTTTTATTTGAGCTATTTCTATTTCTCAAACCTTAAAATGAATGTTTTTATTAAAAGACCAATATTTTGATACTGTACATTGGTAAACTTTGTTAAAATTAGAATCCACTCTTGGCCAGTACCATACACGCTGTAGAAGCCTTCGATAAAAAATATTTTTTTTAAAATGAGAAGTTCCGATCGTGGATTCGCGAAGTACCTACCTTGTGACGTCCCACTATTTTTCGCGCGGTACCATTCTAAAATCTCTATCATAAATATTAAAATCACTCCACCAAAGTCCTTCAAACTCAACTTGGCGTTTGATTCGACGGCAAAGATAAATTTCGCACTCGGTGCTTATTGCCCGATACGTTGCGTTTCCTTTTTTTTATACACAGTTTCGAATAAAATTCTTTTAAATGCCTATGACTGCCTACATCCGTTCACCTACTGACTGCTTCCTTGCCGAGGGGATATACGATCAACAGACTTTATAGCGCTATCGTTCGTACATTATTTTTATTACGATATTCTCAATATATACAAGCAGTAAATTTTTCTTGTTCGTATAATATGTCCGTAACTACTGATTAATAATAGTCAATAATGGTATTTAATAAATAATTATGCTTTATATTTATATTCATATATTCATATGTATAAGTAATATTAAAGTATTCGGTTTGCCGTTTGGAAAGTTGTTATGTGTCTTTATTCCGCGCGTCGTTCGCGACTGCGGTGCCCGTTGCATTTCTCTTATCCCCTTCGAATCTCCTCCCTGCAGAATAATTCCTATCGAGATCGTAGCTTGGCGACCGCTTTGTCCGATCCGTAATAACGGCCAAATTTCATTTACAGTTTACACCGTTCACTCGCGAGGAGAACTTCAACGAACGATCAGCGATTGGGGAAAAGGGGTAAAAGTCCTTCAAACTCAACTCTTACCCCTTTTCCCCAATCGCTGATCACCTTGGCGATGTATCTTAGCGGTCCCCATCTCAAGATGATCGGTACGAAACCTCCTTCGCCTATTCGCCCTACGAGGCACAAGTTCCTCATTCATGTTAAATCTAAACAAGTCCCTCGCCCTAAAACCCCCTTAAATCGAGACCACGTCTCACCCCTTCTCTAAGACCCTCCAAGTCAAGACCACAATTACCCCTTTCCTATTAAAACACCCAAAATCCATTCGCTGGGCTGAGCATCACCTTTTCATGTGCATAAAAACCTCGGAAGGATAATTGCGACGAATATTTGGTGTACGTGACAGAAATTGCGTCTAATAATAGACGCACCTTTTGTAAAAACCCTGGAAGTCCTACCGCGACTTATTTCTTAAATGTGTCAAGGCCGTTACCGCGCGTACCCCCGCGACAAGCATATAAATACGAGGGGACCGAGACAGAAATGCTCTTTCGACAATAATCAATGAAAGAATCATCAACGATAACGTATTCAAAACAGTGCTCTTTCGACAAGCGCTCTTTCAACAATAATCTACGAAAGGACCACAACAAAGACTATTTAAAACAGTGAACCAAATCACCTCGGTAATCATTGTAAGCAATTATAATTACCATTTATACTACAGCATATCACCATTATCCATAATATCTTATATTATTATTATTCTTTTTACTGCTTTCTATATTATTTGTCTTATCAACGCTTATTGCGATCATATTACTTTGTATTCTTAACGCTTATTGCATTTCATATTATTTTGCATTCTAAAGCTTATTGCTTTTCACAATACATATTTTGCATTCTTAACGCTTATTGTAGTTTATATTATTTTGCATTCTAAAGCTTATTGATTTTCATAATATTTTGTATTCTTAACGCTTATTCTATTCCATAATATTTTGTATTATTACGCGTATTGTTTTATATAAAATTTATTGGATTATTTCCATGTGTTTCATGTTCATATTCTTATATTGACATATTTATATAAATGTTATGTGCCTGTGCACATATTCAGGCGTAAAGCTAATAAACATATTTGCTTTAAATCACGCTTCGAACTATTGTGTCTATTCTTCGATTACGAAGACTCCAAACCAAAACAACCTGCAGCAACAGCTCTGCCCTCCTTACTTAAAACGTCCCATCTAACAGTTTTTCATTTTTCAAGATATGTTGAAATATTTTAAGTTCCACGTATCTTTTACCTTTTGGGTAAAGTTAGAAACCCCTACGTGCTTTGTAGAGATCTAGAAACAGTCTAATTTATTCATCCTAACTGCTTTTCAAATAGTTTTACTAGTTTATAATGTCCTATGTATTATCTACTAAATTAGATTGTCCTAAGTTTACGTAAGGTGTTTAATTTTAATGATTTTAAATGTGCTATGCGGGGAGCAAATTCTTCTAAAGTAGACGTTTGTGAAATGGACATTAATAATTTTTTTAATTGGGAAAACTTCACTGCTCAGCACAAATTAAAAAAAAATTCTCCTAAATCATAGATTCATGATTTTGTATCTGTACAATTCACAAGAGGGGAAAAATCTTGAAATATAAAAATGATTTTTCTGCTGAATTTAAGGAGTTAAATTTTCTTAATGCGAAAACAATGAAAACTAAGTTATGAAAACCAAAAGCCAGAGTTCGATGTAAAGGAATTTCAGCAGAGAGAAAAGGAAATTTAATTACGAAATTGTAGTCAATCGCCTTGCCTTTTGGGAATCATTAAACGTGTCTAATAATAATGCCGATGATGATTATTAACTTTAAATCGTTATGTTCCTGTCTATGTTTAATTTGTTCGTATGTTTGTTGTAAGTTGTATGTATATGTTTATTTTTAACTACCTAGTTTATGCCAATGTTATTTTTGTTTAAGTTGTACATTTAAAAGTATGAATTAAACCCGATTTCAAGTGTATGCTATATTAAAATATCCTATCTTACTTGATTTGCTAAGTTAAAATATCCTATCTGGAACATTCAATTAATTGCCACATTAATAATGCATTATATGTCGGTACACGTATGACAAAAAATTATATCAGGCTGCTACGAAATAATGATTACATTTTTTAAATTAAATGAAGAAAAACAAGGATGGCACAAAGGAAATTATTAAACTACAGTTTTCTCGAATGTTTCAAAATGCTAGATAGGACGTTTTAACTAATGAGGGCAGAGCTGATCTCGGTTCGCGAACGCGAAAGTGCTTGCAGTGTTTACTAACGTTCTTTTGCAAGGATCGTATACAGCCGTATGCCTGAACATATTTCGCGGAACTATTACGGATAACTTTTACCTAAATGCAACGATAAATCCAATTACCGGGCCAAACCAAAACAAGTGCTCTAACGGGTGTCTCCCCAGTGCGTATTCGGTTACTAAACCTTCCCTGGTCGATTAGTGTGCTGGATTTCACATTCTCGCCTGAACTCCTTCAAAACCCTCAGTGTGCTGGATTAAAGATTCGCGCCTGACCTTCCCCAAAATCCTCAGTGTGCTGGATTTAAGATTCGCGCCTGACTCTCCATCAAAAACCCTCATAGTGCAGGATTTCAGATTGGCGCCTGACATTCCTTCCTCCCCCCATAGTCATCGTTCCTAAGGACCTCACCCGGGACGTGACAACCTAACGACAAAAGCCTTTTCTGCTGTTCTTCATGCGAGAAAACTTTTTCTTGCCACTCGTGGAACGTTAAAAGGTATGCGGAATCAGCGAGACATAAATATTTGTCATCTAAAAGAATTCCGCGAATACCTGTGTATGGTAAGGTCTCGAGAAAGACTTTTATTCCTCAATGGCTTGAGGATTTCAAGCCCTGGTTGAATAAGGTCGCTGATGATCCTTTTTCGTGTTTCAACTCGATGTTGTCCAAACCGTTCGAGAAAATTGTATTAAGTTTTACATAAAGGCTGCAAACGAAATTAGTGATCGATTGCCAATCGATGACGAATTTCTGAGCAAATTATGTGTTTTTGAGCCTCATTTGGCATTAGTAGATACTAACAGAGACACTTCCTTCAAAAGTGTTCTCTTTATTGCTCAGAAATTGGGCGGTTTCGACGAAGACGGTTTGCAAAAAGAATGGTCGACATTGCATCTGAATTTTGCAAATGCAGACAAGCTTTGTACATTAGCTTTTGATGATGTTTGGAAAACGGTGTTGTTAACGCGAAACGATCAAGGGTCATTTAAATACCTATCCATGTTTGCAGGAATTATTAAATTCCATTAGAAGTCTTCCAAATTCAAACGCCGATGCTGAAAGATCGTTTTCCATGCTTCCCGACATAAAGAACAAGAAACGAAACCGACTTTGTTCGACCCTCGTCAATGCCATTTGCGTAACGAAATCGGCATTAAAGGCGTACGGGGACACAGCTCAGACCATGGAGGTAGATGACATACATCTATCTCGCATGTCATCTGAGCATTTATATCCAATTCTTGCGAAGAAGCAAAAGAGTAGGTTACGTTTACATGCCGCTGATGGCCTCGCGGATGTTCCTTCTACGTCGGGTAATGCAAACTATATAGTGATGTCCAGAATATTATCAATTTCATCCATTTTTTATTTCATTCGATTTTTGGACATCGCGAATATGTAAATAGTTGTTCGATTTACCTCACGCAATTCTTGTTCTATCCTTGCTTCGCTTGCTTGCTGTACATATACCTAATTCATAGAGAGAACTTCGAGATAATTGTACAAATAAATGTATATTCTTAATTATATTCATTTTATATGTAACAATTATCTCGAAATTCTGTCGCATGTATTATAGTAAATTCCTTTGCTTGCTTTCTATCCTTTGGAAATGTAAATAATTGTAGCATTATTTCAGTCCTACATCCTCGTCAATATATCGAACCCAATTGATATATTTACGTGCTGCGTTTCTTTTCTATTTTTGTAATGTTTTTATACATTTTAGTGTACAACATATATCGCGATGTTAGCTATGCATAACCAATTGTTTACATTTCTCTCCCGATCGAAGAGACCACCACTTTCCCGTAGTTTCCATCGAGCGGTAACGTGCACGCTGCGTGTAATTAATTTGTAAATAGTGCGTGATTCTTTGTCGCAACTTGATATAATTATCGAAAAATCTAGCGAGAAATGTGATAACTTTTAGATTTTAGATTTTAGATCACACTCTGAAAAAATATTTTTTATCGAAGGCTTCTATAGCGTGCATGGTACTGGCCAAGAGTGGATTCTAATTTTAACAAAGTTCACCAATGTACAGTATCAAAATATTGGTCTTTTAATAAAAACATTCATTTTAAGGTTTGAGAAATAGAAATTCGAAGAAAAATATGTATGCATTTTTAGCATTTCGTGGCCAAGCTTGTTTTTCTACTCGTAAATCATCAACGGATACCCACGTTGTGCCTTTACCCCTTACCATACTCGTGTAATGACCATCGGCAATACTTTTACCGTGGTGGAAAATTGCTGCCTTAAGTTTATAACACTGATCTACCAATTGTATTTTAGTAGTAGGTATTGCTTTGATGTAGAAATTTTCCACTTTCGTTGTTTCACTACTATCGTGATCGAACAAATGTAATTTTGCAATAAGAATTTGTTTGGAAGCAGTTATATCGATTTTCTTCATTGTGTTTGAATTTGAATTATCACAATTATTGCAAGGATCTTTCACATTTTTCCATCCTGTGAAATTGTATTTTATTATATCTTGAAATTCAAATGATTTTTTTTTAACATCTTGGGCAGTGCAAGATATACCACACAATTTGTACTGATAGTAGTACTTGTGTAATTACACTTTAAACATCTTAATAAAGTTGTAATTTCGTGTTGTACTGCATTCTTAATAAGAATCTCATGATCACAAAGAGAGGTAATAAACTCAGCTGCATCATGTAGCTGATTGTTAACGTATTTTTCTCCTGCGAATTGCCGTAATGATATTATGTTTGGATTTTGATTCGATTTATATTGGTCCATAAAGACTTTTATAATATGATCAGCTTTTTCAGTCGAAAATAAGTTTTTTCTTATGGATGAACAATATAACATACATTGGATTGTGCCATTCGCATAACAAGACACACCATCAGAATTCGGGAGACCTCTTAGGCCCGGTTCAGACGAGCGGTTTGCGGCAGTTTGCCGCCGCGGCAATCTGCCGCGCGCGTTTTAGCAGATCATAGATTTATATGAAGCAGTTCACACGGGACGCAAATTTGAGCGGCTACTAGGCGGCATGTTTGCGTTCGTTTTGACGAACGCACGTCCCGCTTCGCCGCAACTGAACGCTGCCGCAAAGCGGCGAAGCAGTACATTGTTTTATATACAAGCAATTCACACGAGCGTGTTGCGTTTATTTAACGCAAGAAAATGTCCGAAATAGATGTGGAAATATTTATCAACGAAATAAAAAAATATCGAGCCATATGGGATTCTAGTACCGAAGAATACCACAACAAAAATAAGAAGGAGGATGCGTGGGTACAAGTGTGCACCGCAATAAATCCAGATTTTGAAAATTTGTCCGCAAAAGATAAAACAAATTTTGGTAATTATAAATTCCACATATTTTTTATATTATACATACTGTAATATTATTATACATACGGAGAACTACATTAAATAATTATTTTAACACATGAACACATTACAATTTTAATAATAAGATTATACTAAACAATTAAACCATATTATCTTGCCATGATACTTTCCCAATAGGGTAAGTGTGGGTATTACTGCGGATGCCCCAATTACTGCGGATATTCTAAAACAGCTCATATTTAATGTTGGAAAGTATATAATCTCTTGAAAATTTTTGCTAAAATTATTTTAAACTCTATTACAGGCAATTATTAATAAATATGTACAGCAAAGTTA
This sequence comes from Andrena flavipes, assembly GCA_963971345.1. Lineage (NCBI taxonomy): Eukaryota > Metazoa > Arthropoda > Insecta > Hymenoptera > Andrenidae > Andrena > Andrena flavipes. Next base: position 17,260,307 of record OZ020481.1, read on the forward strand.
TTATAAATTTTTTTATCGTAGTTTGAAATGCGTCAAGGCGAAACTTCGGTCGATTTCCGATATGGCGGTCATGAACACCGACTTGAAAAACATTTATATTGGTGTTATTAACAGTAATACATGTAATGTAGCGTTATTGCTCGATAGAAGAAGAGTTGCTTTTTCAGAAAAACAGTCAATGAGTCATCTACATTTTAGTTTTCATTTTTAATTCTCACCGCAGTATTAGGTGCAGTACTTTACACCAAAGCATGCAGTACTGCGGACCGACGACTGCGTAACCTAACCTTTTTTCCGACCGCTTCACTCACGCCACATAACCTTCAAAGTGAGCAGCGGTGTAGGTATACATATCGCGTGGTGCGTGAGTTGGAATTTATAGTTGCAACTGTGTAACAATGCCGAGAAAAAATAAAAGTGATATAAAAGAATCAAAAAATAAGAAAAAACACCACAGACTTTGCTATTCAAAAGAACATTTAGCGTTAGTAACTGGCACGCAGTAATGCATGCATGTCCGCAGTAATACATGCAATGACATTGATCGACAAATCTCTGTGTTTTTAATTAACTGTGCTCATTACCCCGCCCTCATATTTTTTTATGGAATTATTAAGGTCCCACCTTTCTTTTAAAAAAAGAAGGAGGGACTTTCATTCATTGGAATGCCGTATCGAGGGTTCTAAAGTTAACCTACCTTAAAAGTCCGCAGTAATACCCACACTTACCCTATCACTTACAAAATAGTTTGTGAATTCTTGTCGGATTTGGTTTAATTGTCGACCTCCTTGCACAATTACTGGCTCATGTTCTAATTCATAGAAACCTTCAATGGAATAAGTATCTTCTTCCTGGTAACCATCACGGTCTCGAACAAAGTTGTGTAGTACACAACAACATTTAACAATATCTATTGCAAACTGTAACTTAACATTCATTGCTTTATGAAAAATACGCCATTTATTCGACAAAATGCCAAACGTGGACTCTGCATATCTTCTAGCACGACTGAGTCGATAATTGAAAATTCTTTTCTCATGGGACAAAAATTTTCCACTGTAAGGCCTTAATATATGATTGGATAGCGAAAAAGCTTCATCTCCAACAAACATATAGGGCATAGTTGGATCATTTGTTCCGGGTAATGGTTTTCCAGGAGGAATACATAAAGAATTATTCTCTAATTTCTTATAAAATATAGAATTTTCAAATATGGTACTGTCCCCTTCCTTGCCTGGAGAACCAATATCGACATAGAGAAACCTATAGTTGGCATCAGCTATAGCAAACAGAACTATTGAAAAGAAATTTTTGTAATTGTAGTACGTAGAGCCACTCATCGTAGGTTTCGTAATACGTATATGTTTTCCATCAAGGGCTCCTAAACAGTTAGGAAAATTTGTACGGTGTTCAAAATGTTTGGCTGCTTCAAGCCACATATTATATTCATTAAATTTTGGTATACATTCCTCTTTCATAATTGTCCAAATTGTTGAGCAGACCTTTCTTGTGATCAAACATAACGTTGATCGTCCAATTCTGAATGAATAGTGCAAGTCAATTAGGTTGCATCCACTTCCTAAGTACCTATACAAAAACTTTAAATTTTGTTCCAGGTTCACTTTTAATGAAAAAATGGAAAAACTTGAAAGATAATTACGCGAAAAATGTTAAAAAACAATTAAAATCTGGGAGTGCTGCCAAAGGGAGAAAATATATTTATGCACAGCAATTAACATTTTTAAATTCAGCACAAAGTTCAGTAACAACAGAAAATAGTATAACGGAAGAAAATGAGAACGAAGAACAAATAGAAATTTCGAACCCAATCATTCAAATTCAAGAAGACCGTGCATCAAATGAAGAAATTCAAATTCCAAAATCATCGACAAAACGTAAAAGATGTATAGAAGAAGCGATGCTAAAATATATGCGTAATTCCGAAATTCCAAACGATAATAACGATGATACGGCATTTTTTCAATCATTAATTCCCATTTTAAAAGATTTTAGCACAGATCAAAAAATAGAATTTAGGACTGAAGTTTTACACATCCTAAACCAAATTCGAAAAAAAACATGCCTTCTCTTAGTTACCATCAACAACCCCTTCATCCTACAAATAGTAATTTTTATGAACGTTCTTATCAACAATTTGGAACTTATCCACAGTATCAATCCACAACATACAATATGAATGAACATCACGTATTTCCTCCAACATCATCATCAACTACATCAACAGCATCCGAAAGTATTTATCATTTATAAGTTATAAAGTTGTTAATAAATTATTTATTGTTTTATTGTTTACTAGTACAATGTCATTGTTTGTTGGTTAGTTTATTTTGTTTTTTTCGTTTAATTGCTAATTTCATCATCTCTTCTATAAATCATTTACAATTCGTTGTTTGGAATTTTGTCACAGAACTTTTCTTAAAACACTCTTGAAAATTGTATTACACTATTTTTAACAAATAAATGTCCTTCTTACCTCAATGTAACAGCAATCATTTCAAGTGGCGGAATAGCAAGTCTCATGACAGTGTTTTGAGACTTCAAACTTTCAGAAATTTTTGCACTTAATTCATCAAAAGATGTTATGCTCATACGGAAATAATTAAAAAATTTGCTCTCATTCTCTCTCAAATCTATAAACATGGAACTAAATGCTCCTTTAAGAAGTCTTGCACTAATGAAGGGATGTACCTAATATCTTTTTTTCCTAGTACATCGATATAATATTAAATAACTTGCAAAAAGAAAATGAATTCTTTCCCTCTGTTGGTTACGTGTCAGCTCCATAGTTAAATGCAAAATGAAAGCGCAGAACGCAAATCGTGGCGTTGCAAAACCGCTCGTGTGAACTGCTCGAAAAATTTGACGCGCGTCTTGGTGCGGCAGATTGCCGCGGCGGCAAACTGCCGCAAACCGCTCGTCTGAACCGGGCCTTACGTAGTATTGAACGGTATCCACGATGTGATCATTAGTATTCTGACCTTCGGATACATTATAATTAGGTACTGCCCAAACAGCATCACGAACATTGAGAACGCGGTTTTTAGAAATTGAAATAGTCGTAAGATCAGGTCTATATTTTTTTCGCAATCTATTATACTCTATTATAGCCGATTCTTGTGCCTTTACGGAAGATGGATCATAATTGATAAGATGCAGTCCTTGTAATGTGGTCACTCGAGAAAGAGCAACGTAAATTTGTCCGCAAGTAAATATTGAATTACCTGCCTCTATGACAGCATTCTGCAAGCTTACAAGGGGGCCGCATAGGTTATGCAATCGATTCTGGAATGAGACTGGGTGGACATTGTAGTGCACACCTAGTGTTAAAAAGCTGTAAAGGGATTTTGCAAAATGGTCCTTCATTTTCGAGATATTTGAGTTCAAAGTTTTGCGGGACAGTAGTATTTCAGTTGCGCAAACATTCTTACCAAGCACCAGGAATCGAACCGAAGGGACTCCCAGCACCGTAGGCGAACGCCTTATTATCGCAGCTACGACCATTGCTTGGTAAGAATGTTTGCGCAACTGAAATACTACTGTCCCGCAAAACTTTGAACTCAAATTTCTCAAAAACGAAGGCCCATTTTGCAAAATCCCTTTACGGTTTTTTAACACTAGGTGTGCACTACAATGTCCACCCAGTCTCATTCTAGAACCGATTACATAACCTATGCGGCCCCCTTGTTAGTCCTTGACTTTTGTGAATAGTTATACCATAGCTGAGGCAAATCGGAAATTGTTTTCTAATAACGAACGCTCTATCCATTACTTCAAATTTAACACTTACCCGTTCTATCATGTGTTCTTGCCCCGTGGGTAATATAATATTCAATTTTTCAACGTCATTATCAACACCTCGTGTAACTGAAACAAGTTTAGCGATGGTACCGTTGAGAAGACCTAGTGTAACATCAATATTTCTTTTAATCATGATTTGCACTCCTACTTTAACAATTACGACTCTTGCAAGTCCCGCCGTTCGGGAGCTATTATCGTCATTATTGTTTAGTACCTTTGACACTTTTTTTTTCAAGTACGGTGCACAATTCATTGTATCGTGAGCGATCAAATGGATTTCTTCGGACGGAAATCGACTCAGCAATGCAGCGTTCAAAACATCACACTGTACACATGTGGGAAGTAAACACACCGTATTAGATCCCACATTAAGCATGTAATCACTTAATTCCTTTAATCGGTCATTACAATTTGTCGCTTTGAAATTTAATTTCCTCGATTCTAAAAGTTTTGTATCCGAAAGGGTAACTACTCCGGTGCGAATTCTCGACAGGATATCTCTGTAAATATTATCACCCTGCTGTCGCATGTTTATTGTCAATTCGTCATAGCTAAACAAGGCAGACCATAAATTATAAGAACCTAATCCTCCAACATTTTTCTCCATAATTTTATTGGATAATTGTATAAAAGCAGGTTCTTCGTGAACAGGAGGAAGTTGTAGTAAGTCACCAAATAGCAGAATTGGCTTTTTTCCAAACCAAGCATCATCGGAATCTGTAGTATCAAATATTTCTGTAAGTCGCAAATGTATGTACAGGAAAGTTACGTTAGAAACCATCGAAATTTCATCGATAATTACTAAAGCAGCATTTTTGAGTTGATCTCGTACAATTTGAAGGGCTGCATCGCTAAGTTGCCTATAGTGGGCTGTATGCCCATGTTCTACAGGTAATTGAAATAATCGGTGTATGGTAAGACCTTCGATATTAAAAGCTGCGATTCCAGTAGGAGCAGTTACTGCTGTGTCTTTTCCGATAATCTGCTTGACCCAGTGTCTGATAGTTTTTATTAAAAAACTTTTCCCAGTGCCACCTTCTCCACTCACATAAAGTCTGAGAATTTTATCGTTAGACGTCAAGGATTTCGTAACTGTATCAAATATCCGTTTCTGATCATGGTTCAATTCCAAAATCATTTTTTGAATATCACCACAGTCAAATTTGTTTCCCGCGTCTTTGAAATCTTTCATGGCACCAACAGTTTCAACGGGAACACACTCTAATGGGTAATCGCCTTGATCATTTGCTTCTTGTTCTACAGTATTCAACACGTTCTTTTCAATTTCTTCCTTTATATGATCACGCGCTTCTTGAATATCCGTTATTTGTTTGTGATACTGATCTGCTTCTGTCAATAGTGATTGTAGCGACAAAAAAGCTTCCGTATATGTGCTAAATCCATTTTTCAATTCGTCGGTGTTTCTCCAAGGTTGGAATAATAATAATAATGAGAAATAATAATTCTCAGGTTGGGTTTGAACATTGTACTTATAATGATTGATAAGATATCCTCTTTGCCTTTTTTTCAAAAACAAAGATGCACGGATTTCATAATATTCAGTTTTTTCAGACGGTCTAATTTTAGTAACGTCATACCACACAGCAAAATCGTACAGATGCATATATTCTAATTCCTTAGGTCTATTAGGATAGTGATCATCTATGAGGGATGGACAAAATATGTCTGTGGATTCACCTTCCAGCTCCTTAATCTCTGTGTGAGTTTTCAATTTCCTACTTCTCAGTATATTTACATCTAACCATCTAATAGTAGTACTGGAGTCAATGCCATGCAATGATAATCCTAAAAGAGTATCAGCGCATTCAGGTGCTCCACATTCTCTATGATTTAGCATACGCATTCCCAGGTTGTACAAAAGACTAGCCAACGACTTGGTAGAATTTATTGCTGCCATAGTGTCCGTAGCGTAACTTTTTTCCGGCTTTGACATGTACTTAGTACAGTAACATGTTACTAACCCAGTCTTTTCCCCAATATATTGTATATCCATGTTACCTCTCCAAACCGTGAGAACGGCAGCATTATAATCATTGATACGGACTTCCTTCATTGAACGTGGAAGTTCATAGAGTCTACCTTTTGCTTTCAATTGTTTTCTAGCACCTATAGAAACAGCCACATCCCTTATTATCAAAGTATCTGTAACTGGACGTGGAAATGAAAATCTACATACTTTACAGAAAGAATTTTTAGTTTTTTTGTTGCGTAGACAGTAGCTATTGCATTTATGTATTTGATGTGCAATTACACGACTATATAATTCTGGCGACACATGCGGTGATGGCAATCTGCAAGTGACGTATTTCATAATGAATCGTGCTACAACTTCCTTCGAATCTTTGTCGATTACAGGAGCATCTTCAATCCAAATTAAAAGATGAAAATGTTGTGATCCCCTGCTTTGATATTCTCTACGCCAAAAGTAATGAGTGACCTTGCCAATCGGATTGTCGGGCGAACAAGTGAAATCCAGCATAGCGTGGAATGTATTATCTATAAATCGAGCAGTTGAAACGGGATCAGAAGCAATGAGTTTGTTCGGGGACATTTTAGCCACCGATGGGCCGTTTACTTCACGAAGATATTCTATTAAATCTGTCCATAGCCACTCACTCGGACTGAGCGTGAGGAACCATGTAGCTGGTCCATAATGGTGTATCATACAGTTCAAATCATTTCTCGGTTTTCGCCAATACTGTGTTGTATTACGTAATCTGGAAAATATAGTGTTCAAGTTCGTTTGTAGCTGATCTTTAGAGAGTTGCTCTAGAAAACCAGCAGCTGTGTATTTTTCACGTGGATTTACAACGTTCATTTTGTGATAAATTCCAGCGTTCAATTGCCGCATATTGGTATCGTGTAATAAATAAAAAATATATTGCATGTTCAATCGAAATTGCGAATGCTTGGACATCAGTTTGGACTTAATGAATTCGTGATCAGTCAAACGAATCAATCTTTCTTCGTGCTGTCCGTTCATCCCATAAGGATATAAATCTGGGAAACATTTCACATCTAATTGTTCAGCACGATAGCCCAACGGAATATCATGAACTTTAAGCATTTGATAGAGTGCGGCAGCAGATTCATTAACCCTTTTGTCATACATTGGATAAATCGTAAACTGATCATAATATGAATCAGATTGTGACATTTGCGTCAATAATGCACGTTTGTTGTTTTCATCGATATTAAGTGTTTCACCTTCAACTTTCTCGATAGATTCGTTATTATCATTATTATTATCATTGCCAACAACTTCTTCTTGAAATTCTGTATCTGCTAATTTGGCACTCAGCAATAAATCGTGCGATTGTGGTAAAACAATTTCTGAGTATAGAAAATTATTGGCTTTCAACCATACTAAGGCATTCCATACTTTCTTCAAGTCAACTAACTTTTCCCAAACTATTTTAGATTTTGTTGGAACGCCCCGCACCAATATGTATAATTCATGATTTTGATTTAAAGGTTCAGTCGAAGGACAGATTTTTTTTAAATTTTCTTGTAACGGTAAAGGAAGGTGAAATGTTCTCCCCTTTACTTTTGGAAACATATGTTTATGTGGCATATTTTTACGCATTACTGTATCCATTCTCACAATCGTTTGAAACGATTTAGCTCTTTGAATGAGAATTCGTTCGTAATCGTTCAACACTGCTATTTCTGGAACTGAACGTACATCAAGCTTATTTAAAATACATTTTGGTGGAATGAAATCGTTGCGAATTTTATCGTAACAATATTGGCAAATAAAATGCATGTCACCAACTTTGTATCCAATATGATTTAACAATGTTTGCATTACATTTCCCTTATAGGTTCTTTTAGAAATATTAAACTTAAGAACCTCTCTTTTAAAGCAGAGTTTCTCGCAGGAAACACACGGAATGCGTGGTGTGTCCATAGACCGCTTTTTGAAAGCTCTAAATGCTAAATAATATCGAGATATAATCTCTTCTTCGTTCAGGTTTATGTCAGTATTATTTTTTTGTAATGCTTCAGCTTCTTTCCGAGCTTGCAGGGTTATTCGTTCAAGTGTTTCAAGGTCATTATCGTTTAAGGCTTTGTCTAAATTATGTAATTGGTCTTTATAAATGCTCGCTATTTTGTATATCATTCTCTTCAAATGTCGTAAATCCGGAAAGTGAGGTGCCAAAATCTCAATGGCTAAAAAATTGGACTTACATAGTTTAGGGTTTATGTAACAACCATGAGAATGACCAACTTTTTCAGCATGCACTTTATTAGAACAGCTACTGATATGGTTGTTCAACTTATGTACCTTTTTTAATGAGCATTCTAACAATCGTTTGAAGAAATCCTGTAAATTATTCAGAATTTCAACATCTTTTGTTTTACAAAGATAACTACAATGCCATGCTTTTGTCGTCTTCTTCGATTGCAATACAGGTAGAACGTTTATAGCTTTCCCTGCCGAATTCAGTATGATTGATTCAGAACCGGTGAAAGTATGGTACGAACTTTCCGCAAAATATGATTCTGAAGAAGACGTATGTCTGGATTCTCCACACAAAGCATTGGGTGCGTTCAGCCGACAAAACCGGTGAGTAACCGGTGATCAGTGTATCTCGCGGGAATATAAAAAAAAATGGATCCAGCAGTACTAATTGCTTTGGATAATGGGTTCGATAACAATTTAATAAGGATATTAATAGATGATTTGATGGAACCAATTAACAATGATTTAATAATAAGAGAACGCGGCGTTAGATCGAAAAATGAAAATTATGCAGAGGTTATAGTTCCTGTGAGTGTCACACTTTCTTAACAAACTTTCAATGATAATTTTTCTTTAGGTCACATACAAAGCGCAGACTTTATGTTGTTTATTATTAGAAGCATGTTTTAACATAAATTATTAGAATTATAAAGCAAAACTTAAGTCATATATGACCCATGCAGCATTCAACAGGTTAATAGAATATAGGTTATAAATATAAATAAAAATATTTTTGATCGAATACCTGTTGATAATTTATAATGTTCGTCCATCGTAGTGTGGATTGCATATACTTTATCATTATAAGTATATTCAGCAATATAAATGGTACTATTTGTATTACCATTATTTTCAACGGGCGCCGACATCGTGGAAGTAATACTGATCACTGATCACTCATGTACACTCGGTTCAAACGATTGTGGCCGATCGAGTTTCGATTGCATTCGAGCTCACTAGGGCTGGCTTTTTCACATCGCTACGATTCTACAGTATTTCGTGAATATGGTGGGGGCACTGCCAAGCCATAGGTTCCCGTTGGCAGTGGTCCCACCATATTCACGAAATACTGTAGAATCGTAGCGATGTGAAAAAGCCAGCCCTAGTGAGCTCGAATGCAATCGAAACTCGATCGGCCACAATCGTTTGAGCCGAGTGTACCGTAGTTTCCTTCCGGTACAAAAAATGGCGACTGGTAAGTAACCGGTGGGTGATTTCCCTAGATTTTACTCGCGTCGACCAATGAACGAGCGAGTACAATCTAGTGAGATCACTCACCGGTTACTTACCGGTTTTGTCGGCTGAACGCACCCATTAATCCTGTCATCAACTTCTAAACATTCTGCTGCGCGCGTTAAAGAAACTTCCACTTTTTCTTTACAATCTTGCAACAGTTTCCTCATTTTCAAAATGTACTTTTGCCGAATATGAAAACACCATTTTATTATACGTTCAGCTTCTAATCTACTCGCTTCTCCGGACGGCATGTTAATAATTTTTGAAAGTTTTCTAATATAAGTTTCTTTGTTATTTTTGATTGCTATATTGTTACTTGTTACAGCAATATAACGATACTTTTTTATTATTCGCAAAGCAGCACGACGTTTTGCTACTTTATTATAATCATCTCCTTTACGTATTTTATGATACTTTTTTATTATTCGCAAAGCAGCACGACGTTTTGCTACTTTATTATAATCATCTCCTTTACGTATTTTATGATAATATAACTTCCGCTTTTTGGAGATAACTTCTTTATTTAGCTGATCATAATTTCTTTGCTTTCCGCATTTCACTTCTTTATTTGCGTCATAATGCACTTTTCTCTTTTTTATAGTACCTTCTTTATTTGCATCATAATACACTTTTTTCTTTTTTATTATACCATCTTTATTTGCGTCATAATACACTTTTGCCTTTTTGAATATACCTTCTTTATTTTCCTGATAATAATTTTTTCGCTTTCCGCATTTCACTTCTTTATTTGTGTCATAATGCATTTTTTTCTTTTTTATTATACCTTCTTTGTGTGCGTTATAATATTCATTATTATAAAGTTTTATGCTTTCCTCCCCTTTTTTACACTCTTTGCCTTGTTTCGTGTTACACTCCCCTTTCTTTGCTTCATAAACAGCTTTTCTTTTTAAATTAATTTCCTCTTTATGTTTTTTATAATAATCAGACATGTATTCCGTCCTATTTCTTGGTAGGTCTACATTGCTGATTTTTGGCTTCGAAACTAATGGGGAATCTGTCTGAATTACATTTTTTGTATATATGGTGCCTTCTTTGTCATTAAGTACTATTTTTGCAACTGGGGATATTTTATTATCTGTTTCGGTAGTAATGTAACCTTTACCGATTTTAAGTGGAGGATCCTTTCCACAAGAAGGATTTTTATTAATTGTACTACCAATTGCAGATTCATATTCGTGCACACAACGTGTTAATTGTTGGTCCGGAATGCATGGAAAATGTTCTATACGATTCGATCGAAACATTTGGAGCAAATGTTGACGCATCAACGCATGTTTGTAGGTTATTTTGTCTGGTAATATTTTGAATAATAACGAGATAGCAAATGCGATTGCAAAAACTCTGCAATCCCGATAGTTGGGTTGAGCTTGTACACGTGGAAATTTAATAAATTTTTCGTCAATTGCACCGTCATGTTTGTTCAAAAAAGGGTATAACTTCTGCAGAAAAATTTTATGATGACTATGCAACTTCGAGAAATTAAGAGAATCATAAATGTAAACTCTTCTTTCATCATGTTTATAGAAGCTACAAACCCAATGTCCCCCTGCATTGGTTCCAAATTCTTCGCTTTGGTGCAAAATCTGTATATGATCCTGATTTTCAGGAACTGGTTGAATTGTACCAGGCAATTGAACTCTCCACGTCTCGCGTGGTTTATAGGGGAGAGTCGTACAGTACCGACCAAAGCTAGTTCTCGCTTCTTCCGCCAGATATAAGCGTTTTACTTGAATAAACAAATAAAAATCACAATTCTCTATAACCTATTTCGGAATCATATCGTTTACTCCATTGCGCTTGATGTAATGAGACATTAAACATATTCGTTGACATTCAATAGGTTAAAAGTTATTTTGCAAAGCCGATTTTTTGTTTCTCAGGTAAGTAAATGATTATGCTGTATGATGTGTACTGTCTCTAGTCTATTAAGTTTAATAAAACACTCTAGTTTTTCAATATTTTTTGGTACTTAATATACCATGACCTAAAATGTTCCCACATGTTTATCGTACAGTACCGACCATCCGACTGTCGTGCAGTACCGACCAACAGACTGTCAACCAGTAGCTAAAAAAGAATTAAAGAAAAGCCAATAAACGAAAGTGTAAAAGAAGCAAAGAAAAGAAAAGCTAAAAAACAATTAAGGAAACCTCAGAAAAACTTGAAAAGAAGAAAATTAGGGGATGAATTAAATAAGGATAGGTATGATAACCGACCAAACTGGAAACTAGGAATTAATAAAGAAGTTACCCACTGTGTGATTTGCAAGGAATCACTTGACGAAGATTGGGTGCAGTGTATCGAATGTGAAGGTTGGGCACACGTCGAATGCACAAATCAGGAAAATATTAATTATTTTATTTGCGATGTTTGTATTAATAAAATTTAAAAAAATCTTCTATTGTAACAATTAAATGTCTTTTCATTAACATTGTTAGTCATTTAGACTTAAAAATCTACTAATTTAACAGTTGGTTGGTACTGGACTACACTTTTTCGTTTCCTAGAAATTACAACTTTTTTACTTTCGCAAATTATCAATTCTTATTATTAAATTTCACAAAAATAATTTCCCCTCTCTTATTAAGTTCTATCTATACTACAAACACGTTTTTGAATTTTTGATTTTTATCGACTCCAGCCGAAGATATAACCAAAAAAGTTAGAGGGGTCGGTACTGCACGACTCTCCCCTAATTAGAGTTAGCTGCCAATAATTGGTGAAAATATTCAATATGATCATCTGTTAACCATTCGCCTCTATTGATAATTTGCATACTTTTTAAATTGAGTGGTAAGAGTCTATTATTATTAATTACAGACATGATGAATTATACTTTTATATTTCAAATATACTATTCTATTCTATTCTATTCTATTCTATTCTATTCTATTCTATTCTATTCTATTCACAGCTTCAGCAGCTGAAATTACACTTTGTGATAACTAGTGTATTATATTATGTAAGTTAAGAATGCTTCGCATTAGTTCAGCGCCTAAGCAGCTGAGAATTTCGGCGCATCAGCAGCCGATAGTTTCAACGCATAAGCAGCCAATGATTTCGGCGCATAAGCAGCCGAGAGTTTTGGCGCATAAGCAGCAGAAACTATTAGAATATTAAAAGAAAGGAGGAAGAAAGACAGGAAAGGGGAAAGAGAAACAAAGAGAGGTTAGAAAGTATTATTATAAAGTAATAGAATAGAAAGGATGATCCAACGATGTTTTTTAAATTAAATGTCCACGATCTGAAAATATAATAATTTATCCATGTATTAATTTGATTAATTATTAGACAATTTCAAATGGAGTAATCCAGTCTTACCTAAAACTTATCTGATGAACATATCAATCTCAAATAAACGATTTTTTTATTATATTTTATAATTATAAATAAATATCTACGATCTGAAAATAATAAGTTATGAATATATTAGCTTGATTAATTATTAGAAAATTTCAAATGAAATAATCCAGTCTTACCTAAAACTTAGCTGATGAATATTTTTTATATTTATAATATACTATCAGGGTTAATCACAATTAAAATATGAGTGAATATATTAGCTTAATAACTCAACACGCTTGCCAATTGGCCGTGCGGTTACATCATGGACCTCGGTGTAATAGGAAGGTGTCCCAACAACATATTTCTATATATGAATTTGAACCATAGAGCCTACGAAAAAATGAGCTCCGGTCGTCCGCTTCGTTTTGTGCGGGCGAGTCTTCTTTACCCTCGCCTAACGCAAAACGTAATAAAGAAAGATTTCGATAATTAGCAGTATCGATCGATATTTACTAAAACGTGCGCTTTGATCGTCGACGTCGGGCGAGATATTTTTTACCCTCGCTTAACGCGAAACGTAATGAAGAAACATTTCAATAATTAGCAGTATCGATCGATATTTACTAAAACGTGCGCTTTGATTATCGATGTCGGGCGAGATCTTCTTTACCCTCGCTTAACGCGAAATGTAATGAAGAAAGATTTCGATAATTAGCAGTATCGATCGATATTTACTAGAACGTGCGCTTTGATCGTCGAATGTTTACCTTGCATCTGGGCAAGCTTCAGCTTCTTCTTGTTCTTCGTACACACGGTTCAAACGATTGTGGCCGATCGAGTTTCGATTGCATTCGAGCTCACTAGGGCTGGCTTTTTCACATCGCTACGATTCTACAGTATTTCGTGAATATGGGGGGGGGCACTGCCAAGTGCCAACGGGAACCTGTGGCTTGGCAGTGCCCCCACCATATTCACGAAATACTGTAGAATCGTAGCGATGTAAAAAAGCCAGCCCTAGTGAGCTCGAATGCAATCGAAACTCGATCGGCCACAATCGTTTGAGCCGAGTGTACGACGCCACGACACGCCACGACGTACAAGATGTCTTCGCATCATAAAAATGTAAGTAATAAAAATAAATATACTCATAGCAGAGTTAAATCGGGAATCCCCCGGAAAGCTAAGCTAAGCTATGCTATGCGATGCTATGTTTTAACTTAGCTTTTGATGGAAACGGTTCCATAAGAATGTATTGAAGCTAATTTTTTTAAAACGTAGCGTGGCATAGCATCGTATAGAATAGCATCGCATAGCATAGCATAGCATAGCATCGCATAGCTTAACTTCCCGGTGGATTTTTAATTCGCCACTTTTATTCGTGGGAATTTATTTCATGTCACGAATAAAACTAACGAATGTGCATGTAACCTGCAACATTTTGAAAGTCTTTGCCTATGTCATTTAGCTTTTTGGCTAATTAATGGTTTATTCATTTTTGCAGAAAATACAGCACGCCTCAAACGAGGATGCCTCAAATATGATGGAGCTCCAAGAGGAGGACGCCCTTCTGTTTGGTAAGTTTTATTAACGATTAACGATAAATTTACAGAAAAATTAAATTAAATAATAATATTAATCACATTAATTTTTCCAGGATCTAATGATAGTGAAAACCTATTCATTGGGGGGCAAGACGCAGCGCCGACCCCGAGGGCGGCTGAACCCCCACCAGCGCCGACCCTGAGGGCGGCTGAACCCCCACCAGCGCCAACCCCGAAGGCGGCTGTACCCTCACCAGCGCCGACCCCGAGAGCGGCTCAACCCCCACCAGCACCGACCCAGGGGAATGAACAACCAGCGGGGCAACGCCGCACAGTGGTCGAAAATGACACAGTCGGCGTCAAAAATCAATTCCCACGCCAAATCGAAAGGAAAATTAACGCCCCCTGGTGTACTAGGGTATTAGGTATCGCTGATTACGAATCCGTTGCAGGATTTTTGAAAAAGAAGATGGCGGATCCAGTATGGCCGCTCAAAGTTGACAAAAATTGGAAAAATACGAATCCTACGAACGAAACACGTTGTTTATTCAAAACCTACAGCTATAACTATATATTTTATGAATCTAGAAATGTGCATCACACTCTATAGAATAATATTCTAATGAATAGTTGTTAAAAAATTATTGTTAACAATAAAAAAAACAACATTATTTACTAATTTTATCATTTCCGCGACAAATACTGCAAATACGTGATTAATCTAACCATTGAATATTTATCGGAGACGAAAATAAAGATTATTGTCATAAAAAAATGTTAGTATAATTGTTTATTAATAATTTGTTTAAACAATTTTTTAACAAAGTGACTGAAATCCATTTCATACAATCAAATTGATCATATTTTGTTGTAATATTAATATAAACAATTAATAACAATTAATTGTTATTAAACAATTTGTTAACATAATAGATTTCAGTAATATTCAACAAGATAAGTGTAATTTGGAAGGTACATTGTTTTTATGACGTAGGTACCCACTAAGTAAGGATTCTTGGAAATTTCATCCGCAAGGGGGTGAAAAGGGGTAAAATTTATTTTCTCGGACTCCTTAATATCTCTTAGGTCCGATTAGATGTCACCTTGGTTTTCATTTACAACGGTTGCCCATACAAATACCTAAAACTCAATTTCAGGATTTTGCTCTAATCAACCCCTAAGGGGGTGAAAAGGGGTATAATTTGTTTTCACGGATCCCTCAAAAGCTCTTCGGTCCGATTCGATATCGATACTTGGTTTAAGCTTAGCAACACAAATGCCTCAAAACCAATTCCAAATTTTTACCCTATTCAACCCTTAAAGGGTTAACTCTGAATATGGTGTACTAAGTAAGTGTGCATTGAATTGGGGCATCTTAAGTTTTGAATAGTAGGTGTGAACGAACATATACCTACATATATCAATATCCGTTATACGGAGGTTACTTTACCGAAATTATATAAAAAATTGCTACAAAAAGCAGATATAAAAGTAATTCCTTTTAATTATTCTACCGTAGCGAAGCACGCGTATTTTTCTATACATAAATAAAAACCCTAAACCCAGTACTTGAACTTTTTAAACTTTTTTTTACATTTTTCAATTTTATAATTTTTTCCGTGTTTTTTTTTATAATTTTTTGTTTACTTGAAGTTTATTAAATAAAATAATATTTATATTGATTAATGGTTTGTTATAACTAAAACTCATCGGCTGAATTTTCGTCATCCGACTCTTGTTCATTATTATTGGAAGAAATTAATAAGTTTTTAACTTGTTCACACAAGTCTTTAATTTTGTTTTGTTTGTGGACCCTCAAACCACTTATTATTGGGTCGGATGAAACCAACATAAAGTGCATTATGTCTTCATTACTGTCACGCCGCCCGACACTAAATCGTTACCCAGCAATTCGATGCTTCACATCCGATAGAACTCTAGACATAATGATAAGAATCGCCCCTCCACTCTGTAAATTCCAATACGAATAATCGATTCCGTTGTCAAGTGAAAATAAATGAAAGTCAGTCGTTGCAAGCCTATTGTCGTGTGACGTTCATTCTGCCCGACTCCAAGTCTAATTAATAGATAAGCGTACTGCGTGAGCCGAAATTATTATTAGACAGCGTCTACCTCTAAGGAGTTGTCGCGTTGCGAGTCCTATTTAGAAATAAAACATTATTTTATTTCACTTTCACTGGTTCCACGTGCTATTTCGAGCCGTCCAGCAGAACACGTGCGAACCAATATACAGTAATGACTCGTTAGTGTCCCGTTTTTACCATGCGTTATAATCACGCTCACTATCCCCACCATTTCTTGGAATCCTTCAGTCGAGAGTGAGAGAACGAAAGAGACGACGGCAACTTCGTGTCAACTGTTTCGTTCCCTCTCGCTCGGCTCTGGGATTTTCTCACTCGCGGCATCGGCCGCACGGAATAGTCTTAGAGCATATACTACTCTAAGGAAATAGTGTCCACATCGCGTTAGTATCACGCAGCCAGCCCCGATCGTCGTGATTCTAACGAGACATTACTGTACTGTGTCACCAAATTTGGGTATTTCCCCGTGACATTACAAACAAAACGTGAAAACAGTCTACTAAACCGTAACCTAGCCTGTTTAAAAATTTTATTATTGGCTTCTTGAGCTTCCTCGGGTAACCAACCAATGGGTAGCCCAAAAACCTTCATTATATTTGCACCGTGTATCAAAACTTTGTGTACACATGGAGGCATTTTGTACCAATCGTATAAGTCAAAGAATAATGTTGCGGTGTCAAGTGTGTACTTTTCAAACTTATCAAAGTCAATGTCGTACCCACTTGTCAAAACTTGTAAAATAATAGAAAATCGTTCTATTAAACGAATGTCTACTCCTGTTGCGTTTGCCGCTTTCTCGGGGTCATCAAAAAATCGCCTGGCTGTATTTCCATCATTGGTTGTTCCGTGACCCTGTTTCACCACATCTACAATCAGTGACATTTCCGATCGTATACGGTCTTGCACCAGGTTTTTTCGTTCCTCTTTTAACTGCTTATCATCTCCTTTAGCGTAAAATTTTTCGAAATCTAAATTGTAGGCGATGTGCAGAATACATTCCATGAATCTAATACGACAATGGAGAGTCGATAGCCCGTAATAGTAATGGTTTTCTTCAACGGGCAGTTTTTGAAGAAGGTCTAATTTATTCATTTGATTTGGGGTTGCTCTACATATGTTGCAAGATGTCGAAGTTAACTACACTAGTTACATACTAAATGGAACTGCGCCTGCGTCAGTCTCGCGCACATAACCACCGCTCCTGTAGGTGTTTCCCCCTCCATTAGCGGTAGCTTAGCCCGCCGATCTCTAGTGGGGAGAGCGCCGAACTCGCATGGGCCAAACGAAGCACTGCACGCTAGTCACACTCCGAGGATTTCGCAACCACTATTTTTCCTTTTTAGAACTATTTCCCAATTTTTTCCCAAACCTTTATCAAAGCTTTTACTGCTTTTTTATATAAAAATTCTATTTCAGTCCTTTTCAGGACTATTTCCTATTTCCTTTTAAACATTCTTTTTAAATATCGAGTTTTCATTTTAGTTTTGATTTATTATTGAGTTTGTATTTTCAAAATTATATTAAGTTAGACAATGTCGATTTTTACAATTGAACAAAAACAGTTGTGTGAATGGTTATGGTCTGAAACAAATAAAAGAAAATCGAGGTTAGATGTAATAATGAATAGGATCAAAAACACATACAACTATGATTCTCAACATCTGCACCAACTTCGTGAGTTTATTAATAAAACTTTTATCAGGCAGTATTCCAAATACTGGGCGAGTGTTAAACGGGTGCGTTTTGATTTTGAAAGAAAGTATAATGATTTCCTGACTAAAGAACTGGAATATGTATTCGAAGATCAGAATTCTGCTGATTTAAATGAAAGTACACCACCTAATATCGAAAGAAGTCGTGGTCGTCCGCGTGTAAAGAATGAGGAATGCAGTCTTAGAACACAACAGAGACGTGCCCAAGAACTTCGAAGAAATTATAGCCAGAATATTTTATCAAAAGCTGTTATTCCATTTCAAGACCCCACGGTGGAGGGCGTGGAAATAACAGAGTCTGTAATGACCAAGAATTATGATAATGATTTTATAAATAAAAATTTAGCAATGTATATGGATATTGGATTAACGAAAGGTAAGTATGAAAATCTTCGTAAGCATAATTTTATTTTATTTGGCAATAAGCAGTATCCTCCGTACGAGAAAATATTGTTAGGAAAGCAACAGTGCTATCCTGAAAATATAACCATCACTGAGACTGGTGCTGCAGTTGAGTTACAATCGCTGTTGGATCTTACTGTTGTAAGAATTTTTTCATTAATTTCAAAGGAAAATTTAAAAACCGTTACGAAAAAACAACTAATTCTACATGGGAAATGGGGTTTAGATGGTGCTTCCGGTCAACAGGTGTTTAAGCAAAAGTGGGACAATAATGAATCAGTAAATATTGATAGATCGATATTTATGGTATTGTAACGTCCCACAGGGACTCAAACCAACAATTACCGACCGTCGATAAAGTAGAATCGATCTACACTACCGCAGAGCAAATCTGTAATACCGCGCAGGCTCATTGCACATACTTTTAGTTGTAAATTGTAAACTAAACAAATATTAGAGAAATAATTATTGTAGGGATGTTAAGAATAATTAATTAGAATTACTGACAAAAGCGCAAAACAAAATAATATATAATAAGCAAGAAAACTGCGAAATAAGAAATATCGACACACTGCGCATGCGCCAGCCCGCCAATTCTCCAGTATAAAAGGAGACGCACGCAGCACTCAGCGCGCTCATTCGAATACTGATACGTTCTTGCAACTAGCGAATACTAGTTCCTGGAGGTAGCTTAAGTATTATCCAGTGGGATTTCAGCTCGCTCCGGAAACGGTAGCGGCTTGTTCTCAGTGTACAAGATACTGGTGCTCCTTTTTGGATCTTTTATTTAATGGTTAAGAACTCAGATACGTTCTTGCAACTAACGAATGCTAGTTCCTGGAGGTAGCTTAAGTATTATCCAGTAGGATTTCAGCTCGCTCCGGAAACGGTAGCGGCTGGTTCTCAGTGTACAAGATACTGGTGCTCCTTTTTGGATCTTTTATTTAATGGTTAAGAACTCAGATACGTTCTTGCAACTAACGAATGCTAGTTCCTGGAGGTAGCTTAAGTATTATCCAGTAGAATTTCAGCACGCTCCGGAAACGGTAGCGACTGGTTCTCAGTGTACAAGATACTGGTGCTCCTTTTTGGATCTATCATTTAATAGTTGAGAACTTTGTTTTTGCGGAGGTCTCAAGCGTTGCTCCTACTAGTAGGCAGCAGCTTAACCGCTTAGCAAAGACAAAGTCTACAGAACAGTAAATTAAGAACTCTGCCAAGAATGACGGGAACCGCTCCGGAAACGGTAGCGGCCGAACTTACAGCAGTAGCACACACATATATATATATATCCAATTTTATATAGCGCATTAGGATACATTAGCATAAAAAAAACCAAAAAACCAAAAAAACACAAAAACACAATATATATAATCGTAGTTGTAAGCTATATTAACGTTATTGTTATTAGTTTAAGTGTTATTTGAATAAAGACATTGTTAAGTTTAAGTTGGATTTCACTCCTTCATTCCATACGGAACCCCCACCTATCCTATTCTCGGAGGAAGCCGCTCTCCTCTCGAGAACCTGTCTACATTCAGTCGTCCCTGAACAGCTGAACGTTACAGGTCGGATTATTTTTGGTGACAGCGGTGGGATATTTCGTTGAGAAGGATATTTTCGCTTAGTAAAATAACTCCAAAAGTGAGTATTTTCTTAGAAATTTTTTTTTTCTTTCCTTAAATTTTGTGGAAACTTAAAACTTTACAATGCCTGACACAATTGGAGAAAAAATGGCTGCTTTAGCAATCAATACAGAGACTCAAGCAGGTCCAGAAAATATAAACACTCCAGTAACATCAGAAACGGAAAATACTCCAGAAACTTCAAATCCTCAAATTAATACGAATACAGCTACGAATGTATATCCTCATTTACCACACATTAGTTTACGCGATACGGCCGACACAGTACCTTCTTTCGATGGTAGAAATATACCATTACATCAATTTATTAAAAGTTGTCGAAATGCACGGCGCATGATAAATTCTAACGCAGAATATGGATTAGTTCAACTAATAAAAAATAAGCTTTACGGACAAGCTTCAAGAGTAGTTTTAAGCGGAGATTACAACACAATCAGTGACCTTACAAATGTATTAACCTCTCGTTTTGCTCCAATACACACATCAATTCAATTATACGGCGAATTATCAAAAATTGCGCAACTATCGAATGAAACCACAGTAGATTATAGTAGCCGCGTATCTAATTTACTTTTACAAATCAGACATTGTATCACAATAGAAGTACCAGGACATGAAGCTCAATTTAATATAAATGCAGAACAAAATGCTGTTAAAGCCTTTCTAACGGGTTTAAAAATCGAGATATATCAAGAGACACGGTAGTGTCTCGCGCCAAGTATGTATAGTATATGCGCAGCGCAAGACACACCAGTGTCTATATTACGCCGCGACCCGCTATCAAGAACCCTCAGATTACCGAATCTCAATAACGGCTGATCCGATTAGCTTTTTAATGGTCTTAATGGATAGCTTGGGTTTGATTTACATAAGAAAAGTGTCTTCGTTTTGTTCCTACGTGCCATATGAGCTGAGATATTCCGATGTAAAGTTGGAATTTGCCGAATTCTATGTTCTGAAAATTAAGAATCGTCGTCGTCGTCGTCGTCGTCGTAAAGGTGGCCGTTCCAATGAGCGGCTGGAGCCGCCAGCGACCGCGACTGGCGGCTAGAGCCGCCAGCGACTGTAGCCGCCGTAGACTGGTACAATGGAAAAGCATTCATCCCAACTCCTATGGGCGACTGCGACTGCTGTGGCCGCGCCAGGATTGCTATAGCCTATGCGCGTCTGGTTCATGAGCAGCCTAGGCTACTTGAGACACAACACAATGCCATGAGTGTCTGTTTTCCGCCATAACGGCAGAATCTACTAGTCGCACAGCGACTGTCGCTCTACTGCTCCAGAAGCAGTCTAGCGACTCTAGCCGCTCTGCGACTCTAACCGCTCTGCGATCCGTGTTCACATTCGGACAGATTATCCAGAAATAAGGAAAGAAATCAGAATTCATAACTTATGGAAATATGTTGTTTTTATATATTTCTTGTAAACTAATAATATGAGCTCTTGTAAACAAAGGTAAAAATATCATGACGGCTACATCTGATCTGCGTGTAAACACATGTCAATCATGAACAGAAACCAAGTTCCGAGTGTTCGTTTCTCGCTTCTTTCTGGCCGAAGGGGGGAGCGAGATGGAACGCTTTGCATGCGCGAGCGTCAAAATTTTGCGAAACGGTTTCCGTGCTCACATTGTGGACTCGTGACCATTGCGCACGCTTGTCGCGTACGCAAAGGACGGAGTGTCACGGCATCCGAAAGACGGAGCGAGACAAAACATCAACGCGTGTTCTGTCTCGTACCGCCCTTGCTAGCTTCAAGAGTGAAACAAAAGTGGTAGGGATAGCGAAAAACCCACATCGTGTACACCAAACCGAGTCCACAGCGAGGAAATACTGTATTTCTTAACGTATTGGAGCCCTATGGTATACCTTACCTGGCGTGCTTTGTTTTTATATTCGAGCGAACAGGAGGAACCTTCTCCCTCTTGACGAAATCGAGGGGGAAATTCCCACATCTGGTTGCCAGAAACTAACCAGGCTGATCAGCCAGAGTGTCTTGCTGCGTCGCCGTACCGTCCCGCGAGTCGGTGGTTGACAACGGTAGATACCTGCTACCCCCCGATAGAGCAATATACGGATTAACTCAGACCGAAGAATTCCTAAAAGTCTTAAAGACGGTACCATGTTCTTGATTGCTCTTTAGAATGCTGGCAACCAGATGTTGTCGAAGCCGTCTTCGAAAATACCAAATTGCCGGCCATAAACAATAAATGAATTTTCGCTTCGCTCTCAACTGTTACCTCTCAGAGGCTGCTTCCTTTGGGTTAATGAAGGACACAACATAAAGGCAAAATACAGAACTCAAGATAAAGGTCAAAATTATAATAAAAATTGAAAATACAATTAAAAGCGGTCTTTTCCTTAATCCCTATGTCAGCGGGTGGTAGAACACAGGACCAAATGGGGTAATCATCTGGCTGCGCATGGCCCAGCCTGCGTCGACTTCCCTTCGAATTGAAGACGGATACCTTATCGCTTGATTATATACACGCGCTCGAATAGTAAAACAAAAGCACGCGCGACGTATCGGGTGCAAGAAAAGATGGGCCACAGGAATGTCATTATATTTGCACCAATCGGACCTGCATTCCTTGCAGGCGCAAAGTTTTCACCTCTTCATAGTGACATATCCCCCCTATGACCAACCATTTCTTGCATCCAATACGTCGCGCGTACTTTTATTGGGATATTCGAACGCGTGCACGTACTCGAGAGATAAGTGATCTATCTCGAATTTGTAGGGACGATGACGCGATGTATGCGGTTATTTATTTATATTTACGTTTCTATTTTTCAAAAAGCATGTATTTCACTTTTGATAACTCACGAATACTGTACATATAATAAATTGACACAGAAAAAAATATATTCCTAATGTTACAGTCACACTGAGTAAAAGTAGCCTACAGACTACCTTTCCAATAAGTTTACTCTCCTGCTTCTGTAATACTAGCGATTCTCGGGGGGGGGGGGGGGGGGGGATTTGTAGCAAAAGTATCAGACTTAAAAATATTAAATTATGCGTCACTAGAAAGGAATAGGTTTATCCTATTTTTTGCCACAATTTAATTCCGATATTTTAAAAGAACCACCCAAATGCCATTGACTTCTTCAATCCGGCAGATAAACAGACCACGATGTACATATAAGAAAAATGGCTAGTCTTTCACTGTCTTCGACGGTCCTCGAGACCTCATACAACAATAGACCCTCATTTCAAGTGCTCGAAAAGGGCCTCCTGTGGTGTGGCGCGTCGTTGCAGCAGAGGTGGGGGCCATGGTGTCGACGCTTAGGTATAGGAAATACCATTTGCGACGACGCCAGTTGCAATCGCTTGGCGGCTGTAGCCGCCAGTCGCAGTCGCTGGCGGCTCCAGCCGCTCATTGGAACGGCCACCTTAAAGTGTAGGCAAGAGGGGAACATGAAATGGAGAGGAAATGTCTCCAATATGCACGTCTTTCATTGGATGAAGGTTTCGGCATTCGGCCAATCGCGTAACGAATTGTTGTCACGTGACAGCCAGACTTTAGACCGTCGAGGTAGACGTAACCTAGCTAATGTCAAACAGTTATAACCTTCCAAGTGTCAGATAAGGAAACTTACAAATTGTTTAAATGTCACGAGTTTTTACACCATAGAGCACACTGAATTATTGTCTCAATTAACAAGGTAAGTCGCCAAAATTTTTTAATAGACTATTTATGTACAGCTTATAGAAACGGACGGGACGGACAGACTTGGAAGTTGTCCGGAGAATGTTCGACAGAGAAGCATCTTCTTTCGCACAAGTGTCTACAAAATAATATATTGTTTTTATACCAGCAAACTATTTTTACATTAGAGTTTTTATGTAAAGCTTATAGAAACGAAGGGGACGCACGGGCTTGGAGAGAAATAAAGGAGACGCACAGGCTTGGATAAAAATGAAAGGAACGCACAAGCTTGGATAGAAATGAAGGGGATGCACAGGGTTGGAGGTTGTCCGGAGAAGGTTAGATAGACAGAGGAGCATCTTGTGTCGCACAAGTTTCTGGAAATTTGTCAAATAAGGTAAATCGATAAAATTTTTCAAATTAGCGTAGCATTAAGAATTAAGAAAATTAAGGTGTACTGCTTACAACGTAGAGCAAGTGACATTAATGAAGAAAGTACACTGAAAACGCATCTCCCTTTATACTTTTCAATCTTTTGTGAAAGATATTCATAATACTTTATTAAAATCCACAGTAGTTCCCACGCTATTCATTAATTTTATTAGTTTCCCATTAACAATATTTCAATTAACATACTAAATTAATTTTAGTCCAACACCAATAAATTTATTGTGCGTTAAAGATATTGGATCTCTTACTTCATGTTCGCTAAATTACCATTAGCATTTAAATTTCCTGCAACAAGACTTTCTGTCATGCGCACTGACCTCCTTCGGACACATTATGTAGTCTCTACACTTACTATAACAAAGCGTGACTCTATTTCTATATAAGTTCTACGTTAAGTTGTAACTAAAATGTGGATTTTATATATTTACAGATAATCAATGCACGAGCAAATGCAGAAGAATAAGCACATTTTCATTTATAATTTTATTATTTTTAAGAATATGTATATATAGTTAAAATCGAATTTTATTATGAATATGGAAAACTGTATAATTCAGAGGAGAAAAAAAATGGGACATAGTATTATATTTTAAATAAACGATTTTATTCAGCGTCGATCCTCTGGTTCTTGCATGTTGGTTCATACATGACAAATTAAATTTAAACCAATTCCACCAATCCAGTTGTCTCGAAACTTTGCAGGCCTGCGTATTTGAAAAACTAACCTAACCTCGAGGGGGTGAAAAAGGTACCCAGTTAACAATAATAATCAATAAACATATAACCTATAACCATAAATCCATACGACTTGGGCTGTGTTCCGATTCACGCATAATGCGCATGAAGTGCATAGGGTACGTGACATATCCTATGCAGTCTATGCGCAGTATGCGTGAATTGGAACACAGCCTTAAAATCAGCCACTCGCGATAAAGACAAAAAGCCGCTGCGTTCGGGTCGCTAGTTGCTTCACGATTTCCGTAAATACACAATTTATATCGAGAAATGATTCCTTATGTAATAGAAATAAAAAAAAAATAAAACATTAAAGGCGTTCTCAAACCGAAAAGGATCACTTTTGGCAGCACAAAAGATTGCAATGGAAAAATGTATAATTTAGTGGAGATAAAAAATGATTGAGGCGTATTATATTGTAGGGATCCAATGTAGAGCCCTACGGCCGGTATTCATAAACGTGTCTTAAGATTAAGCAAATGCTTAACCATTCGGCATCCTTTACTAGCTACTTAGGATAGTAGAGTATGCCGCATGCTTAAGCATTTGCTTAATCTTAAGACACGTTTATGAATACCGGCCTACGTTACTGGTGAAGGCGCCGGGCGATCGTGGAACGTGTCGAGGCCTTAGTTAGAGCATATAAACATGGAGGAAGCATGCAATCGGCGAAAATGTAGACAGCGGTAGAAAGAGATAAATATACATGGGGGACTCCTTCTCTCTTTCTAACATAAAAAAAAAACGTCGCCTCTGGCGTTAGAAAGAGAGAGGGTGTCCCCAATATATATTTTTCTCTTTTTACCGCTCTACATTTGCGCCCACTGCATGCTTCCTCCATGTTTATATGCTCTAATGTCGAGACAGTCGAGAACGAGCGATCGAGAGTAGTAGATGTGTGCGACAATAAAAAAGAAATGTGAAGTGCGAATGACATTTGATAAGATGCATAAGTGCTTTTTCGCTACGCGGGGGAGGGGGGGGGGGCTTACGGTCACCGCGGCGATACACTTGCGAACAGCAGATTTACATGCGGCTGTATACGGTCCGAAGTGTGAAGGGTTAAAGCGCAAAGAGCCACCACGTGTCGACCATTCAATAAACCTATCGATTGTTACTGTCTATAGTAACCAGGTAGTTATCTCAATACCCTGTCCCCACGCCTACAATATTATAAATTAAACGATTTTAAATTATGAACAAAAGTAAACAAAATTATTTATTATATATATATATTTAAAAAAAAATCTAGATATAATAACAATGTATAAAATAATAAAATATAAAATAATAATACGTATGAAATAATAATAGATAATAATAGATAAAATAATAAAGATATATAAAAAACTAAAAGAATATTAATAAAAAAAATTATAAATGGCCGCCACGGCCACGGCTACGGCATTGCGCCATCACCAGGGCGCGAAGGGTGTTGGATTGATCCCTCAAAATCTGAAACGCGGCCCGAGTATCATTTTGAGCCCTCACCCTTCGCCCACTCCTCTGGTGACGAGCTACACGTCCTTCTGTAATTAGTAAAAAATACATAATAATTAGAGTCACTTTTATTTGATCTGTTATATTAATTATTTGATCTGTTATATTAATATAATAATTAATTACTGCTCAAATCTGGTTAATTCTTATTATGAAAATGTATCTTAATTTTTTAAACTTGTCTCATTAAAATTCTGCAATGATTCATTTTCTACTAATTTTTCCCCTATTAAAATCTGTCCGGCATGTCAGCAAATCGATAAATATTATTTATAAATTTTTGGCACGCGCAGATAAATAAAAAGGATCGTCTCCCCTGATGTAGGCTTAAGTCAGGCTTGGGAATTAAGTGAACGCAGCGGGCGATTTTCAGAGGCAACGCCTCCTTTCTCCCGCCGCGCGTCTTGATCCCCGCGGCGGTCTAGGTGCTTGGATCGCCTATTAGACCCGTACCATATGAACCGCGCGTGGCGCGTTCACAAAACAAAAACGCATCGACAATCGTGCTCTCTGGATCGATGTGGAAATCTATTGATACAATGTCGCCCTAATACGCCACGCGCGGCGGGAGAAAGGAGGCGTTGCCTATGAAAATCGGCCACTACGTTCACTTAATTCCCAAGCCTGGCTTAAGTGAACAATTTTTGGTATTATTTAGAAGTTTTACATCCTTATTGATTTCAATGATTTTTGGATATGTTATCGGGGACACGATTCTGAACAACTTTTTCCTATACATGTTACCGCCGCTCGACCTTTGTTTCCGAGATATTTGCGAAAAACTTCTTTTGACTTATTCCAACGCAATGCATTCCACTTTCCAAATTGTGCCGGGTATTAGTATTGGTTTAGGCTGGATTAGTGAGGGGTGCGCGCGCCCGCTCGCGGGCGCGTAATGCATGGTAGCGAACCGATGTGAGTCGGGATGTTGACGATAACAGTTCTTTGCGAATATCTCGGAAACTACTGTCGTGCGGCGGTAACATGTATAGGAAAAAGTTGTTCAGAATCTTGATCTTGATAACATATCCAAAAATCATTGCAATCAGAGAGGATGGAAAACTTCTAAATAATTACCAAATTTTTATATTGTTAAAAGATAAAAAGATATTTAATTAAAGTACTAATTTAAGTATTAAAAATTAATACCATGTGCCGTGGCTGGCCTCCCTATCTGCTGCGGTGGTAGCGTCGGTGATGGCAGTGGTTGTGTGGGTGATGTTGGTATCGGTGGTTGTGCTGGTGGTGGTGTCGGTGGTGTCGGTGGTTTCCTTGTGGCTGCCAGTGGCAGCCAAAACGATCCGCCTGCCCTCATATAGGCTAAAGTGAACAATTTTTATATTGTTGAAAGATAAA
Source organism: Andrena flavipes (assembly GCA_963971345.1). Taxonomy (NCBI): domain Eukaryota; kingdom Metazoa; phylum Arthropoda; class Insecta; order Hymenoptera; family Andrenidae; genus Andrena; species Andrena flavipes. The sequence continues at coordinate 17,288,031 of OZ020481.1, forward strand.
AAGATATCTAATTAAAGTATTAAATAAAATATTAACAATTCATACCGTTTGCCATGGTTGGTTTTTGTACATGGTAGTGCGGTGGTGGTGTCGTTGGTAGTGGTGGTGGTGTCGGTGGTGGTGGTGTCGGTGATTGTGGTGGTGGTGTCGGTGGTTTTGTTGCCAGTGGCAGCCAAAATGACCTGCCTAAAGTGAAACAATTTTTATTTTGTTGAAAGATAAAAAGATATCTAATTAAAGTATTAATTAAAATATTAACAATTCATACCGTTTGCCGTGGCATTCTTGTGCCTAGGCTGTGGTGGTGTTTGCTCTTGATGGCTGCCACTGGCAACCATCATGACTGTATCGTCATCAGAGTCTGGAAAAATAAATTTGAATAAATGTATATATTAATTCTTATTATTTAATTTTTCTGTAAGTTTATAATTAATGAAACTTACCATTGAGAAGGGCGTTCATCTCCATTTTCTACAAAAATTAATAAACAATTAGCAAAAAAGATCAAGAGATATACGTAAACTATCAGTGGAAGTAGACCGTAACTGTATAGCAAGTAATACCACAAGAAGATATTAGACGCGTTGAAGCATATTTTATTTTAATTAACTTATAATGCCAATGGTTAGAAACATCAAACATATCTGAGTTGAACGTAAACGAACATGTAAACTACAACATTATAAAAGCCTTTGATAGGCACTTTGCCTACGTTAAGTATCAGTGGACGTAAACCATAATAACTGTATAACAAGTAATACAACAAGAAGATATTGGGTACAAAGAAGAATATTTTAACTCAGATGTGTTTCATATTTCTAATCGCTGGTGTTACAAGTTAGAATTAGAATATGCTTGAACGTGTCTAATATTTTTTTGTTATATTACTTGTTATACAGTTACGGTCTATGTCCACTGATACTTAACGTACGCAACGTGCCTATCAAAGACTTTCATAATGTTGTAGTTTACATGTTCGTTTACATTCAACTGAGATATGTTTATATATTTCTAATCGTTGGCGTTATAAGTTACAATATGCTTCAACATGTCTAATATCTTCTTGTTGGAACAAGAAGATAATGCTGTAACAAGAAGATATTGGATACATAGAAGCATATTTTAACTCACAAGGGGAGGCCGCGACATCTGGTACACGGATTTTGATGAATCTCATATATGTTGTAGTGTAGGTGTAGTAGTCCAATATATGTCTCACATGTTGGGTCCACTGCCCCAGAGTTTCCGAAATATTAATACAAAAAGATGTTTATGCGTTGACGAATAGAAGCGATAGTGAAGTTTATTGTAATGATGAATAGCTGCGCGTGTAAAGGGCAGGTCTCGCATCGGAACTTTTTCACCGGTTCGATTCTCACTGGGATCATTTTTTTTTCTATAAATGTATTTTGTATTGTTTTATTCTAAAATATGACATTTATCGTAAAAATAAATGAAACAATAAAATTCACGACACCATGCACATCTAATAAAAGATGTATGGCCACAGGTACATTTTTTAATTGTACAATTAGTTTCTAGTGGACATTACATTTGATTTATGTTTTTACGATAAATGTCATATTTTAGAACAGGCATGGAACTAAAGTGAGCAGGGGCCGTTTTTCGGATCCGAAAAACGACCGCTGCGTTCACTTTACTTCCATGCCTGTTTTAGAATGTAAAAAATAGTACTTTATCTTTTGAGGAATAAATCAATACAAATTACATTTATAGAAAAAAATTATCCCAGTGAAAATCGAACCGGTGAAAGTTCCGGTGCGAGACCTGCACTTTACACGCGCCGCTATTCATCATTGCAATAAACTTCGCTATCGCTTCTGTTCGTCAACGCATAAACATCTTTTTTTATTAATATTTCGGAAACTCTGGGGTAGTGGACTCAACATGTGAGATATATATTGGTCTACTACACCTACACTACATCTTATATGAGATTCATTAAAATCCGTGTTTCAGATGTCGCGGCCTCCCCTTGTCAGATGTATTTCATATTTCTAATCTTTGGCGTTACAAGTTAGAATATGCTTCAACGTGTCTAATATCTTCTTCTTGTTTTACTTGCTATTATATTATACAATTACGGTCTACTTCCACTTATACTTAACATAGGCAAAGTGCCTACCAAAGACTTTCAAAATGTAGCTTACATGTACATTCATTAGTTTTATCTCACGAATAAAAATAAATTCTCACGATAAAATAACAAATAAAGATAGCCGGACTAGAATATATGATTAATTAACGATAACTCTGCTATGCTATGAATATATGATATATGAATAGTATTTTTTTATTACTTACGTTGGAATTATCGCTTTGCATTATCACCACTGTGAGCACTGGTAGGCACCAAAAACGAGAATGCGCCGGCAAGAATCGGCGAGTTTCAGCTTCGCTAGATGGTGGAGGAAACACCTATAGGAGCGGTGGTAATGTGTGCATGAACTGCGCCTGCGCCAGTCACGCACACATTACCACCGCTCCTGTAGGTGTTTCCTCCACCATCATTGCAAATGCATCGTTTCTAACCGTCCGCACGCAGCGTCAGGGCCGTCTTAACAAATTGAGCGCCCTGCTGCGGCATGATGTATTGAGGGAAAGATAGAACATGATGCGTTTTCTCACTGTCAACTGCGGTTCGGTCCGCGCGGATCATGACGCAAGGATGCTCCAGAAAGAATATTTTGTCTCCAAAATTGAAGAGAAAAAAGCATTTCAACATATTTGATACTTAAGCGCCCTTGGATCACGGGCGCCCCTGGGCTATAGCCCATTTGGCCCATTGGTAAGGGCGGTCCTGCGCAGCGTGGGACGGTTAGGATGTCCTATCTAGCATTTTGAAACAACCGAGAAAACTGAAGTTTTACCATTTCCTTCTGCCGTTCTTCATTCAAATTAAAACATGTTTTCATTATTTCGTCAAAGAGGAGATATAATAAGCGGCGTCACTCCGGGTGGAACCTTTGAAGTCCTTACTTGACCTTGGCATTTAAATTGGTTGTCTATTCGAGCGGGATACCTATTCAAATCGACTAAATGTGCCTTGCCGCAGTTTGCTAATCATTGCTGAATGGACAATTAAATTGGTTGTCTAGTGATTTTCCTAGTTTATTTCTGTTCTTGTCGAGTGACGCCTCTTATTATATCTCCTCTTTGATTTCGTAACAGCCTAATACAAGTTTTTGTAATAGGTGTACCAGTAGGTAATATATCATTAACGTTCCAATTAATTAATTGTTTTAAGTAGGATATTTTAACCATCTGAAAAGCAGTTAGGTTAAATACATTAGACTGTTTCTAGATCTCTACGGAACACGTAGGGTCATCTAACTTTACTTAAAAGGTAAAAGGCGTGTGGAACTTCAAATATTTCAACATATCTTGAAAAATGAAAAAATGCTAGATAGGACATTTTAACTAAGGAGGGCAGTACAGGAGCGGTGGTAATGTGTGCGTGTCAACCAAGTGGCGTCAGTTCACGCACACATTACCATCGCTCCTGAAGGTGTTTGTAGTGATGGGATTCGAAGCACTTCGAATCTGTCTTGCATATCAGGCGACTAAATCAAAGCACTTCGAACATGATTCGAAGCTTAAAATTCTTGAGTCTTGATAAGTTTTGAAAGTCTTGGAAATTTGGAAGTCTTGAAAGTCTTGATCGTCTTGGAAATTTTGAAATTCTTCAAAGTCTTGGTAGGTTTCGGACCCGTATGTACGTCCACCGCCGACTCGCGGGACAATACAGTCATAAACCGCGACCCTGGCAAGACCTACAGTTGTAAATCTCGACCCTGGCGAGTCCCTCTGGCTGATCAACCTGGCTGATTTTTGGTAACCAGATGTTCATTTTCAAGACTTTTAAGATCTATCAAGACTTATCAATACTTATCAAGACTTTCAAGAGTTTTAAGCTTTCGAATCATGTTGGAAGTGCTTCGGATCCCATCACTACCTGAAGGTCCCCTTCCATCACTGCAAATGAATCGTACCTAACCGAGCGCGGGCCTCCTCGCCACGTGCAACGATGGCAAGCTCCTCCGCTCTCTTTTGTTTTTAAGGAGCCCGCGTTTGGCATAGATACGGGGTGCGTTCCGATTCACGCATATTACGCATGAAGTGCAGAGTCAACCGTTCCGTTTTAAGGTGTGTTTTGACGTGACACTAAACTAAAGTCATAATATTCACTGTCCTGACACTGTTGCGTGACCACGCGAACGTAGCCACGGAAATGTATATAATCGATAGGTAAATCAGGAGCGAAATTTGAAAGCAGATGTTTGCGTGTGATCAAGGAGATTTTATAATAACCGCTAAAATATGCAACAACACTGTATTACAGCGTGAATCAAATGTTACAACATCGTGACATCTATAAACTGTGACGATGTTGTAACATTTGATTTACGCTGTAATACTTCATGACTTTAGTATCACGTCAAAACGCACTTTTAGTTACTGCGCTTCATTGGTGATGCAGAGAATTCCCTAGAATCCTTTCACTTCCGATGCAGCAAACGCCGAAATTTAAGACGTGAAGCAGTCACTGTGCGCTCGCTGCATCGGAAGTGGTATCGTATTGGTGGCACGTGAGAGAAATTCTAGGGAATCGAACGATGCCACCAATTTCATGCGTTCACTGCGTGAATCGGAACGCGTGAGAGTCCGCCGCGGGCTTTTTGAATTGTTAATTCTTAGGCTCGGTGCAGGCGAGCGGTTTGCGACAGTTGGCCGCCGCGGCAAGGATCAAATATCGATCTATCGAAATTTTTCATTACGTTTCGCGTTAAGTAACATCATGTTTTCTTATCATTTATAAAAATAATATATAAAGGGAAGTATTTTATAAAAAATAATTTAATCAAGATCAAGAATTACGACCACAGTAAACAATTGATAATCTGTCAAATAACCCAGATGGCACACTTGGTCTATAAGCCGTCTTTAAGACGTCTTTCAAACTTTCAAGATGTCTTAAAGACGACTTGTAGACGTCGTGTGCTATCTGGGAATCGACTCATCAGAAAAAGAATCGAGTAGAATCACCCTACCCTACTCACGGTTACGAACCCCGTTCCACTGCACTTTTCGCTTATAAGCAAGTCGAACGGAAAATTCCTGTGGTCGTGGGCGCAGGCGATTTGGGCTTACGTGGAACACACTCTTAGCTGTTGTAAGGTCCCCATAAAAAACTTGAAAAAAGTAAAAAAAATACGCCAAGTACATGAAAAAGTCGAGGACGAAAAAGAGTATTATTTGTACTTCTACGTTAGATTTAACTGTATGTAAGATCCGGACCGAATAAAGAAGGCTGAAAGAGTATTCAAAAGGTGATGGTAAAGAAGATGTCGCCCGACGGCGGCACATTTTCTTGGTACGAGGAGGGCTCGGTCTGACAGACGGGCACGTGGGTCTAGGGTCGCGCGTAAAGGCTGACGTTCCAATGTGCGGCCGGCGACTGCGGCCGGCGACGGTCCCACTAGTGTAAGAGAGAAAAGTATGTATTCTCCCTTGCACTAGTGGGACCTTCGTCCGCCGCACATTGAAACGTCAGCCTTAAAGCAAAAAAAAAAAAACAAAGCGGGCGACCGGAACTCACGCATGTCACGGCGTCCGAAAATTCTTCTTCATTTCCTTACATGTAAGTGTGTTTCATTATTATTAATTAAGCTGTACGTATAATGAAACGAACATATTTTCAACGAATACGTTATTGTTTCATTACACGTGTATACAGATGTATGTGCAGTCAAATAATCGTCTGCGGAGATTTTAGCTAACCTATTTCTTTATTGAAATGTGTTCTTTTTAGTATCAAGTCCCTTGGAAGGACTTTTATTCTCCTTAGTAGGAGAAGCAAAAACAAACATTATATTTGGTAAGTGGCGTTTAGATTTATTTATAATTCTTTATAATAATATGAATGATATTAGTGTTTATTACAAATTTCTCGTTTTTTGCAGGTTGGAATATTCAACAAACAAGTAAAGTACACTCGCTGAGCTGCATTACGCTTTTCCGAGTAAGCTTTACTGGCTGCATTGCGCCTTATTTTATAACATCACTCGATAGACAGGCTGCATTGCGCGTGTCACGAGTGTAACTTTCAAGAAAGTTGCAATAAGAGATAATAAAAAGTAATTTTAGTTCTTTCTACTAAAATGTCTATACAGGTAAAAAAGAAAGATGGAATATCGATGTTTACCGAAAAAAATAAAAATGAAATTTTTCGTGGTGAATGGTTATGGGATGATGATATGGATCGTTTCAATTGCCTCTTACAAAATCATTCCAATTATAGACCTGTTGAAACGTGGCGAGTGCAATTACTTGATACCATACAACCCATACCGACAAATGAAAATCATATACAATTTTTATATAGTTCGTTGTCGAGGGATAATGCGAATGGTAATTGGTTACTGTACGGAAGAGGTCATTGGGTATGCAGCTATTACAACAGAAAAAATATATTTATTTATGATTCTTTGAACAATAAAAGGTTAGAGAAAGATCACGAACAATTCTTGAAAAAATTGTTTCCAACATATGACTTTATCCAGAATCCTGCCAAATTTCCTACTGTGCAACAACAACCAAACGGTAGCGATTGTGGTGTTTTCGCAATAGCCTTTGCTGTTTCGTTATTATTTAATATAAAACCTGACAAAGTACAATATAAGCATAGTTTAATGCGACCGCACTTGATAAAAATGTTTGACTTCAATATTATAGATCATTTTCCTCAAGACTTAAAATTTAGTGTTCCTCATAAAGTGCTTCCATTAAAAAAAGTAAAAGCAAAAGAGGTTAAAGCGGCTTGTAAGCGCACAATACGTCAACGTGAAAAAATGGAACAACTGAAATCGAGCTTATTACAAACAAATTGCAATTTTCAGCAATCTGAGGACGGATTAAATAGTAATATCTCAGCTGAACGGCGTCAACAAAAAATGGCGTTGTCATTAGAACAGAAAAGTATTATTGCTGAAGGCAGATGGTTAAATGATTTGCATATGGATCATTTTAATTACGTTTTAAAAATCTGCTCAGATTATAGACCTGTCGGAACATATCTGGTACAATCAATGGATAGAGTACAACCCATGCCGAGGAATAAAAATCATATACAGATATTACCTTCTGTATCGTTGGGAATACATTGGACATGCTGTTATTACGATTCAAAAAATATATTTATTTATGAATCCTTTAATACAAAACTGTTAAGTACGTGTCAGGAAGAATTTTTGAAAAAATTATTTCCAACGTATGATTTTATCCAGAATCCTGTCCAATTTCCTACTGTGCAACAACAACCGAATAGTAGCGATTGCGGTGTTTTCGCAATAGCCTTTGCTGTTTCATTATTATTTAATATTAAACCTGACAAAGTAAGGTATGACCACAGCTTAATGCGTCTGCATTTAGTACAAATGTTTGAATCCAATGTTGTAGAGCATTTTCCTCAAGATTTAAATTGTGGTGTTCCTCAGGAAGTGTTTTCATTAATAGAAGTAAAAATAAAAGAGGCTAAAGCGATTTGTAATTCAGAAAGTAGTAGTAAAAAGCGATGTCCACCTGATGATCCAGATTTAGACAATAATGCTAAAAAGAATGCTAAAAGACGGTGTCTATATCAAGAACATCTGGAAAATAATCGCGCGGAAAAAGTACAACGATATAAAAAAAATCTGGAAAATAACCGCACGAAAAAAGTACAACGATATAAAAAAAATCTGGAAAATAATCGCGCGAAAAAAGTACAACAATATAAAAAAAATCTGGAAAATAATCGCGCGAAAAAAGTACAACGATATAAAAAAAATCTGGAAAATAACCGCCCGAAAAAAGTACAACGATATAAAAAAAATCTGGAAAATAACCGCGCGAAAAAAGTACAACGATATAAAAAAAATCTGGAAAATAATCGCGCGAAAAAAGTACAACGATATAAAAAAATCTGGAAAATAATCGCGCGAAAAAAGTACAACGATATAAAAAAAACCAGGAGAATATTCTTTTTAAAAGGCGGTTTCGATATCAACAAGACATTGAAAATAATCGTTTGCAACTTCGGTGCCGATATAAACAAGATTTTAAGAAGCTTTACAATATGCGATATTATCAGAATCAGAAAAGAAGTAATTTAACACTTGCTAATAACAATACTGCCAAAAATATTAGAAAAAAATATGCTATGCTTCGGTCGAGAAATTTTATGAAAATTCGCGATTCTGCGGAAGTATTAGTTACAAATATTTTACACAAGCTCAATATTACAAATTGCAGCAAAGATTATATTAAAAAACGATTAGAAGTTGAAAAAGTCGTACGCTGGTGTATACACATTAGAGATAGTTATGTTCGTAATATGAATAAAATGTTAACTCTGCTTAAAAACAAATCAGAAACATGTTTGACTGTTTTTGCAGAATGTTCTACGGTGGATGACAAATTACGCGCGCTGTGTGGCAGATCTAAACATACAGCTTCGTCTGAAAATTATTTTCTTGATTCTACATATTACAATATAAATTTATCTGAAGTCACTATGATTGAGCCATTAATAATAAATATGAAAGGACAGACTGAAAATGTATTACCTTTAATTGAAGCACGAGCAAAAAAAGCATGGTCTTGCAGTTCTTTATGTAAAATTAATGATCCGCTTCTAATTGACCGATATCATAAATTTCTAGAAGCTATAAATATATGTACTTTGAAGAACTTACCCAAACTTATGCAAAACATTCACGAGTGTACTGTGAAAACTTCAAATAAATTAGGTCATACGCATGGTTGTTATATTGATTTAAATTTTTGTAAAGCGATGTCTGTTCCAATGCAGTTATTGTCGCCTCATTTCCCCAAAGTAAGAAATATTAGACGTTTTATATATCAACTTAAATGTTTTTATAAAAAAATGTTATATCTGGACAAAGCATTGTATTCGGTTGATCTGAATACATTAAATGAAATTGTAATTTTAGCGCAAGAAAAAGCAGATATGTATAAGCATCAGCAAACTGAAATAATATTAAGTGATGATGATATTGTTTCAAAATATCATAATGCATTTATGGTTCTGAGAAAATGTTCACTGGACACCCCGCGGTATAGTTGTATATCGTGTGAGAGACTTTGTTATAGAAGAAGTGTTTTTAAAATTAGTAAACAAAAAATGCGGAGGGATAATCGAATTTGGAAAGATTTAATGATGTATGTAAAGCAACAAAAAATTGATCCGCAATATATATGTAAGTATTGTGATAGAAAATTTCGTAGTGGCTTGATACCTGCTTATTGTATTCTAAATAATCTCTCGGTAAATGATGTGCCTGAGGTAATATCATCTCTTAACGAATTTGAGAAATTGCTTTTACAGAGAGCTAAAGCTTTTCAAACTATTGTTAAAATGGGAACAGTTGTTAATAAAAAAACACCTGCACGACAAAGGATACAAAAAGTTAAAGGTAGAACATTTCATTTACCACTTCCTTTACAGCAGACTTTCGATAAGTTATGTTCCAACACTGATCCAATAAATTTAAATCTTGAATTTATTTTAGTTCGAAATGTTCCAACTAAAAAAAAAAATTATCTGGGAAGATTTAGTGGACATTAAAAAAGTATTTAAAGCTTTAATATGGTTGAAAAGCAATAACCCTTTATATGCTGAAATTGTACTGCCCGATATTCATGATAAATTGTTTTTAGGGGATTTGGATAATGTAGAATTTGAAATGGAAAAATCAGAAAATGATACAAGTGACGACTGTGAACCATTAAATAATTTAGAATTACATGTGAAAGAGATAAAAGATCATGTAGAACTTGCATTGGACGATCAGCGTAAGGCAATGCTAACCCAAAAAGATAAAGATGATAGCTATTATGAGCAATATACTATATATCCTTTACATGAAAAAAAAAGAAAATCAAACTGCGACTGCTTTATATCAAATGTTAAAAATTCAGGACATACCTTTAGATAATCGTGAAAAGAATTTAGATTTGATGTGTTTTCCAGATTTATTTCCATTTGGTTCTAATGGACAATGTGATGAAAGTAGACCGATCAAACTTCAAGAGCACGAATTTATTAAATGTCGCTTGACATCTAAGCGTCCACAATTTAGATTAAATCAACAATATTTGTTTTATTTATTAAATAACGCGAATATTCGCCAGTTGCGTCGTGGAATTTATCATAAAATGAATATAACTGATACACGAATTCGTTACACAGTTGCGGAGTATTTAGAGGCTATGTCGAAAGAAGCGTTGGAGTCCAATTTAAATTCAATGTTTTCTTCACTTCGAAATACGGAACAATATTGGCGTAGACCGAGAAGTGATTTAACTTGTATGGCACAACATTACGGACCTGCGACATGGTTTCTAACGTTAAGTCCTAGTGAATGGTTATGGGACGATTTAGGTGAATATATTCGTGATGCAAATGGGTGGCAAGACTCTTCGTTAACCACTAGTTTACTTGTGGCTAAAGATCCTGTATCAACATCGAGATTTCTTGATAATGTTACATGGGCCCTTCAGGCCCTTTTCCCGTGCTTGCTGTCCGCGCGTCGCTTTATTCGGTAAACGGCGATTCAGCGGAATCGCCTCGCGCGTGTCAGTCACGTTGCGCTGAGCCGCGTAGCGACAGTAGGGACAACGTGACCCTCGGCGGCCCGGGCCCGGATATTTCCAATGCGTGCGGCGAGCGACAACTGCCGACGGGGCAGTTTCCCCCAATCGCGCGGATTGATCGAGGCGCGGCCGAGAATCGGGATCGACGAAGTAGGATGGGGGATTCTTATTCGGGAGCTCGACTTAGGAAGTCAGGACGAGCCAGAGCGCCGTCAAGAAGCCGCGATCACGTCTTAGCGTCTAGTCCGCGAAATACGATCGGCCGTCAATAAACCGTGCAAAGGTAACTCCATCCGACAAACCGCGAACGGCCTAGCCGGGAGAGCCCTTGTGCGTCACTCGTGTCCGGCGTAGGAACGCGTAGAGTAAGCGACGATTAGAGACAGTGCGATTCGACGGTCTTCAGGTGACCGACTTCCGAGTGCTATCCGAGAGCACAGCGAGCGACCACGACCAGCGCAAGGTTGAGCGACCTACGGAGCGAACGAAGCGATAACCGGCAAGCGTGCCGAAATCCGAGACCACTGCGATAGCAGGGACGGAGCGCCGTCCCTAGGGTATGTTCTTATATTACTTTAATCTTTTACCCAGAATATATTTCATTACGTTATTTTCCCGTTAATTCCGTGTCACCATTGATTTAATCCCTTTTCCTCCTTATCCCTCCAGGGTAAGTATAGTCAAGGCGTGCATTAGCACCTTGAAAGAGCAAGGACCCGATAAATCGTTCCAGCCGCTCGGAATGATTTATTGAAAAGTCCCTTCAGGACGTAACAAACTGGTGTCAGAAGTGGGATTTTTTTTCCCTTATTATTATTTCTAATTAGAAGAAGAGATCGCGCCGTCGCCACATATCGCGACCTGCCGCAATCTTATCTGCTCGTAACTTGACTACACTTCCTGCTACTCAACACATTCTGCCGAGCATTGCCTAGCAATGACAGGTGGAACTATGAGATCACCTCCTCCGACACGCACTACCAATTTCCCTTCCTTAGATAATGCTCCCCCTGTAGTTCCTTCCACTGCACCGCCACCCCTGAATAGTCGACCGTCTTTCGGTTCTCGGACGAACGACCTTGAAATGTCTGCAATAGACGTGTGGCGTTCCCGAGAAGATGAAGAGAGAGTATACCGGGCTCTTGACAGCATTCCCCGTTTCGACCCTGATTTTGTAACATTGGAGGACTTCGCTGCCGCGATACAGCGTGCTACACAGCGTGTCCCACCTGGTCAGGAAGAACGATTTCTGACCGAGCTCATATACAAATTAAAGGATCCTATTAGATACTATGTCGAGGGGAAAGGTTGTCAAAGCGTGTCCGACCTGCTCTCCCTTCTAAGGGTCCGATATTCCCCATGCCGCGGGTATGAGGAGCTCCGACTGGAACTAGAACGTATAAGCATGTTTCCCCGGGAGCGTCTAATAGATTTTATTCACCGCGTGGGCCGCCTGTACCGACAGGTGACCGTGAGAGCAAGAGAATTAATCGGAGAGAACGTCGATAGGACCATTAGGGACGTGGAGCGCTTGGCCCGAACCTCATTTATCACAGCATTACCTCAAAGAATTTCGACTAAAGTAGCTTTGTCTAATCCCGAATCTTTGGACGACGCGTTCGATTTGGCATTGCACGCCCAAAGACGAGAACAGGAATTGTCCGGTTTGCCACGCGATGAGATGTATGGGCACCCTTGTGGCGCGCGTCCCCCGTCACCGTACGACCCCCAGCGTAGATGGACCGAATGGAGACAACCGCGCGAGGAGGATTTGTATTACGAACCCCCTTCCCCGTACTCCGCGTATAGCTCCCTCCGCTATCGAGACGAATATTATCGCGAGCCTTATTATCGCTACCCGACGCCGGAGTACCATCCAAGAGCCTTGCTGACGAGGCAAGGCGAACGCCCGTTGGATTACGAAGGTAGGCTGTACGATCCCGGTGACAGACCCCCGCGCGGGAGATTTTGGAATAACAGGCCGTCGCGAGCACGTGGGGCTAGATCGTATCAACCTCGCGAATTTCGCGGATATCAGTCTCGTGAACAAGAAAGGTACCAACCCCAGGTGTCGGAAAGGTATGAACCCCGAAACTACGACCCTCGCGATATGGAAAGATATAACCCCCGCGAAACCGAAAGGTATCAACCTCGCGAATCATCAGAACCAAGAGGAAACGAACCTCAGGGCACGCCAAGAACGACAGAATACGAGTCGTACCCAGAAAATCGCAATCATTTAAACTCCCAGCGCGCCCGCCCGTTCGACCGGAACGAGGCGGGCGGGTCCTCCTCGCAGGCCCAAAGATCACCACCGCCAAGATCGCCCCAAAGTCAGAACCAGCGACGGGACTCATACTCGCGGAGTCCCCCCGCATCCGGGTCAAGGCCGAACAATTGGAGAACGGTGAGGCAGAATTCATAGTAGACACGGGTTCATCATTGAACCTGTTAGACATAGGGTCTGCGAGCTCAAGGGCCGTCGTCATAAGCACTACACCCCTCGAAATTAACGGATTAAATGGGAAAGTCTTGACATTAGGGACGACTGCATTAAAGGTAAATGGTAGCTGGGCGTTATTCCACGTACTGAGCATGCCTAATTTACCTGAGGGGATTGCCGGTCTGGTCGGGAGTCCGTATCTGCTTCAGGAGGAAGCCATCGTCTCGTATCATCTACGTACGATGGTAACAGCGAAACACCCAATCCGCCCAGTCGCTTTCTCCAATTCGGCAGAATTGGAGGATGCGTTAGCGGCATGCAAACAGAATCATAAGGGCGTATTAACACGTCCAAACGAACCATTAGCATTAGAGTCAAACGGCGAACATATAAACTTTTGCTGCCCCGATGACGACGAGCGGGATTTTCCCTTCCCCTTTCCCGAAGAAGATTTCGACGGCAACGAAGATCAGGATTTGGGAAATTACCGTGTCGAGCAAAAACCTACCGGGGAGCGGTTACAACACATAATCGAAACGCTGAAATTGGAAGAATTAGACCCGGGACCGCGTCAGACCATCGAAAACTTAGTTGTACGGTATTCAGATAGATTTTTCGTACCCGGAGACCCGTTGGGCCAAACAACATCTATAGAGCATACAATCCCGTTGACCGATTCAACGCCCGTGTTCACTCGCCAATACCCACATTCACCGTTAATGGACGAGGAAATTGCTAAACAAACACATAATCTGGAAGAGTTGGGAATAATCGCTCCTTCGTCATCACCGCATAACTCACCCCTGCACGTTGTCCCGAAAAAGGCAGACGAGGCGGGAAACAAGCGCTATAGGGTGGTAGCGGATTTCAGAACTTTAAACGCCAAAACGATTGATGACCGTTTTCCCTTACCACGAATTTCAGACATTCTTGATAGATTGGGTGGGGCCCAATATTTCTCAGTTTTCGACTTAGCTAACGGTTTCCACCAAATCCCTATGGCTCCTGAGGATAGAGCAAAAACCGCGTTTACTACCCCCGACGGACACTATGAGTACCTCCGCATGCCGTTTGGATTAAAGAACGCTCCGGCTACCTTCCAACGTTTAATGAACCACGTTTTGAGAGGGCTAATAGGAAAGGAATTATTCGTGTATCTAGACGATGTGGTCGTGTATTCGCGTACACTCGCGGAACACGAACACCGACTTGAGAGATTCTTCGAACGCTTACGCGAGCATAACTTAATCCTACAGACGGAGAAGGCCAAGTTCTTGAAGGACAGAGTCATATATCTGGGCCATATAATAGCAGCTGACGGCGTACGACCTAATCCGGAAAAGATCAAGGCCGTCGCTGAATTCCCCGTGCCTAAAACTCGGAAAAATTTGAAGCAATTCCTAGGCCTTGTAAATTACTACCGCCGTTTTATTCCAGATATGGCAAAACGCGCTAAATCTCTCACAAGTTTGACTAGCCCGAGAATTCCATTTCTTTGGACTGAAAAACAGCAGGAAAGTTTCGAGGACCTACGCGATGTACTCTGTAAGGAGCCGGTCCTACACTATCCAAACTTCGACGAACCGTTTATCATCACAACGGACGCTTCCGACATAGCTGTCGGCGCGGTTTTGAGTCAAGGCAAAATAGGCGAAGACCCGCCGATAGCGTATGCCTCGCAGGTACTTAACCCCGCGCAAGAAAACTATTCAACCACAGAAAAGGAATGCCTTGCGATAATCTACGCTGTAAAACAATTCCGCACGTATATCTATGGACGAAAGTTTTTCTTGGTAACTGACCACCGGCCTTTACAATGGTTATTTTCGGTAAAGGACCCGGTATCGCGACTCGCCCGATGGAAAATTACGCTTGCTGATTATAATTACAAAATCATCTACAAACCCGGCCGAGTAAACGCCAACGCAGACGCGTTATCGCGAAATCCGGTCACACATGCCTTTCCATTAATCTCAAAAGAAACCCCACGAACAAGCGATAATGAGGGTATAGCGACGCGTGCAGGAGCGCGTCGTCAAGGCAGGCCAAGACCAAATTATGAAGAGCCGCCGTCATTCGACTTCGGAAATGATTCCACATTAGAGGGACAGGAACTAGGCCAGGAGCTGCCACCGACAACAGAGGATAACACCTGCGGTCTGGAAAGCAACGCCAACTCTACCGTTCTGGACACAGCAGCAGCACAAGCGGGAATGCCCGAATTCCTGGATGAACACGAGGATCTGGAGTGGACGACCGAAAAACCCACCACCCTAGGTGGTGACTCTGCCGAAGGCCCGATTACACAGGAGTTCGAAAACTTCGAACCAGACTACTCCCTGAGGATAAGGGAAGGCCCGGGCGCTGGGCAAACGGAAGACCAATGGGAATTTTTGAAAAGTTTGGCCGAACCACCTCAGTGGGACTATACAGAAGGAGTCGACTTGGCCCCCACCATGGAGACCATTAATACCCCAGAAGGCACGCAGCTGGATATGGGAACTACCATCCTTAAAGGCCCCCCGTGTGAAGGGAAGGAAGGTTCTGAGTGGAAAAAGCCACGCTCGGGCCCTGGGAAGCGAGTGTCGTGGGGTGTACCTCTCTATGAGGAAACCCTGGACGTCCCGCAATCAACCATGATAGGGCCAGAGGATACAACAATGCAAGAATTAGACAATCAACCACCTCCGAGACAAGATTCGGGCACGAGCCCAACATCCGATGTAATTAAATCACTCGAATCGTCGGAAAGTTACGGAACAGCTGCGGGGCCATACAAGGACCTCCCTTTTTCCCAAAAGAACCCACAGAAATCGTTTGAATACCAGATGTTGCGGCCGTTAGCAACGCGCCGCGCCGTGTAGTTCGAACCGATGCCCGCCGACTCATCACAACAGCTGATGAGTCGGCCGCGGCGCCTTTGTAATGTTTTTTGACCGCTAACGAGCCTGGCGGAACAGGAGGCTCCGCGACGGTTAGTTAAAGCTAGAGAACCGTGGGGACAACTGTTACGATCACTACAAAGAAATCTCGATCTTGCGCCCATTTTTGCGCCTCCGAGAGTTTTGCGATTAATATCGCCACGCGCCCACGCGCCGTTATCTGTCCTTTGTCAACGTTCTAGTCGTGTGTTACCATACGTGTGTCGTCCGACGTCAGTGTAACCACCAGTGACCAAATAAACGAGTGTTGTGTCCACCATCGGCGTCTTTACTGCATCCCACTCCAATCAGTCGAGCGCTTCCTTGCCGGCATTATTTAATTTCGCAATTGGCGGAAACATTGGTCCTTCGAGCCGGATCTATTGCTAAAGGAAGCACGCAGCGACCGACCTCATGGCTGGTGGACAGGATGGTGGAGGCGAGGGCACTGCGCCCACCGCGGCATGGAAGGCCCACATGATCAAGGCCCGAAGCTTGGTCCAGCAAATGCAGCGCCTCCTGCCCAACTACAAGAAAATGGGCCAAGCCAAGTTTACGGCGGAGAACGCCCGAGCGAGGATGGACTCCTTGGACGCAATTTGGACACAATGCCACGCACTACACCTGGAGGTGGAGGTGCAAATCCCCGATTCCGAGCGCCTGAACTGCTCCTACTTGGAGGACGAGGAGTTTGCAACCGCCGAGGAGGAGTACTGGACAACTAAGGACTTCCTACTGGAGGTCATCCAGTCCTTCCGCAAGCCCACCGCCGACGGAGGAGCCGCGCAAGCAGCCGTCCCATCATCGGGAGCATCAAAGAGCCGCGCCAAGCTCCCACGCCTCACCTTACCGCAGTTTTCGGGTGAGTACTCGGAGTGGCAAGCTTTTCGCGACCTCTTCACGTCGCTCGTGATCAAAGACGGGACCCTCGACGATGTCGAGCGGTTGCAGTATTTGAAAACGTCGGTATCGGGCCCCGCGGCGAAGGTATTGGATCAATTCGCGGTTACCGATTCAAACTTTGCAACCGCCTGGGCGACCTTGTCCCGGCGGTACGATAACAAACGCGCGCTTGTTTCGGCCCACCTCCGTACGTTGATATCGCTGCCGCCGATGACGTCAAATTCTGCCGAGGAACTCACGCGCGTGCGCGACACGAGCAACCGATCCCTCGCGCTCCTCGCGAATTTAGGATGCCCCACCACGCACTGGGACGATATTGTCATCGCGGAGCTCACGTTAAAATTAGACTCCGCAGTGCTGGAGGAGTGGGAGCTCTCGCTCGGCACGAGCACCGCCCTCCCCACCTATGACCAGCTGGATCGGTTCCTCGAGTCGCGCATTCGTTCACGGGAGGCCACTCAAGCCGCCGAGGAAGCTAAGGCACGCGCCCATGGAGCGGTGCCTCGGGCGCCCAAATCGGCGCAATCGTCAGATGCTCGGGTGTGCGCCACGAACGCGACCGAGTCCCCGACGACCGCGACCACCGATGCCCCCCCCCGCCGCGAATCCAGCGCGCTGCCCTGTGTGCCGGGCGCGACACGCCGCGTACCGTTGCACGGCCTTTAGGGCCATGCAGCCAGCACAACGACGCGAATTTGCCGGCAGCAAACGGCTCTGCTTCAATTGTCTCGCGCCCGGCCACATGGCCCCGTCGTGCCCCGTGACGGCCTCTTGCTCGCGATGTGGTCGGCGACACCATTCGATGCTCCATGCGATCGGAGAGAATAAAGCCGTTGACACCACGTCCCCGCCGGCGCGGGACGCCCCGGCAGTGTCTACGGCGGGCGGCGCCTCGGCCCCATCCGATGCAAACGACGCCGAACCGTCGGCAGCGGTGCATAACGCATGCACGAAGCCCGAGAGCACGAGCAGCGAACCGGTGTTGCTGGCCACCGCGATTGTTCGCGCGAAGTCGGCGGGTGGACGGATGATATTAATCCGCGCGCTGCTGGACCAAGGGGCGCAGACTTCTTTGGTTTCGGAGTCGGTCGTGCAGGCCCTCCGCTTGCCCCGCCAACCGCTCCGGACTTATTTGACGGGAGCCCTGGATGGACAATTGGGCATGTCACGGGCCCAGGTGCAGCTCGCCCTGGCTCCATTGCAGGACGATCGCACGGCGCTGACCATCCTGGCAAAGGTCGTCCCCAGGGTCTCGTCCTACTTGCCCGACTGGACGCCATCGACCACGGTGGAGGAGCAATTCGCAGGCCTCGTCTTCGCCGATCCGGAACCGTCCACTCGCCGACCGGTCGACTTGATAGTCGGGGCCGACTATTTCGGCGCCCTGTTGCGCCCCGGACTGCGTCGCGGAAAGACCCGTGCCCTTATCGCCCAAGAGACGCTCTTCGGATGGATCGTCTCGGGCCCTACCGGCCGCGCGTCGGCCGCGAGTGTTGTACATCACGTGTCGGCCCGTGCTCCCACGGACGACGAAAAGCTGCACGAACAGCTACAGAAATTTTGGGAGCTGGAAGAGCCGCGAGCGCCCACGTTGCGCTCGCCGGAAGCCGAAGCGTGCGAGCAGCATTTTCGAGCCACACACTCGCGGCTGGCGGGCGGTCGGTACGTAGTGCGTCTCCCATTTAAGGGCGGACATCCTCCCGGTGTCGGCGAGTCGCTGCTGCGCGCCTCCGCGTTGCTCCGCGCGCTCGACAAGCGGTTGTCGAAGGACGCGGCGCTGGAGGCAGCGTATCGACGATTCATGGAGGAGTACGAGGCGCTGGGCCATATGGAGGAGGTCGGGGCCTCACCCCAACGCAGCGCGTCCACGACGCGCGTATATCTTCCGCATCACGCGGTCGTGCGGAGCACCGACGGAAAATTACGGGTCGTATTCAACGCATCGAGTCCGACCTCGAACGGGACGTCCTTGAACGACCACATGTTGGTCGGTCCCAAGCTTCAGCGTGACCTTTTGACAGTCCTCCTCCAATGGCGCCTCCCTCGATTCGCCCTCAAAGCTGACATCGAGAAGATGTACCGCCAGATCCGCGTGCACCCGAGCGACGTAGTTTTTCAGTGCGTGCTGTGGCGCCGGCGCCCTGAGGACCCGCCGTCCACGTTTTGTTTACAGACAGTAACGTATGGCACCACCTCGGCTCCTTACCTCGCCATGCGGGTCTTACAGCAGCTCGCCATCGACGAAGGGGGGGAGTATCCGCGCGGGCGTCGCGTCCTCGAGAACAACTTCTACGTCGATGACGTGCTGTTTGGTTCGGACGAGGTCGCGTCAGCTCTCGCGGTGCGCGACGAGCTCTGTGCTTTGCTCGCTCGCGGCGGGTTCGTACTGCGGAAGTGGGCGGCCAACCACCCTTCTTTGAACCCCGACAAGGACACGCCGGCCCTGACTGTGTCCCCGGTGCCCTCTGCACCGGAAGGGCCGGAGTCGCATTCGGTTCTGGGGATACACTGGGCTCCCCGCGAGGACGCCTTTAGCTATAAGATCCAGCCCCCTTCCGCCCCCGCGACGACAAAGCGCACCGTCCTGTCGGTGGCGGCGCGGCTGTACGACCCGCTCGGCTGGGTATCGCCGGCGGTGGTGGTGGCCAAAATTTTGTTGCAGGACCTCTGGCTTCGGGGAGCGGGGTGGGATGCTCCACTTCCGTCGGACCTACTGGAGGGTTGGCAGGCCCACGTCGCTGCTCTTCCACTCCTGGAGTCGGCGCGCATCCCCCGGTGGTGCGGCGTGGACGCCGCCACCAGTTACTGCGAGCTGCACGGGTTCGCCGACGCGTCGTCGAGGGCCTACGCAGCGGTCGTATACGTCAGGATCGCTCGGCGCGAGGCTGGGCCGGCCCAAGTCACCCTGCTCGTTGCGAAAACAAAGGTCGCGCCGGTCAGGACCGTGAGCATTCCGCGGTCGGAGCTCTGCGCTGCCGCATTGTTAGCGCGTCTTTTGCATCGCGTCGCGTCCGAGGCCCCGTGGCCTCCCGCCGCGCTGCACTGTTGGACGGACTCCCGAGTGGTACTCGCATGGCTGCAAAGGCACCCCTCACACTGGCAGGTATTCGTTGCGAATCGGGTGGCTGAAATTCAGTCCCTGATTCCGGCAGCGACGTGGAGGCATGTCCCGACGCGAGACAACCCGGCCGATTGCGCCTCTCGGGGCATGCACCCCCGCGATTTGTTGCAGCACGAGCTCTGGTGGAGGGGGCCTGAGTGGTTGCCGAAGCCGTTCGCGGAGTGGCCGGCAGTTCCGGGTGCGGACGACCCGCGGTCTGCGGAGGAGGAAGCGCGAAAGGCGGTGGCCCATGTTGCCACCGCGCCGCCGCCCAGTCCATTAGACCCTCTGCCGTATAATATCTCCTCCTGGCCGCGGCTTCTCCGCATCACGGCGCTCGTCCTGCGTGCGGTGCGTCGGTGGGGTCGGGGGGCCGAATCCGATAACGGGGGTTCGCGGATTCCGGAATTGCGAGAGGCACGAGCTTGGTGGCTCCGGTGGCTTCAGGGTACGGTCTTCGTCGAGGATATCGCCGCGATACGACAGGGGAAACCCGTCCGGAGGTCAAGCCCCCTGTGTCAACTGGCTCCCTTCGTGGACGAGGACGGCCTGGTTCACGTGGGGGGGAGATTGCGCCATGCCCTGCTTCCCTATGACGCGCGGCACCCGGTCGTGCTTCCGGAACACCATATAGCCACAATGATAATTGAACACGCGCATCTCAGGGCGCTACACGGGGGGCCCCAGCTTACCCTCGGCGTCCTGAGAAATAACTTCTGGGTGCTGCGCGCCCGAGATCAAGTCCGCGCGGCGGTGCACCGATGCACCGTCTGCGTCCGTCACCGCGCCGCCGCCGGGGTGCAGATCATGGCCGATCTCCCTGCTGCGCGGGTATCGCCGTCCCGTCCCTTCGACCAAACTGGCGTTGACTACGCGGGGCCAGTCATGACGCGACCGGGGAAGGGCCGCGGGTACAAGGCGCATAAGGCGTACATCGCGTTATTTGTTTGTTTGTCGACCAGGGCCGTACACCTGGAGCTCGTCACCGATTACACTTCGGCGAGCTTCCTCGCTGCGTTTCAGCGGTTCGTGTCCCGCCGCGGGCGCCCCAGTCATGTTCACAGCGACAACGGTACTACTTTCAAGGGGGCTGCCCGCGATCTCGGGGCCGCGATTCGCGGCGCGGTGGCCTCGCCGGAAGTCGCCCGGTTCACCACTGCAGAGGAGATCCAGTGGTCATTTATCCCACCCGCTGCTCCTCACTTCGGAGGCTTATGGGAGGCGGGCGTTAAGAGCGCCAAGCACCACCTCCATCGCGTCGTTCAGGACCACACGCTGTCCTATGAGGAAATGACCACTGTCCTCTGCATGGTCGAAGCTTGCCTGAATTCGCGACCCCTCGGTCCCGCTCCTGCCGAGGACGATGACTTCGCCCTTACTCCTGGCCATTTCCTGACCGGCGCACCCCCTCTTGCGCTGCCTCCGATGGCATCGTCGAGCGGTCCTGCGTCCCTCCGCGACCGCTGGCAGCTGGTGCAGCGGATGCGCGACAACTTCTGGAGACGGTGGCAGTCGGACTACCTGAACTCCCTGCAGCCCCGGCGTAAGTGGACTCGCCCTCAGCGCAGCCTCTGCGTCGGGGACGTGGTCGTCCTCAAGGAGGACGACTCGGCCGCGTTTCTCGTGTCCACCCGGGTCCGGACGGTCGGGTCCGAGTGGTGTCGGTGCGCACCGCCCACGGCGAAACACTGCGTCCGATCACACGCGTCGTTATGCTCCCGTGCGCGTCCGCGGCAGATGAGGGCCCCGTCTCAGCGTGAAGAGGCCATCTGTAACTAGCCTCGAGATTGTACGCAGCCACTCCGAGTCACCCACAGCGTCGCATATTGTCACGGCGAGCGGCGCCGAGCGAGCGTTCGTCTTTGAGAATTTGGACCGTGACTCGGTCCAAGGCGGGCGGAATGTTGCGGCCGTTAGCAACGCGCCGCGCCGTGTAGTTCGAACCGATGCCCGCCGACTCATCACAACAGCTGATGAGTCGGCCGCGGCGCCTTTGTAATGTTTTTTGACCGCTAACGAGCCTGGCGGAACAGGAGGCTCCGCGACGGTTAGTTAAAGCTAGAGAACCGTGGGGACAACTGTTACGATCACTACAAAGAAATCTCGATCTTGCGCCCATTTTTGCGCCTCCGAGAGTTTTGCGATTAATATCGCCACGCGCCCACGCGCCGTTATCTGTCCTTTGTCAACGTTCTAGTCGTGTGTTACCATACGTGTGTCGTCCGACGTCAGTGTAACCACCAGTGACCAAATAAACGAGTGTTGTGTCCACCATCGGCGTCTTTACTGCATCCCACTCCAATCAGTCGAGCGCTTCCTTGCCGGCATTATTTAATTTCGCAATTGGCGGAAACACCAGAGAAACGCGACCGACACCTCGACAGGCGAAGCTCAACCAACGAAATGTTTAGTAAAAATTGTAAGGACCACACTTACATCCTCCCCTGACAATTACGCTCATTTTATATCATTGGATAGAATATTAACTAGTTCGATTTGTAAAACTTTAATAGCAACCGGTCTCCTAGACGAAACGAAATTAATGCCTGAAGACTTCTTTCTAAATCGTGTGATAATAACTCATAACCAGATAGGGAAAATTTTTAGCATTATTGGAGGACGAAGCTTCTACCATGAAATGGGAGAGCGAGAGCTGGTATCAGCACTAATGGCGCTCAGGGACGTCGTGGAAGGCGAGCGTGTCCGCTCGTTTCGAATAGCGGCGCATGGAGAAACCTTACACCGATTCGATGCTGAAACGCTCCGAAAACATTGCAAAAGTATTTTCAAATGCACGCCCGTCTCAATTATAATTTGTTCCGGGGAAGTGAAATTACCGCCAGAAGATGAACGGGAAGACATCATCCGCCACTACCATGAAACCATAATAGGAGGGCATAAGGGTATAACGAAAACGTATCGACGCATACGCAATTTGTTTGACTGGCCGCGCCTACATCAGGATGTAGAGGATTACATACGTAATTGCCAGAGCTGTCAAGAACAAAAGCTCGTGCGAATCAAAACCCGGGAACCGATGTTAATCACGGATACACCTGCAAAACCCTTTGATAAACTAGCCCTAGACACCGTAGGCCCGCTTCCCCCTACTCCTAGCGGAAATCGTCATGTACTCACGATGCAATGTCAGTTATCCAAATTCTGTATGGCCGTGCCATTACCCGACATACGAGCCGCTACCGTGGCAGACGCGTTATCACGCTATTTTATCGCGATCTTCGGTGCACCGCGTGCAATACTAACGGACCGCGGCACGAGTTTCATTAATAATATCGTACAGGGAATAGCTCAAACCTTCAAAATTCAACACGTAACTACATCGGGATACCGACCTCAGACCAACGGTTCCCTAGAAAGAAGCCACATTGTCTTGACTGAATATTTAAAACATTACCTAGAAAGATACGAAGATTGGGATTTGCTCCTCCCATTCGCCATGTATTCATATAACACCTCGATACACGAGGCGACGAAATTTACCCCGTACGAGGTAGTTTTCGGACAATTAGCTAGAGACCCGTTTACGCCTATGTCCCGCGACGAGTTACTAACGTACCCAACATACGTACAAAATTTGGTAGAGCGATTAGATGAAATCCGAAAGACAACGCGATCCAATTTGGACACTAGCAAATCTCGCTCGAAAAAGATCTACGACCGAAAGAGTAACCAAATCATATTCGCGGAAGGCGACCTAGTTTACGTACTAAAAGAACCACGGCTCCATAAATTCGACCCATATTACATAGGCCCTTACAAAATAAAAGCAATCACTGATCAGAACAATGCAATCCTGATTTCGGACGAGGGCCGGCAAATCATCAAACATTTCGATAAATTGAAACATGCTTATATCAAAGATAAACCGCCTTGACGCCAATGGAGCGTATTCGAAAGGTTTAAGTTTACAACGGCCCGGCGAGACAGCTTATTTAGCAAATTCTTGTAACCGCGGTCCCACGCTCCGTTAACCAGATTCCTTCCTCTCCTCCCTATTATTTCATTTGTTTTTCGTACTTACAGCAATCCGTTATTAAACAATCGAAGCCCCATATACGAAGGGCATTTTCGAAAAATCTTCGTACTAATACTAACGATCACCATGGACGGATATGGCCTGATCTTTTTCGCATTCCTATGGACGGGCTCCACTACTAGTATTATTGACGGGGATTATCGAATAGCACCTTTAAACCCCAACCCGGGGGTGTACTACGAACAGATCCGGCCTCTCCGAGTTTTCCACACCCAATGGAGACTGGTCACGGGTATCGAAGTCGCGGAAGTATTAACATCGCGACCACAAACCCTACCCCAAATAAACAAGATGAAAGCATTATGCGCAACTTATAATTGGACGTCTTGTCCGGCTGACGACCTTGACGCAGCCCTGCAACGGAAACTCCGCGATGGCATACGCTATGAAGAATTGCTACTAAACATACTAGGAAAATCACCGCTCCAACGTACCAAACGATCGGTACCACTGGGGTTTATTGGATCTCTAAGTAAGGCCCTCTTTGGAACCCTGGACAGCAACGACGCGCAATATTATAATAAGGAAATTGATAAACTGTATAAAGATCAAAATCATCTCGCCGAATTATTAGGAAATCAAACGCATATTATAAAATCGGAATTCCAGGACATACACAAAACGTTAAAATCTGTAATGAACGCCGCGTTAAACATGGGCGACAAAATCAAAGAAATAGCGTCGGGAACCCGTCAATTGGACGAGCGCGAAACAAAATTAGAATTAGAATCAGCTTTTTCGTCATGGACATTCCTATTAACCAGGCACGTGGACGAATACGTGATCGCACTGATCGTGATCACCGACGCGCTCACATTTGCGAAACTTGGTATCTTACATCCGGCCGTTCTTTCCCCGAGTCAGCTAGCGCGGACCTGCGAACGAATTCGCGAAACCACGCCTTATGAATTTCCACTGACTACGGAAGAATTAAACTCCGAGCAATTACAAGGGGTGACCAAATTAAATGTAGCTTATTCACAGGGTCGAATCATCTTGTCACTCGACATCCCTTTATTAGACCAAATTCCTTTCGATCTTTATTACATTCAACCCTGCCCATCATTTCAAACTATATCAACCAACGTCTCTGCCCCAATATTTATTAAACCAAGAGCACCATATATGGCAATCAGCCGAATCAACGCACAATACTTCATGCCGGACGAAAGCTACATCACAGGATGCAGGAAACACCATCGGATGTACATGTGCGAACTCAGCGTACCACTACAAGATCTGGAAAAGGCACCGTGTTGCGAGACGGATGCTTTATTAAAACCACAAAACATCAAATGGCCCGGCTGTAATATTCAAACTCTTCCCGGAAGACGAACCTTCCTAAAGAAGATGGTCGCACCCAACACCTGGCTATATTCTGTCAAGGACACCCTGGTACTGCAGGTACAATGCAATAAGCACGCGGCTGGATACGAAATGCTCCAGGGTGCCGGAATACTGCAATTAAGGAGGGATTGCCAGGCCAGAATCGGGACCGATCAGATATGGGCTTCCGGAGTCGATACCGAAGCATTGACAACGATATACAAACCATCCATAGGCATAAATATTTCCGAAATCTTACCTACCCTTACGGAACATCACGTGAAAATATTGGCTGACCATCAAGAAAAGGAATCACTGGGCTTCCCCCAAGACGCTCATGCGAAGGCAACCGAAATCGCATTGGATGACATAGAAAGGCAGGCAAGGGAGATTGCCACCCACCACCGAACCGAAAATCTATCTACATACGTCACCTATGGACTACCAGGATTGGGAGGAACCTTTATAATCATCATTATCGTCTGGATTGGATACCGTTTTTTGAGGGCACGCCGGACTCAACATCGCGAGCCCTTAAGGAAAGAGACAAAGGTTAATATAGAAATGGTACCACCCCGCCCTCCTCCTCAGATAATTTCCAGACCCCGTCCTCTTGCTATCACATCTTTTCCTCACGACCTACCCGCTATACCATCCACGAGGACAAGAGAGAGAACCCACGTAGAGCGAGCGAGAAGTTTCGCGGGTTCCGAGCCGTACTTCGAAGTATTCTAGGCCATAGTTGCTGATAGCAGCAAAAACCCCCGCGCGTTAGGCTAAGAACCGACCCTCGCGAGGCGCTTTGCTGCGAAAATTAGGTGGTAGGGATAATAGCATATAAGATAGCACTTAAGCGAAGCGAGTCACAGTCGTGATATAAATTTTTACGCGACATCCAATTTAAATCTAAGGAAAAATGGACGCAACGACGGCGAGATTTAACGACAGAAAATGGACACGATCGACGCTGGCCGAGGCGGTTCTGCCGCGACACTTACACGCGCCCTTTGCACGACGATTGTGCGTGCGGCCGGAGCAATCCGTAACCGGAGAGGACGGCCGCGTCTGGGTACTTAAGAACCAGACCATATGCGCAGCATGCGCATGGGTGAACCCACCCACAAATTTCGGGGACTTTAGAAAAGTCCCCGTCCACTGGTTAGTGGAAGAGAGCAGGGCCATGGACCTTACGAGATGTGCACGATGCCGAGGGCGGCACCTGAAGTGGAGAACACCCGGGAATTGCACGGGGTGTATACGGGCGCTACTGGACGCTGAGCCGCGGTACCTTCCGGCATTTCCGGTTCTGGAGGCACCACGGCCGCTGGAACCCCCAAAACCCCGGGACATCCCCTGGATCCTGCCAGCTGGGGCGGAATGAGAAGACGCCACCCCTCGCACTAGGTAAATACGCAACACACCAGTAAACATCAAAGTGTCGCGATAAAATTGTAATTCTTTTCGTTTTGTTAAATTCGCAGCAGGGCGCCGCCCAAGAACCAGGACCATCAGAGTCAATATTCCCCTTATATACATATACATACGTATTTTTTTTTCTTTCTCCTTGATGTAACAATATATTGTTTCTTTTTTTTCTCACTTAATAATGTTTCATTTATAATTACCCCCTTACGTTCCCCTTAGTATTAATAGCGTATAGTTAAACATAATTTTAAGTGGTGAAATAAAGCGTACGCGATGACAGTTTCGCGCGCGTTCATGAAATGGCCTCTCGAGACCATTTCATGTCTGGGTAGGGAGGTGTTACATGGGCCCTTCAGGCCCTTTTCCCGTGCTTGCTGTCCGCGCGTCGCTTTATTCGGTAAACGGCGATTCAGCGGAATCGCCTCGCGCGTGTCAGTCACGTTGCGCTGAGCCGCGTAGCGACAGTAGGGACAACGTGACCCTCGGCGGCCCGGGCCCGGATATTTCCAATGCGTGCGGCGAGCGACAACTGCCGACGGGGCAGTTTCCCCCAATCGCGCGGATTGATCGAGGCGCGGCCGAGAATCGGGATCGACGAAGTAGGATGGGGGATTCTTATTCGGGAGCTCGACTTAGGAAGTCAGGACGAGCCAGAGCGCCGTCAAGAAGCCGCGATCACGTCTTAGCGTCTAGTCCGCGAAATACGATCGGCCGTCAATAAACCGTGCAAAGGTAACTCCATCCGACAAACCGCGAACGGCCTAGCCGGGAGAGCCCTTGTGCGTCACTCGTGTCCGGCGTAGGAACGCGTAGAGTAAGCGACGATTAGAGACAGTGCGATTCGACGGTCTTCAGGTGACCGACTTCCGAGTGCTATCCGAGAGCACAGCGAGCGACCACGACCAGCGCAAGGTTGAGCGACCTACGGAGCGAACGAAGCGATAACCGGCAAGCGTGCCGAAATCCGAGACCACTGCGATAGCAGGGACGGAGCGCCGTCCCTAGGGTATGTTCTTATATTACTTTAATCTTTTACCCAGAATATATTTCATTACGTTATTTTCCCGTTAATTCCGTGTCACCATTGATTTAATCCCTTTTCCTCCTTATCCCTCCAGGGTAAGTATAGTCAAGGCGTGCATTAGCACCTTGAAAGAGCAAGGACCCGATAAATCGTTCCAGCCGCTCGGAATGATTTATTGAAAAGTCCCTTCAGGACGTAACAATAATAAATTTCGAGCAATGCTTGCTTTCATTTGTTCAGAAGATTCTCCGATTGGTAAAGTAACACACTATTTCTGGCGACGAGAATATCAAGGTAGAGGTATACAACATTTTCATTTATTAATCTGGATTGAAGGTGCACCAATTTTCGGCGAATCTTCTACTGAAGAAGTCTCTAAATTTATTTTACACTATATAAGCTGCAAAATGCCACATAAAAATATTTCGCCATTATTGCACAGACGTGTTAATACGCACCAACGACACAAACATAATGATTATTGTCTTCGTGCTAAGAAAGTAGGATCTAAAGTTATTCGTAGGTGTCGTTTTGGGTTTCCTCGTCCTGTTACTGACACACTAAATATGAGAGACGTGGCAACTTCGATAGCAGGTAGAAAACAATTAAAACATAAAAGTAGATTATACGACCTTCCTCGAACAAAGAATGAAGTTGATATTAATGATTATAATCCTGTTATACTTGCTGCGTGGGAAGGCAATATGGATATACAGTTTATTGGTGAAAAATCGACATTGCTCACTTGGTACGTTACTAAATATTTGAATAAAGCAGGGAAAAGTGAACTGTCTGATTGTGATTTTGCAAATAGTATAAATAATAAAAATAAGTCATTGGCAAGTGTTCTTTGGAATTTTGCGTTACGGTCCATAAGCAATAGAGAATGTGGAGCTCTTGAGGCTGCTGATACATTGCTAGGTATGCCTTTATATGGAACTGATCGAAATACAATTATTAAATGGTTAGACGTTAATTCTATACGGCAGAGGAAATTAAAAAGTCGTAAAGAAATTGAAGCTCTTGATGGTGAATCTACTGATATATTTTGCCCATCTTTAATAGATAATTATTATCCAAATAGATCTGGAGAATTAGAATCTGTGTCTCTTTATGAATTCGCACAATGGTATGATATCACGACAATCAAACCGAAAAATAATAATATTGAATATTATAAATTAGATAATAGTCATTATCTTAAACGGCTACAACGTGGATGTCTTATTAATCATTATAGACATAATGTTAATAATCGACCAGAAGATTATTTCTTTTCTTTATTGCTTATGTTTAAACCATGGCGTGAATTAAAGGATCTTAAAAATAGTTGTGATACTTATATGGAAGCATTTCATAAAGTAAAACTACATCTTTCGAAAGCATTACAATATCACGAAAAACTAGAAGAATTGAAAAAAGCGTTTGAAACTGCACAAGAGTTAGTTCGGCAATTAGATGAAGAATTACAAAAAAACGTGTCTCAAGATGACCCTGATAATCCGATAGGCGCTCAAAATGTAGAAGCTGGAGAAGCAATGCAAGATTTTAGGGATCTTGGTAATAAAATGGATGAAAAAATTGATGTGTCTGAAATGATAGCATAATTAAATGCTGACCAAAAGAGAGTATTCCACAGAGTCATTGATACTGTAAGGTCAGATAATTCGATATTGCGATTGTTTGTTAGCGGAGAAGGTGGAACGGGAAAGAGTTTTTTAATTAAAACCATCAAGTGTTGGATAAAACAATATCTCAATAAAGATACCGCTGTAGCGGCACCTACTGGTATAGCAGCGTTTAATATAGACGGTTTGACAGTTCACAGATTGCTTCAATTACCCGTTGAACATGGTCTAACGCCAAAGTATAAGCAATTATCTGATCATGTATTAAAAGTTTTACGAGCAAATCTCAAAGATGTTGTTCTTTTTGTAATTGACGAAGTGTCAATGATATCAAATTTAACTTTTATGTATATACATTTCCGATTGTCTGAAATATTTGATACCAATGATTGTGAAGACGGTTGGTTTGGTCAAAAGCACGTTCTTTTATTTGGTGATCTGCTTCAATTACCCCCTGTACACGAAGACCCAATTTTTGTACAATTATCAAATGACAAAATTAACAAATATGTTGGTTCTTTAATTGCTGTTAATTTATGGACATTATTTGATTATGATGAGTTAACGATCAACATGCGTCAGCAAGGGGATGATTCTTATCGACAGTTGTTGTCAAGAATTCGTATTGGTCTAGTGACAAAATCTGATTGCGAGATTCTTGGGAATAGAAAAATATCTTTTACTGGGGATTCGTTTGAACTCAGATTAAACAAATTATGTCAGTTTATTAATGATTTTCCGTTGGACATTGTTTGTTTATTGCCTACACGTAATATGTGTGACGTTCTTAATGCTGCAATGTTAAATCGCATTACAGCAAAAGAGATATTATTAATTGCCGAAGATACGATCGACTGTATTCCGTATGTGAGAAAGAAAGTATCAAAAGTATTGTCCAATACTGATGACGATAATTCTAAAACTGCTGGACTCTCAAAGGAAATTGTAATTAAGATTGGAGCAAACGTTATGATAAGACGTAACATTGATGCTACTTTGGGTCTTGTGAATGGTACCATAGCTAAGGTAATTTCAGTTGTACAAGATATGTCTACCGATTATGTAGAGAAAATTAAGCTCCTTCTACCATCGGGATTAGAGTATTTCATTGAAAGAGTAAGCGTTAAATTTGAAGTAGTGGATAGAGCATTTGTTATTAGAAAACAATTTCCATTGTGTCTGAGTTATGGAATCACAATTCATAAAAGTCAAGGATTGAGTTTACAAAGTGCTATTATGGACATAGGCAACTCTATATTTAATTGTGGTCAAGCTTATGTTGCATTATCGCGAGTAACGTCTTCAGAAGGGTTGCATTTGATTAATTATGATCCTTCGTCAGTAAGAGCTGACGAAAAAGCTATTAGGGAATATAATCGGCTAAGATCTAAGTACAAACCAGATGCAGACATAATTACTGTTTCAAAAATACGCTATTCGAAAGTGAAAGATGTTCCATGGATATTGTCAAAAGTAATAGATTCTGTGCAAGAAAATTGTCAAACTCAAAAATTATTACAAAAAAATGTTTCTTGGGTTTTTCATGGTTTTCAAAATACAGACAATGCTTCATGTTATGCAAATGCAGTATTACAATGTTTAATGCATTTAAGTGTCGTTAGAAAACAATTGTTTAATTGTAATGAATCATCAAATGTTTTGAAAATATTAATGCATCGATATGAAAATGGAATACGCAATTTAAATACATACACAGTACGGCAAAGTTTAGGAGAACATTTTTCAATAAACGTAAAACGAGATGTATTCGAATTTCTTATAATCCTGTGCACAAAATATGATTGTATACGACAATTGGTAGAGCATCAAGTAACTTCTACTACTCGATGTAAATCTTGTGATTATACAAAAAGAATTACTTCTGATAATTTAGTTGTTTCAATACCTATTACCAATTTGAAAAAAAGAAGCTATAATCTTAACGATTTATTAAACGTTACATTTTCACATTGGTATCAATCAGATAACGGATCATGTGAACAGTGTACAGGAAATGATATTATGTTTAAGAATGAATTAATATTGACGAAAGATATAGTTATTATTCGTTTACTATTATTTTCATTGCAAGATGATAAAATAGTCAAAGCAATACGTAAATTTAATATATCTACTATTCCCACAACCAAAGTATTAATAGCTGGACAATCATATAAAGTTATGAATGCTATATTTCATAGTGGTTCAAGTATTGAGGATGGCCATTACACCAGTATATGTAAAGAAGAAGGAAAGACTAGTAGTTGGATTGAAGCTGATGACGTGCAAATTAAAAAAAGGCAATGGCCCAGAGGCGCTAAAGATCTTTATATTTTGTTCTTACAAAAAATGATAATAAATAAATAAGCCAACAAAAATTACCACGCTATGGAACAGCTGAAAGAAGAATGATGCCATTTGGCACTTGTACTTCTTCTGTGGCGGGCTACATATTCTCCTGTAATTAGTACTACAAAATGTGTGAAATCTCCACAAAATTACCTTTTTTAAAAAAAAGGTACAAAAAAGAGCGCCAAGTATATAATCCCATCAAAAAGAATCCCATTTAAAAACATTGTCGTAAATTAATATCCCATCAAAAAGAATCCCATTTAAAAACATTGTCGTAAATTAATATCCCATCAAAAAGAATCCCATTTAAAAACATTGTCGTAAATTAATATCCCATCAAAAAGAATCCCATTTAAAAACATTGTCGTAAATTAATATATCCCATCAAAAAGAATCCCATTTAAAAACATTGTCGTAAATTAATAGCTTTACAAAACTAATGATATACATAAATTGCGCCAATTATACCAATGGCTATTTATACAAACAAAAAATGTATTAACCAATATTAAGCAGATATATTTTTATTTTATAAATAACGTGAAGATAAAATGTAACATCTAGACATTTGCCTAGATGTCCGCGGCCTGGAAGTCAAATACTTAGCGTGGCCAGGCAAGGTCAAGATGTCGATGAATAAGAATTATTTAAAACCGCAATAAAATGAATGTGTATTTATATTGTCAGAGTTTTAATTGATAAATTATGTGAAAGCTTGTGAGAGGAAAGGTATCGGTGTCGATGAATGAACTTGCAATTATTTTAAAACGCAATATAATGAAAATGTACTCATATTGTCTGCATTTTAAATGGACAAATTATCTGAAAGCCTGCGAGGGGGAGGTATGGGTATTAATGATCTGAGAATACCTTGCCTGGCCACGCCAAGTATTTGACTTCCAGGCCGCGGACATCTAGGCAAATGTCTAGATGTTACATTTTATCTTCACGTTATTTATAAAATAAAAATATATCTGCTTAATATTGGTTAATACATTTTTTGTTTGTATAAATAGCCATTGGTATAATTGGCGCAATTTGTGTATATCATTAGTTTTGTAAAGCTATTAATTTACGACAATGTTTTTAAATGGGATTCTTTTTGATGGGATATATTAATTTACGACAATGTTTTTAAATGGGATTCTTTTTGATGGGATATATTAATTTACGACAATGTTTTTAAATGGGATTCTTTTTGATGGGATATTAATTTACGACAATGTTTTTAAATGGGATTCCTTTTGATGGGATATTAATTTACGACAATGTTTTTAAATGGGATTCTTTTTGATGGGATATTAATTTACGACAATGTTTTTAAATAGGTATTAATTTACGACAATGTTTTTAAATGGGATTCTTTTTGATGGGATATTAATTTACGACAATGTTTTTAAATGGGATTCTTTTTGATGGGATATTAATTTACGACAATGTTTTTAAATGGGATTCTTTTTGATGGGATATTAATTTACGACAATGTTTTTAAATGGGATTCTTTTTGATGGGATATTAATTTACGACAATGTTTTTAAATGGGATTCTTTTTGATGGGTAATAGAATACACGAATACACCTTCAGCAGTCTTGATCGCGCTATCAATAGTGCTATTAAAGCAGAAGCAGAATACAACGAGTTCCAAATAAGAACAAAAATACCTATTGGAGTAACACAACCTAATCAATGTATAAACTGCCTTGGATACGGCCATGATATTACTAACTGCAGTAGTCAGCAAGTTTCACGCACCGACTGGCGACAAAAAATCTGTCAACACTGTAAAAAAATAGGACATATGATACAAGAATGCAGAAGCCTTACATTCTGTGACTTTTGCCGAAAACCAGGTCATACAACACAAAATTGTAGGAATCGGAGTTACAACGCAAGACCCAACGAATATTGTAGCAACTGCCGACAAGCGGGTCACATGACGCAAGATTGCAGGAGCCAAGCTAACACAGCCCCTCGATTCAACGAACAATGCAGCACCTGCCGAAGAACAGGTCACACGGTGCAAGATTGTAGAAGTCAAAGTTACACGAACAGAACTCCTCAATCCAACACCCGTTGTGATTATTGTCAGAAACCAGGTCATACAATACAAGAATGCAGAAACCGAGCTTATGATAGCATATCTTGTGAATATTGTAAATTCCGAGGCCACACGATAGAACAATGCAGGAAAAAGATGTATTTTGATAGGAAAGAAAAAGAAGAGGCACAACCCCGTATGGTACGTAGACAAGCCATACTCAGACTCAAGACAGAACAAATAAGGAAACCACCCAGCATTCTTCTCTCTGACATAGGATTTAGCGGAGGACAAGCAACATTAATGATCGACACGGGATCAGACCTCAACGTAATCAAAAGGTGTGCTGTTTCTCCCGATATTCCAATCTTCATGGACACACTATTTGACCTAAATGGCATCACGGACGGACTACTCAGTACTATGGGATACATCAAAATACGAACTTTAAATACAGAAATTATCATCCACGTCGTAGAAGACCTCCCTATCAGACAGGACGGTATATTAGGAACAGATTTCTTCCAAACCAACGGAGCAACTATTGATTACACAAGATCAACAATAACCATTGGACCAGAAACTCTTCCATTCATCGACCCTGAAATGGTCACAATACCAGCCAGAACAAGAAGTCAAATATATGTACGAGTTCTTAACACACAAACTAGCACAGGATATATTCCTAAAATTAATATTCACCCTAATTTACATATGGGAAATGCAATTGTGTCAAATAATAATGGAATGGCATGTCTATTTGCAATAAATACATCCACAAAAGACATAAAAATTCCTGTACCATCAATTGAATTAGAACCATTTATTGAAGTTCCAGTAGAAGAAAAATCATCAGATACATATAAAGCAACAAATAGAACCCACCAGTTGTTACAACTACTAAGGCTGGACCATCTAAATTCAGAAGAACGAACCAGTGTTGAAGAACTAATAAAGGAACACGCAGATAGATTTCATATTCCAGGAGAAAAATTGGAAGCAAGAAATAAAGCCTATCATAAAATTATAACAGAAAACAATGTTCCTGTTTTTACAAAGCAGTATCGATATCCTCAGTCATTTAAGGAGGAAGTAAAAAAACAAACTAAAGAATTATTAGAAAAGGAAATAATAAAACCTTCTTTGTCTCCTTATAATTCACCTGTATGGATAGTCTTAAAAAAAGAAAATTCAGAAGGAGTCAGGAAACCAAGAATAGTAATTGACTTCAGGAAATTAAATGAAAAAACAATTGGAGACGCTTATCCTTTACCAAATATAACTGACATATTAGATCAGTTGGGAATTGCGAAATATTTTTCTGTATTCGATCTTGCATCCGGGTTCCATCAAATTCCCATGCATCCAGATGATCGTCATAAAACAGCTTTTTCTACAGTATATGGACACTATGAATTTAACAGAATGCCGTTCGGACTCAAAAACGCACCAGCAACTTTCCAAAGGCTTATGGACCAAGTTTTAACCGGTCTTCAAGGGGTAGAACTCTTTGTATATTTAGATTACATAGTCATATACGCTAGCTCTCTGAAAGAACATGCAACCAAATTCAAACGATTAATGAACAGATTAAGAGAAGCAGATCTTCACCTTCAACCCGATAAATGTGAATTTTTGAAGAAAGAAGTAACATATTTAGGACACATAATAGGGGAATACGGAGTTAAACCCGATCCACCGAAGATAGTAGCAGTTAAGGAATTTCCAACACCAACCACCGTTAAGAATGTAAAGCAGTTCTTAGGACTAAGCGGATATTACAGAAGATTCATAAAAGATTTCTCAAAAATCGCACGACCACTTTCTAATCTGACAAAAAAAGATTATAAATTCGAATGGACAGATAAACAACAAAGGGCGTTTGAAACTTTAAGGGAGACTCTCTGCAAAGAACCCATATTAAAATATCCAGATTTTGAAAAAGCATTCAATATAACGACAGACGCATCAGGTATTGCTGTAGGTGCAGTTCTTAGTCAAGGAGAAATAGGAAAAGATTTGCCAATAGCTTACGCATCTCGAGTTTTAAATGACGCAGAAACTCGTTACTCACCAACAGAACGGGAACTTTTAGCAATATTATATGCAGTATTTCATTTCAGACCTTATATTTATGGTAGAAAATTCTATCTTATAACAGATCATAAACCTTTAGAATGGCTACAAAATCTCTCTGATCCGTCATCACGATTAATGCGATGGAAAATAAAACTTGCGGAATACGATTATAAAATATTGTACAAACCGGGAAAATACAATACGAACGCCGATGCCTTGTCTAGAAATCCGATAGCACTACCATTAAACGCAAAGCGAGCACATTCAGAAACAAATTCACACGAAAATAAAAAACAGAAACAATTTCATCAATATAATACGCGACAAAGAGAAACAACCGATTCGACTTCAGGAAACCCAGTTCCATATAAACAAACTAAATTTAGTTCGTCAGATTCCGACTCTTCATACGACGAGAGTGATGCAATAGGAACTAAACGACAACACTTAAAACGAAAAATAAAGAGAAACACTTCATCATCACAACCAGAAAGTAAAAAACAAAATATAGAATCTCCTCAAGTACATACACCCCCCCAAAACACAGTACCTGTTGAAGTACATACACCCCCCCAAAACACAGTACCTGTTGAAGTACATACACCCCCCCAAAACACAGTACCTGTTGAAGTACATATACCACCTCAAATACATAAAACTCCTCAAGAAATAATATTACCTCAAGAAACAATACAAAACAACCAACAAGCAATAAAGAAACCTCACATCAAGAAACTTCAAGAGGACTTAATAGAAGAAATAGATGAGACAACCATAATTCCAAAACACAATTATAAAGATCCTCCAAAAATTAATGCAGAGTCAAGCACAGACAAAAGTACTCACCACACACCTAAAAAGAAAAAGCAAAAATTAAACTCCAGTACAGATACAGCTCCCATAACTCCCATTAAAATCAAGAAAGGGAAAATACTCACTCCCTCTTCACCACCTCCGTCTCCACTACTATCTCTCCCACCATTATCTCTCCCACCGTTATCTCTCCCACCACTGACTCCCCTACCATTATCTGTACCACCCACATCACCTCCACAACATACCACAGGCAAACCAAGAGTAACATCCAATATTTCTGTCAAAAAACAAAATATTGAAGTGGAAGATCACTTATGGATGGGAAAGGATTACATAATAACATTTATAAATACAGAAGGCAAACCAATAGGACCAATGGGAGATAAATTATATAAAGAAAGAAATATAAAAGCTGACAAAATAGCATTCCCACTAAAAAATGGAGAATCAGTAACAATAAGAAGTGGAAAACGTACAATTGTTGGACTTGTCATACCAAATTACCCAACAGAAGAAAATTTATATACATCATTAAAAACACTTCACACATACCTGGTACTTAAACAAGCCACAAAAGTGTATATATCAGGAGAAGAAAATAAAATTTCGCTT
Organism: Andrena flavipes; assembly: GCA_963971345.1. NCBI lineage: Eukaryota > Metazoa > Arthropoda > Insecta > Hymenoptera > Andrenidae > Andrena > Andrena flavipes. Next base: position 17,325,433 of record OZ020481.1, read on the forward strand.
AGGCAATTACGAAATTTAATAGAATTAATATTCATCAACGAAGACATCCAATTTAGTTTTTGTAAAGGTACTCTTATAACTCCTTCCATACAAAATAGGCAGTATATTATCAAAGAAATTCATGAAACACCTATAGGAGGACACAAAGGAGTTACTAAAACATATCATCGAATAAGAAGCATATATTATTGGAAAAACATGAAATACGAAATAGCACAATTCGTTAAAACATGTTTAGAATGTCAAAAAACTAAATTAGTAAGGGTAAAAAATAAGGAACCTATGATATTAACAGACACACCATTGGATGCCTTTGATAAAATTTCTATGGACATAGTAGGACCACTACCTTCTACAAAAATAAGAAATAGTTACATACTTACAATACAAGACAATTTAACCAAGTATTCCCTTGCAATACCATTAACAAACATCACTGCAAAGGACATAGCTAAAGCATTTACAGAACATTTTATCTGTAAATTCGGAAGTCCTAAAGCAATTCTGACTGATCAAGGGCCAAATTTTATGAGTTCCCTCATGAAGAAATTAGCCAGAACATTCCAAATCAAACAATATCGAACCTCTGCATACCATCCTCAGTCTAATGGATCACTGGAAAGGAGTCATCATGTTCTTATTGAATATCTAAGACATTATGTATCCAAGGAAAGACAATGGGACCAATGGTTACCTCAAGCAATGTTCTCTTATAATACAAGCACTCACGAAGGCACGAAATTTACGCCTCACGAACTAAAGCACGTCTTCCTTCAAGTATGCCTCCAACGGACAATATCAAGACATATCCAGACTATGTTGATGAAATAATACACAAACTACACCACATCCGACAAATGGCGCGAAATAATTTGGAAGAATCAAAAGTTCGACAAAAACATTACTATGACCGGAAGATACAACCTCAAACGTACAAAATAGGAGATTGGGTTTGGTTATTAAACCCAAGACGTGAAAAACTAGGACCCGAATACAGCGGACCATACCAAATTATGGAAATTATAGGGAACAGTAATTTAAAAATAGCAATAACTTTAAAACAAACCAGAATTGTACATATCAACAGGATAAAAAAAGCATATTTACCTGAAGAAGAATTATAACAAAGGAAGAACGATCACATCAATTCAGTAAAACAAAAGTGAAATTTACAAAGTTGCAACCCTGCAGAGGAAGACTATATAAGGAGTAGCAGACAAAGAATTTCATCATTGTTACATTGTACTAAACCAAGCAACATGGACACGTGTTTAAAACAAATTTACGAAAGAGACGTATACTTTTATAAAACAGGGATAATCTGCGTGATGTGCACGCAGAGAGTTGAAATAGAGGACGAGGAGGTATTAGAAAGACACCTCACGGGGAATAATAATAGGAGGTGGAGGATATGTCGCCTATGCCGCCGGACACTTTTCATAGGACAGCCGGTAGAAAAATGTAATCAATGCTGGAAAGCATTACACGGATAAACTTTAAACATATTTTTTTTTTACTATACACAACACTCACAGATACACATACACACACACACAAAATGTATTCAACACTTACACCTAGTACATAAGTTTTTTTTATATATATAATATTTTTTACACAACACTCACAGATACACATACACACACACACAAAATGTATTCAACACTTACACCTAGTACATAAGTTTTTTTTATATATATTTTTATTATACACAACACTTACAGATACACATACACACACACACAAAATGTAATTAAAACACACACCTAGTTTTAAGTATTTATGTATTTATTTTTAACTTTTCATTAATAAAGAATAATATTTTTCTACTAAAAACATAAAAATTAAAACATATAATACTCCTAAAAATCCGAATCCATAAATTACCAATAACCTATAAAAAATAACCTGTCAACACCATAAGAATTGTAACATAGTGGCAAAGCCTATAAGGTTGCATATATAGAATTCCGCTAGAGGGCGCCACTGTAAGAGGCCCCTAACAACCTATTTCAAATCCACGCTTGCGCCATATTGTTATTCATCGTCAAGATGCCGAAACGATCGGGCAGCAGACACAATAAAAGAATAGAAAAAAGGAAAGAATTAGAAACAATACTTCAGGAAATGATAGACATTCCTCTATTAATAACTCCAATATCTCCAGAGAAAACGGTAAAAATTCCTATAAAATCTATTCTTATCCAAAAACTAACAAAACTCTTTCTAACACAAGACACCATCTCATACTCCGCCTCACACCCCACCGGATTCACTTCCAACAACACCGGAGTTTCCCAAAACTCCGGATATCAAGATCCCAGAACCACCGAACTTTAAGATTCCGGAAATACCACCAATGAAATGGCCAACACTCATCAAAATAAACATCCCAAAATCAGACTGGGAAAAATATAGAACCCTTCCTAAGAAAGATCCAAGGAAAAGGGTGTGGCGATTACTCACGTTATTTGGATCAGGGGCAGCCAGCCCATATAAACCCTCAGAAGAGAAATAAATATATTTATAAATAAGTAACTTCTATTCCATTTCCTACCACATTCAAATCTCTCGAGGACGAGAGATTCCCCAGGGGGGAGCTGTAACGTCCCACAGGGACTCAAACCAACAATTACCGACCGTCGATAAAGTAGAATCGATCTACACTACCGCGGAGCAAATCTGTAATACCGCGCAGGCTCATTGCACATACTTTTAGTTGTAAATTGTAAACTAAACAAATATTAGAGAAATAATTATTGTAGGGATGTTAAGAATAATTAATTAGAATTACTGACAAAAGCGCAAAACAAAATAATATATAATAAGCAAGAAAACTGCGAAATAAGAAATATCGACACACTGCGTATGCGCCAGCCCGCCAATTCTCCAGTATAAAAGGAGGCGTACGCAGCACTCAGCGCGCTCATTCGAATACTGATACGTTCTTACAACTAGCGAATACTAGTTCCTGGAGGTAGCTTAAGTATTATCCAGTAGGATTTCAGCTCGCTCCGGAAACGGTAGCGGCTGGTTCTCAGTGTACAAGATACTGGTGCTCCTTTTTGGATCTTTTATTTAATGGTTAAGAACTCAGATACGTTCTTGCAACTAACGAATGCTAGTTCCTGGAGGTAGCTTAAGTATTATCCAGTAGAATTTCAGCACGCTCCGGAAACGGTAGCGACTGGTTCTCAGTGTACAAGATACTGGTGCTCCTTATTGGATCTATCATTTAATAGTTGAGAACTTTGTTTTTGCGGAGGTCTCAAGCGTTGCTCCTACTAGTAGGCAGCAGCTTAACCGCTTAGCAAAGACAAAGTCTACAGAACAGTAAATTAAGAACTCTGCCAAGAGTGACGGGAACCGCTCCGGAGACGGTAGCGGCCGAACTTACAGCAGTAGCACACACACACACACACATATATATATATATATATATATATATATATATCCAATTTTATATAGCGCATTAGGATACATTAGCATAAAAAAACCAAAAAACCAAAAAAACACAAAAACACAATATATATAATCGTAGTTGTAAGCTATATTAACGTTATTGTTATTAGTTTAAGTGTTATTTGAATAAAGACATTGTTAAGTTTAAGTTGGATTTCACTCCTTCATTCCACACGGAACCCCCACCTATCCTATTCTCGGAGGAAGCCGCTCTCCTCTCGGGAACCTGTCTACATTCAGTCGTCCCTGAACAGCTGAACGTTACAGTATCATATGTACCACTGAGCATAATGTCCTCAGATGGACAAACGATATGGAGAAATACACGTCCATCTTCCGTGAGACTTTGCAGGCCAATTAAATTTCAGTTTACGAAGGAAACCAATACAAAAATTCAAGAAGAATATGAATATACAAATGAAAAAATTATCAATTTAAAAATCACAGAAGTAAATATTAAAAGAAAAAAATATTATGTTTCACACAAATTATATTGTACCATGCTGGATGGAAAAGTATGTAACGTCTTAACAAGTCAAGCATCTTCGACATCTTGCAACATATGTAGAGCAACCCCAAATCAAATGAATAAATTAGACCTTCTTCAAAAACTGCCCGTTGAAGAAAACCATTACTATTACGGGCTATCGACTCTCCATTGTCGTATTAGATTCATGGAATGTATTCTGCACATCGCCTACAATTTAGATTTCGAAAAATTTTACGCTAAAGGAGATGATAAGCAGTTAAAAGAGGAACGAAAAAACCTGGTGCAAGACCGTATACGATCGGAAATGTCACTGATTGTAGATGTGGTGAAACAGGGTCACGGAACAACCAATGATGGAAATACAGCCAGGCGATTTTTTGATGACCCCGAGAAAGCGGCAAACGCAACAGGAGTAGACATTCGTTTAATAGAACGATTTTCTATTATTTTACAAGTTTTGACAAGTGGGTACGACATTGACTTTGATAAGTTTGAAAAGTACACACTTGACACCGCAACATTATTCTTTGACTTATACGATTGGTACAAAATGCCTCCATGTGTACACAAAGTTTTGATACACGGTGCAAATATAATGAAGGTTTTTGGGCTACCCATTGGTTGGTTACCCGAGGAAGCTCAAGAAGCCAATAATAAATTTTTTAAACAGGCTAGGTTACGGTTTAGTAGACTGTTTTCACGTTTTGTTTGTAATGAAGACATAATGCACTTTATGTTGGTTTCATCCGACCCAATAATAAGTGGTTTGAGGGTCCACAAACAAAACAAAATTAAAGACTTGTGTGAACAAGTTAAAAACTTATTAATTTCTTCCAATAATAATGAACAAGAGTCGGATGACGAAAATTCAGCCGATGAGTTTTAGTTATAACAAACCATTAATCAATATAAATATTATTTTATTTAATAAACTTCAAGTAAACAAAAAATTATAAAAAAACACGGAAAAAATTATAAAATTGAAAAATGTAAAAAAAAGTTTAAAAAGTTCAAATACTGGGTTTAGGGTTTTTATTTATGTATAGAAAAATACGCGTGCTTCGCTACGGTAGAATAATTAAAAGGAATTACTTTTATATCTGCTTTTTGTAGCAATTTTTTATATAATTTCGGTAAAGTAACCTCCGTATAACGGATATTGATATATGTAGGTATATGTTCGTTCACACCTACTATTCAAAACTTAAGATGCCCCAATTCAATGCACACTTACTTAGTACACCATATTCAGAGTTAACCCTTTAAGGGTTGAATAGGGTAAAAATTTGGAATTGGTTTTGAGGCATTTGTGTTGCTAAGCTTAAACCAAGTATCGATATCGAATCGGACCGAAGAGCTTTTGAGGGATCCGTGAAAACAAATTATACCCCTTTTCACCCCCTTAGGGGTTGATTAGAGCAAAATCCTGAAATTGAGTTTTAGGTATTTGTATGGGCAACCGTTGTAAATGAAAACCAAGGTGACATCTAATCGGACCTAAAGGTGGGATCTCCTACCCGCGATTGGTCGCTGCGATTGGTCGCAGCGACTGGTCGCAGTATACTGGTGCAATGGGAAAGCATGTATCCGTTCTCCTACATGCGACTGCGATCGTCGGGTACGCGGCAGACGTAGGAGCCTGACGCGAGTCTGCTTGAGTACCAGCCTAGGCTACTCGAGAGGCAACACAATGCGAGGAGGTCTGTTTCCCATTATACCTAGTCGCAGGCTAGGCACTGCGACCACCGGTCGCTATACTCCTCCCGGAGGGAGTCTAGCGACCAGTCGCACTGCGACCTATTGCCACAGTGTGACAGAATCCCAAGAAATAAGGAAAGAAGTCAGAATTCAAAAGATATGTATTTTTATGTTACCTGTAGACTACTAAAATGAGCACCTAAAAACGGTTAAAATATCATGACGCCTACTTCTGATCTGTGTGTAAACACGTGTCTGTGATTGTATGTATTTTTCGTGCAGAATTTTAAATCGAGTCTTTTAATTTTTGGTAATATAAAAGAAAACAATTTTTGGAGCCCCAAAATAAGTGGTGTCGATTCTGTTAAGTAATAGCAAATAATTAGTTACATACAGTTTTTTTCCATAAGAAACCGATTGAAAAATTGTCAGCAATCATCCCTTTTTTAGTTCCACTTCCGGGAACTTCTGAACAAATTTTTTGTTTGTTTTCTAATCAACATAATCTAGAGCTTGCTACTGCGGAAAAAGCATTCGCGAATATTTTTCAGTTATGGATTAAATACGTGTATTCTATGTCGCACAGTGGTGGTAAATCCCCAAAAATGTGAAAAAATGCAACATCCTGTATTTTGCAATTTAAAAATGCTGAATATTATTAAGGAAATTGGTACTAAAAGTGTTAATATATAAGTTTGACGTTATTTCAGAAAATAACGTCAATTCGTCATGAATTAGCGTCAATACTTTCAATAAAACTACAAGAATTTGATAAATATGCCATGGAAAGTGTTCCTATCGACACACGCGCGAAGTTCCATGATGTAGCAGCGACAGTACGCCTCGCGGAGAGCCACAGGACGAAAAGGGGTGGTCCACTGACTGCGCGTGATGAGGCCTGCTTCGTCCTCAGGACAAATTCGAGACCGATCCCGTATCTCTCGAATATAAACACGCGTTGGAATATTAAAACAAAAGCACGCGCTGACGTATTATGATGTGAGAGATGGTGGGCCATTGGGAGGATAGAATATTTTGAGCTACAATTTTTTCTATAATTTTTAAAATCTTTATTTCTGGCTTCTTTTTGGGTTTTTACCTTTTTTAGGAGCTCATATTATTAGCTTACAAGAAATATTCGGGTCAGGCATGAATAACAGCGACGCTGAGCCTCGCCTATTCTGTACTTTGCGTTTCTACCTCCACTGCGTTGTATCAAATATTATAAAAGAATAAACACGATTTATTATTATTATTATTATTATAAATATATAAAAATACATAATCCTCCCACAACTTTTGAATTCTGATTCGTTTCCTTGTTTCTTGGGATTCTGCCCCACTGTGGCAGTGGACCTGGTCGCAGGTAGGAGTGTGCGGATCGTCCCGAGGCTCGAGTTCCTGGCCCCGAGGGACGGTCGGAAAATTTCGGGCGGAAAATTTCCCGACGGTTTCGGGATCCCGAGATTCGATTCGGACTACAAGCAAAGAATAGACAACCAGTTTAAATGACAAGGTCAAGTAAAGACTTCAAAGGTTCCGCCCATTTTTAAAATATTCGCCTTCCTGTATATTGTTGTTACTATGAAACATCCAGGAAATATTCCTTTCTGTATGCTTATAGTTGTTCGTACGTTTTCTATTTTAAATCTGAACCTATCCCAAAAAAGATAATACCCTATATATCCCCTTTACATAAAGTACTAAGTATGAAGTATATTTTATTAAGATTTTAAAATATTGTCGATATAAAAATAGTCTTCTTCCCAAGTTCTGAACGTGGTATTTATTTAAGTACGTATATGTACGTATATGTACATAAATAGTAACAATAGTAATACATAGTAACAACAATATACAGAAAGGCGAATATTTTATTATTTTAAATTAACGTGTAAGAAACATCATTTTTCTATGTTCTCGGGTAATAATTTTGATCTATTATTACTGGTAACGATATCGTCCGATCGCGTCCGAGTTTTACCGAGCCGACCTGAACTCAAATTGTCTCGGGACCCCGTCCGATCTCGCCCGAAAGTTTCCGGCCCGTCCCGAACACACCCTTGGTCGCAGGCAAGGAGATTCAGCTTAGGGCCAGTCGTTGGGTCAAATCGCTGCGACCAATCGCAGCGACCAATCGCGGGTAGGAGATCCCACCTTAAGAGATATTAAGGAGTCCGAGAAAATAAATTTTACCCCTTTTCACCCCCTTGCGGATGAAATTTCCAAGAATCCTTACTTAGTGGGTACCTACGTCATAAAAACAATGTACTGTAACGTCCCACGATTTTTCGCGCGGTTCTATACCAAATTCTATTCGTAAACCTCAGTATCACTCCATCAAACTCTAACAAACTCAACTCCTACCTCATTCTCCTCAATCGTCGATCACCTTGATGTTATACCTTAGCGGTCACCAACACAAGATAATCGATACAAACTCCACCTCGCTGATGTATCTTAGAGATCCCCATCGCGAGATAATCGTTACAAAACCCTCTTCATCTATTCGTCCTATAAGGCACGAATCATTCCCTCTTATATGAATTCAAACAAATCCTTCGTTACAAATCCCTCTTAAATCGAGACCAAGTCTCAATCCCCTCTTTACGACTCATGAAGTCCAAGCCACTTTAACCCCTTTCCTATTAAACACCCAAAAATTCATTCGATGAGTTGAGTATCTCCTTTCACAGTCATAAAACCCCAAAAATCTAACTGCGACACATATTTGGCGTACGTGACATAAATATGTCTATTAATAGTTATACCGTTTACAAAAAACCCGGAAGTCCTACTGCGCCTTATCCCGAAATGTGTCAAGGCCACTACCGCGCGTACCCCCGCAACGTCCTTATAAATACGAGGGGACCGAGACAGAAGTCCTCTTTCAACGATAACAATTCAACAGAGTATCATTGTTAAAACAAGAAAGTCTATTATATTTTGTGTTATAATCATCTCGTAACTCATTGTAAGCATTTAAACCATACCATTTTTCATTGCATATCATCCTCATCACATAATCTTGTATTATTATTGTTATTTTCGTGTCTATGCTTATTGCAATTCATCATATTATAGCTATTTCATATCATTTACTTTATTTACTGTTTATTGCATTTTCTTGTCTATGCTTATAGCGATTTCATATTATTTATCTTATTTACTGCTTATTGCATTGTCTTGTCTACGCTTATTGCGATTTCATATTATTTCTTTCAATAACAATTGATTATTACTTATTCATATGTAACTCATATTCATACTCTTACGTTTCAATAACCATTGTATATAATGAATGCCATGTACTAATGATAAATCCCTGGAGCATAATTATAACGTAAAAATCAGCAACAGTGCATCGAATTGAATAAACAATTTCCATTTAAATCACGTTACGATTTATTGTGTCTAGTCATCTGTTTGCGAAAATTCCCAAACGGAATCAAGCTGTCACAACAGCTGATTCCCGTTCGTGAACGCGAGAACGGCTCTAGTGTTTACAAACATACTGTTGCATGAGCCGTGCAATCCACGAAAAACTAAACGTGGTTTCTTATATATATAACTGCAACGGTAAATCCTATTACCGAAACCAAAACAAAACAAAGTAATATAACGGGTGCTCTCCAAGTGTATATTTACCTTCCTTTAACGATTAGAGTGACGGATTCAATATTCGCGCCTGATCGCCTCCAGAAATTCTAAGTGTGACGGATTTGACATTCGCGCCTGATTCCCCTTTAACGTTTAGAGTGACGGATTACAGATTCGCGCCTAAATTTCCTACCCCAAACCTCAGAGTGACGGATTTAAGATTCGCGCCTGGCATTCCCTCAAAACCCTCAGCGTGACGGATTTAATATTCGCGCCTGGCATTCCCTCAAAACCCTCAGCGTGACGGATTTAATATTCGCGCCTGGCATTCCCTCAAAACCCTCAGCGTGACGGATTTAATATTCGCGCCTGGCATTCTCTCAAAACCCTCAGCGTGACGGATTTAATATTCGCGCCTGGCATTCTCTCAAAACCCTCAGCGTGACGGATTTAATATTCGCGCCTGGCATTCCCACAAAACCCTCAGCGTGACGGATTTAATATTCGCGCCTGGCATTCCCACAAAACCCTCAGCGTGACGGATTTAATATTCGCGCCTGACACCCATTCCTTCCCCAATTGTCATCGTTCCCAAAGACCTCACCCGGGACGTGACAGTACCTTCCAAATTACACTTATCGTGTTGAATATTACTGAAATCTATTATGTTAACAAATTGTTTAATAACAATTAATTGTTATTAATTGTTTATATTAATATTACAACAAAATATGATCAATTTGATTGTATGAAATGGATTTCAGTCACTTTGTTAAAAAATTGTTTAAACAAATTATTAATAAACAATTATACTAACATTTTTTTATGACAATAATCTTTATTTTCGTCTCCGATAAATATTCAATGGTTAGATTAATCACGTATTTGCAGTATTTGTCGCGGAAATGATAAAATTAGTAAATAATGTTGTTTTTTTTATTGTTAACAATAATTTTTTAACAACTATTCATTAGAATATTATTCTATAGAGTGTGATGCACATTTCTAGATTCATAAAATATATAGTTATAGCTGTAGGTTTTGAATAAACAACGTGTTTCGTTCGTAGGATTCGTATTTTTCCAATTTTTGTCAACTTTGAGCGGCCATACTGGATCCGCCATCTTCTTTTTCAAAAATCCTACAACGGATTCGTAATCAGCGATACCTAATACCCCAGTACACCAGGGGGCGTTAATTTTCCTTTCGATTTGGCGTGGGAATTGATTTTTGACGCCGACTGTGTCATTTTCGACCACTGTGCGCCGCCGGATCGCGGCTAGGAAACTCCACCTTTATATGGATTATATTGAATAAGAATACTTAGATAAGTTTAATTAGGGCGTTTGATTACTTCTGGATATTAGCCATGCGTTATATTATAATTGATTTAATATTACCTAGTAATAGAATAATGATATTTTACTATTGTAAAGTGTTGTGGTATGACTATTATTCTTCAGCTCGTGCTTCCTGCGGGACAATAGGTGAACCGAGTAGCTCGTTTACCGCGGGGCTGGTGCGGCGGGGGGGGGGGGGCGTAGTTATACTTATAATCATTTATGTAAAATGCGTATTCATTCAATTTATAACATACTTAAGTTAATGTCGATGTATTGTTTTCTTTTAAAAGTTGTTTCCAATGGAAACACCTTTTGTATATGGAGGGAGGTGTTGCGATATTCGCTGGTGTAAATCCGTATATTATATGAAGTTAGCCATAAGACATAGAGATATCAAGGTTTGATGCGAGAGCGAAATTCAAATCCTTTGTAAAGAAAGATTTATTGTAGGCATGCGGGTTCGAAACGAGCAGCAGATGCTTGAACTCAGAAGGCGCACGAAAGCCTTAGAATACATTCTGTAATTTACAAAACTACGGTTAAGCCAAGCGAGGATAATAAATAGCTTAACTTTTTCTTCCACATCTGTGTTACGTATGTGGAATTTCCCATACGCCGCTTTCAACCATTTTTCGAGCTCGCGTCTGCGAAGGGAAAACGCCCTAAAATCCTTTCGTTTATCAAACACATCACTTAGGGGGTCATGATCTCGACCATCTGGATCACGACCATGGGAACGGGAGTGACACGACGACGACCCCGAAGGATTTCCTTATATGGAAAATTCCTAATGAACCCCCACTCATTTTTGGGAGTATATAAACCCTTTGGTTTCTACCCTCGTCGGTTCAAAGCTATAGAGTCACGCGTAGAGTCACGTCGTGTCACGCTCGTACAGAGTTGGTTAAATTCAGTAAGATCGGGCTAAAGTCCTCGTCAGAATCACAGTTAACCTCATAGAATCCGCGAGTTCGGTTTATATTCTATTTGGCATATTGTAATAGCCACTCTTACGCCCCGCATCGCCAGTGCGTCAACACCGTGCAACTAGTGGTAACTTGTACACATTATTCAATTATTAATCGCGACACTTACATTTGTATTATAATTGACTATTCAATATACGAATGGTGTTCACGTGTAAATTGAGTCGATTTCGTTAAACCCATCTCTTACCAAGCGATCCTTATAATATTAGTAGCACTCACCCACTGATATAACTTTACCGCTCGAGTTGTATCAACTTTAATTTAGAGTTACGAGGTATTACTAACATTTCCCGCAACTCCCTGATTTCGTATCAGGTTCGTTCGCAAACCCTTTATCGCAACAAACCATCTTCTCCAACCCAGTGGCTCCCTGATTTAGCATCGGGTTCGTCCACGTAACCTCACCCTCCTACGGCTCCCTGATTTCGCATCAGGTTCGTCCGTATCCTACAGCTCCCTGATTTCGCATCAGGTTCGTCCGTATCCTACAGCTCCCTGATTTCGCATCAGGTTCGTCCGTATCCTACAGCTCCCTGATTTCGCATCAGGTTCGTCTGTAAATCTACCAACTTCCGAACAGCTCCCTGGTTTCACGCCAGGTTCGTCTGTGAATAATCCAACCTCCTAGCAGCTCCCTGGTTTCGCACCAGGTTCGTCTGTGAACTTTATCCTAGTGACTCCCCGATTTCGCATCGGGTTCGTTCACGACGTTTCACCCTCCTGCGGCTCCCTGATTTCGCATCAGGATCGTCCTCACCGCCAATAATCCTAGTGGCTCCCTGATTTCGCATCAGGTTCGTCCGCGCACCTAACTAACAAATTCATAAACCATATTCCTTGGGAAATACCCTTCTCGCCGGCCTCTCGTGTTGCCGCAGCCCCGGCTCGTAACATCTGCGTGCTAAACATCGTCGAGCGGGCAGCAGCTTGTCTCGTAAAACCATTTAAAACTCATTTTTCCCTTTCGATATTTGCCGATGTCCTGTTAGGGTAAAAACTCAGCTCGGGAAAGGCTGAAAGTCATAAAGTCATAAATCTTGCGCCGGCGACGTCGTCTTGACCCTGAGGGTTGCGCGCCTACCTACCTGCTAGAAATGTATGTACTGTACGCAGTTTAAGTATATAAAGTATGTAATCGGAAGGCGTGCCTCGACCACCAGCCAAGGGAAGCGTGGAGGAAGAGCCAAAGACGAAGAGAGGGATGAAGGACAACCCACTGACGAACCATGAGGGACAACACCATCTTGATTGGGCGAAGGGATCCGAGGAGGGAATCAAAAGAAGACGCCAAAATTAAAGGAGTAGGGCGCCCGGAGGTGACAAGCGAGGAGTTCATTTGTAAGAAGTTAGATCTATCCTGTCAGCAAGACAGCAAACGCCTTATAACAGTATTTTCTCAGAATATCAGAGTTCGTTTATTGAAATTCCCGCGCCAACTCGCGAGCTGAGTGCTTTCAGCGCTCCACGGGCACGGACCCACAGTCTTAATAAAATACCCACGAAATCGCGCAACAATATATAATGGAAGTGCCCACCCCTGGTAATATACGAGATTCAGCGCCCTCTAGTACTTCAGGCCCTCGTAATTTCGATAAAAGCGGCAATATTTGAAAATTTTAAAGTTAGGAATGAATGAATTAAAATATTAATTAGAGGAGAAATAATGAAAAGAACAGTAAATTTGATATTATTTTAAATTTTATTAATGGTGAATTATGTTATGAATATTACATTACATATTCCATACATACATTACATTGCATAAACATATGATATATAAATAAAACATAATAAAGTTAAATTAATTTTTAAAATTATACACAAAGTATAAGTACATATAAGCAAGTAATTGAAGATGGCAACATAAGTTAACAAAGTTAACAGCCAAATTTTTTCATCTTATAGCGAATTGGGTACATCGCACTGACTCTACTGGTGCGAGAAAATGACTTGGATTAGTTGTTTCTCATAGAAACAAAGATAGCTCCATAAGAATCAACCAATCCAAGTCATTTTTTGGCACCAGTGCAGAGTCAATGCAAGGTACGGAATTCGCTAATATTGTGTTTAACTTTTTGCTTCTTACCCACACAGCACACGACGTCCCGAGGACGTCCGTTTTACGTCTGTTTTAGGTCTGTAGGTCTGAATGTGCTGGTTGGTAACAAGACGTCTTTGGGACGTCCCAGAGCCGTCTATAGACGCTTTTGGGACATCGTGTAACTACACTGGCGCCATCTATAGAAAGTCCTAAAGACGTCTGTGGGACGCGTTTGGGACGTGTTAAATACGTCTTTGGGACGGTTTTAAGACGTCGTCGCTTGCTATTTTAGGTGTTACGGTACCACGTGGGAACATGTGGAAAGAGCTTAATGTTACAAGGCTCTACATAACCAAGTTTAGACGCGCCAAATTCAAGTTGTTAAACGAAGCAACTGAAACTATGAACAAGTCATTCCAGTGAATACTAGTTAGAGACGCTCACTAATTAATATTGATTTCGGTTGCTTCGTTACTAAATCACCGATACCACATGAAACGCTCGTTCTTAGTAAACTGAGAACCAATCAAATAATTTGTAAAATAATTCATTAAGAAACCTTTTGTGTAATTGGATATCTTTATTAACAAAAGCATGTTACATCCCACACAGCACACGGCGCCTTAAAGGCACCCATTTTCGGCCTATTTTAGGTCTGAGCGCCTGAGCGTCCGGATTTGCCTTTCGGGCGCCTTAAAGGAGCCTTGACGGAGCCTTTGGGACGCCGTGTTGTAGGGAGTATGTTCCCCCCTCTCTCTGCCTCTCCCTCTGCCTCTCCCTCTCCCTCTGCCTCTGCCTCTCCCTCTCCCTCTCCCTCTCCCTCTCCCTCTCCCTCCCCCCCCCCTCTCTCTCTCTCGCGTTGTCCGTGGCGTGCCGACGACGCACAAAGTGCGACGGAGGAGCTCGAGCTCTCCTGCCTAGGAACAGGCAAGCGGCAGCGTTTCGACTACCAACTTGCTTTACGGCAAGACCATCGCCATATTGGCGAGTATATTACGCCATGTGCGTACACCTCAGTACAACCGTAAATACAGTTATTGTTCCGTAACTAGCCTATTTTATTTAACCCGTGTGACGTATCAATTCTATAAAGCAGAGTAGGACTGCTCTTGTGGCACATTGTGCTATAATATATATTATCGGAATCGGTATATCCTACACTGATGACCCCGACGTGATCTCTGCGTCGTACGGAAGGAAGCTACGTGGTGAGAGGATCCAAATCATCTTGCATGTACGAGTTCTTGGGATCATCGTCCTAGCCTGGATTGTGGCAAAGGTTTGCTACAGACGTTGCCGGATATCTCCAGCCATTTACGTCGTGGGGAGTCGAGGGTCAGCGAGGACGCTATCCCTCGCCCCACATTACACATCGTCATCAGGCGAAATTGACCGAGTAGCTGAGCCATTTGCCTTGTAAGCAGCGTTGGACAAGCTCAACGCAAGTCGACATCACGCATCAGCAATTGCACAGACATCGATGGGTTGGGCGACCACGTGGCGACAGCATGCCAAGGTAATGGGAGAACGGCCTTTGTTGGACTGTAAAAGCGCGCACGTTTTTAGTACGGCCACTGCGTGATTATTCACCTCACCGCGTGTTCTTAGCGCCACCATCTTGTATATATCGTTTTACCTGTATATAGTCTCGTAGTTTTACTTGTATATATTTCGTAATCGTAAGTGCGGGTACGAAAGCGCTTAACTGTGTCTCGTCGACCGTGAATTGATTCGCGTATTCGTGCGTGGCCATTTTCGAAGTAACGCGTCATCGTGCTGATTAGCAAGATGGCCGACGAACTGCGCACGGAATTAGATAATATGCGCGCGATCATAGAGCAGTTACAGGACGGGTCGGGACCTCGGCTTGACGCCGGGCATGTGAGTTCGCACTCAGCGCGGGCGGATTCATATCGCATTCCTAAGATACCGAACTTCTTTAAAAGCGATCCTGCACTTTGGTTCCTTCAGGTGGAAGCGTCGTGCCGCAACGCGTGCATTTCAAAAGATAGCACTAAGGCGGACGTTGTGATAGCAGCCTTAGACTTTGAAGTCATCGAGTGCATTTAAGATATTATATCAGATGTCGAATCGGTCAATAGATTTACGCGAATTAAGGAATGGATAATATCTACATACGCGAGCTCTGCGGAGAGTAGGCTAAGACAACTTTTAAAAGGGGAAGTGTTGACGGACGGAAAGCCGTCACAAATCTTATGCCGTTTAAGAAACCTGAATGACAATGGGTGCGACGACGCAGTGATCAGATCAATCTTCGTTGATCAACTGCCGAAGAAGTGCAGGGGGATATTGGCAGCGGCCAATGTAACCGAATTGCAAAAATTAGCCGAACTGGCTGACCAGGTACTCGAGGCCACCGGGTCTTCGCCTGGGCGTGCCGCGTTCGCGGTTAAGAAACCGGGAAATGAATCTTCTGATGTAATTACATTAGAGAAACTAGCCGCTGAGTTGACCGCGCTCAATCAGAAAGTGGATAAATTGTCTGCACAAATGGGTAAACTGACCTCACGGCAAAATCTAAAAACTAAAAACAAACGCGATCGTTTCGCTAGTGCCAAGCGCGAAGCAACGCTGTGCTGGATACACCGTAAATTCGGGGATAAGGCACACCGATGTGCTGACGAGGCGTCGTGCACATATAAAAAGAAGGAAAACTAGCGAGGCCTTCGATCGCAGCGATGGGCGTCGAAGGTCGAGCTATGGGCAACCGTCTGCAGATATTAGACCGATATTCTGGTCGTCATTTTCTTCTTGATTCGGGCGCGGTCATTTCGCTTCTTCCCGTTGACGGTAAAAATAAACAGAAATCTACTGAGTTCAAGTTATACGCGGCTAACGACACTTTAGTTGATACTTATGGTCAGAAGCTCTGTGTCTTAAATCTGGGGCTGCGCCGCGAGATTTCCTGGAATTTCTGTATTGCTGATTGCTGCAGTTCCGTATCCAATTATAGGAGCGAATATTCTTGCCCATTATGGCCTTGTGGTCGATTTAAAAAGACGTCGATTGATCGATACTCTTACCAAGGTTCACACCTTGGGCATATCAAAGCCTTCTGCGGTTCTGGCGATTAGTACGATAAAAAATCCGGGAGATAGTTGATACCTTCAGATCCTGGGGGAATTCCCGGAAATCACAACGTTGCCGCAGGTAGTTCCCTGTGATTCATGTGACGTGAAACATTACATATCTACCAGGGGCCCTCCGGTGGCTCAGCGTCCAAGGCGCCTTGCGCCAGACAAATTGTCGGCAGCAAAAAAAGAATTCAGGGCAATGTGTAGGCCGGCATTTGTCGCCCTTCCAGTAGTCCTTGGGCAAGCCCGATTCACCTGGTAATGAAACCAGATGGGACCTGGAGAATAGTAGGCGATTATCGCCATTTAAATGCTGTGACAATACCAGACAAATACCCTGTTCCGCACTTATATGATTTTACCGCGAATTTACACGGAAAAACGGTGTTTTCGGCCCTGGATTTGCATAGAGCTTTTCACCAAATTCCTGTCGCTGCCGAAGACGTAGAAAAGACCGCGGTAATTACTCCTTTTGGTCTTTACGAATTCCGAGTAATGACGTTCGGATTGAGAAACGCCGGTCAGACTTTTCAGCGTTATATGCATCGGGCACTGGTCGACCTCGACTTCGTGTTTACATTTTTAGATGACATACTCATAGCATCTTCGTCTCCCGAGGAGCACGAGAGACATCTCAGTATTGTCTTCGAGCGGTTAAGACAGTTTCACCTGCGTTTGAACTTAGATACGTGTAAGTTCGGACTGGCAGAAATTAAATTCTTAGGTCACGTCGTTAGCCGCGACGGAATTAGACGCACGCCAGATAAAGTCGAGGTTATGCGCGGCTTTCGTAAGCCACACACTGTGGCCGAGTTGCGTCGTTTTTTGGGTACCGTCAATTTTTATAGAAGAAGCATCCCACATGCGGCCGAAGCTCAGGCTCCGCTTAATGAGTATACGCGTGATTCAAAGAAGAGTGACAAGCGCGAAATTTTATGGTCTGCTGAAGCTAATAGGGCTTTTGAGTCTATCAAAGAAGAAATAGCGCGTGCCACGTTGTTGGCTCATCCGTGCAGCGGAGCGAAAACACGCGTCGTTACCGACGCATCAGATTTTGCTATGGGGGCGGTCCCCGAACAGATGGTTAACCCAGAGGGGTCATGGTGGCCTTTGTCATTTTTTTTCTAGGAAATTCACTTCCGCCCAGTTAAAGTACAGTGCGTACGATAGAGAGCTCACCGCAATATTTGAATCCATCAAATATTTTAAATATTTTTTAGAGGCTCGTGAGTTTGTGGCCGCGACTGACCACAAGTCTTTAATTTATGCGTTCTTGCAACGCGCCGACAAAGCGTCACCGCGCCAGTCCCGGCAACTGTCGTTTATTGCACAGTTTACCACGTGCATCGAGTACATTCCGGGTGCAGACAATGTGGTGGCGGATCCACTGTCTAGAATTGAAGCAATGCGTCTACCGGTTGAGATAAAGCTTAACGAGCTCGCTGGGTTGCAAGATACGGACGAAGAACTAAAACAGTTACGCGCATCCGCTGAGTTTTCCACTTCATGGAAACAACTTCAGTGGGGACCTACACACACGAATTTGGTATGCCATATTTCGGAACAGGTCATTCGTCCTTATATCCCTCTCGTACTCCGTCGGCAGGTATTTGATCTTTTCCATAACACTGCTCACTCAGGGTCCAAGGTGACCGACCGGCTGATTCGCCAGCGGTACATCTGGCCTAGTATGCACAAAGATATTACTGCTTGGTGCAAGGGTTGTACCCATTGTCAGCAGTCGAAGGTGTCTCGACACGTAAAGGACCTTTCGGCTCAATTTGTTGCTCCGGACAATCGTTTCGAACATGTCCACGTGGACATTGTCGGTCCACTACATGATGACAACGGGTTCCGATATATTTTAACAATGATTGATCGATTCTCTCGGTGGCCAGAGGCGATACCTCTAAAAGATATTGAGGCCAAAACAGTAGCTAGGGTCATGTATGACACTTGGATAGCTCGGTTTGGAGCGCAAAAAATATTAACTACTGACCAGGGATCACAATTTGAAAGTCAGTTGTTTAATGCGCTTTTGTCTCTCATTGGTTGCCGCAGAGTCCGAACAACGGCCTATCACCCAGCCTCCAATGGCTTGGTCAAGCGTTGGCACAGGTCAGTTAAGGCAGCAATTATGTGCCACACTGACAGAGGCGAGTGGACAAAGAGTTCTTTCCACAGTGTTACTCGGTTTCCGTACACAAGTGCGTCTCGACACGAACGCGTCTCAGTCCGACTATGTTTACGGCGCTACGTTAAGAATTCCGGGGGAATTTTTCCTTCCGGACATGTGCGAGGCAGAATCGCAACCGTTTTTACAAGAATTCCGTGAATTCATGCGTCTGGTCCGTCCCGTTCCTGTCGCGCATAAGTATAGGAAGCGCGCGTTCTTTTATAAGGATCTTGCATCATGTACGCACGTGTTTTTACAGACCGGAGCGGTCAGGGAGCCCCTTGAGCGCCCGTATACAGGACCGCACAAGGTAATTAGCCGCGAGTCTGAGCGAATTTACCAAATTGAGGTGAACGGTGCGATACGCAGTGTGTCGACGGAACGCCTTAAACCAGCGTATTCCGTACTTGAAGATGAAATCGATGCTCCTGGCACCAGCAACGGAACGTCCGTCCAACGTAAAAATGTAACCTTTGCTGCGCCATAGTTTTAAGTAAAACAAATGTACCTATGACCAAAGAGTTACAAAAAAAAAGAGAAAAAACCGATGTATATAGTAGGTTAAGGTAGTTCCTAACCAACTATGTTAATCAAATTAGTGTTGGATAATAAACGATGAATATAAAGTAGTATGATACTATGGAAATAATAATAATAATTTTTAACATCACGTATATATATTTTCAAAAGTTCAATGTTAATATAAATAATCGTAATACGAAAATGGAATATTAAATTGGTTAGCGTAGTGAATTGGAGCAGCACATCTGACAACGTCGCTTTTATTCGGCGCGTCTTTTTTCAATCAAAATGTCAGAAAGCTTGCGTTATAAAGGTAAATTTATTAAAAGAAAAATATTAAAAAAGTGTGGCAGTTGCGTTTCTGCCACAGCGTTCCTTTTCGGCAATACTTTTCTGTCCCTATGTGTCTAACTTTCACTTTTCTAAATTCTCTTAATGTTTACAACTTCCTGCCTATTCTTCTATAATTCGTCCTCAAGGGGTTCGCTTGGGCCTGGCGTTCGTTAGGAACATGTGGCGACCAGGCCCGCGCGAGCCCAAGCGGAGCCGCTTCCCGCGTAGCTTTCTCTTTTATCTTTATCTCAGCATTTCTTCGTTTCTCTGTCTTTTCTCTCTTTTTCTATTTTCCTTCACCCCTGGTTAAGGGTACGGTTGGTGAGGAGAGTGAGTAGATGTCGAGCTGTTCCTGCGTGAACACACTTCTGCGTGCTATTCTATGTTTGTCTATTTGATATCAATCTTTATTCGAATAAATTGAGTGCTTGGTTAAACGGAGTTAAACTTATTTTTAGATATACCACCTCAAAAGAAAGAAAAATTTCGGGTTAGAATCGCAGCACAAAGAATGCAGCAACATAAATGTGTTGAAGTTAACGCCGAAATATGTTCGGGAAACCAAATTGTAGATTTAAAGTATCTTGGAAAACAATTATGGTGTACAAACTGTCGCAATATATTATCTTTAAATAATATTGAAGGGGAAAAAAGAAACGGTATGCATTCGAAGTTATTCGTTAAATGCCAACAGTGTTTAAAAAATAAGCATATTTATACTGGCAAGTGCTGCGAAGTGAGCGCAACAGCAGGCAAAATAGAAGACGTTGCCACGTTGATTGCTCTACGTATTTCTGAAAAATTTGCACGTAAACCTAATTTTTTATGGGCATTTACGAAGAAACTATGCGGTCAGTTTTGCAGAAATTAATAAATTCATTTCCTGATATCTCGCTGTACTTTTGTGCCAATTTTGGTACATTTCTTAAATATCGTTTCAGAAGAAAAACTGAAATTATAACCCTCTTTTTTGAGTTTGCCATATGCCACCGTGTTAAAATGAATCAACTTTAATTAACAATTTCTCATTAACTATGCGGTAAATCGATTTTAAACTTTGTACAAGGGTTTCTTGTATTCCAAATTAGTTTTGTAAAAAATTTAAAAGAATTCTGTAATATAGTAGATTATTCAGGAACTACCTTAAGAACATACGTTTATACGTAAATATATATCTTTTTCTATCTTAGTTGTAAGGATATGTAAAAAAAAAATGTAAGATATCGTTGACACTTGGGGGGGAGCAGGGGTGGGCACTTCCATTATATATCTGTTGGCAAAATTTAGTTAGGGACACTTTTCACTCGTGGCGCTAGGATCAATAAAGTTGAAAGAATTTGGTAACACATGGTGCTGATGAGATTATTTTGTGGCGGGAGTAGAACATAATCAGCGCCACCCAGTGGCAGCATCCTTATAGCGGTCAGTGCATAACGGTGCATAACGTGCGTAACCGTACATCCACGTACATCGGAAAGCGTAGAAAAGCTTAGGAAAGTGCAGAAAAGTGTCGTATTGAGAGGTAAGAAATAAACGATTAAGAAAGAAAATAATTGAATAGTATAGTTATTGAGGACGCGTTACATTATTAATTAAAGATACAAGATGGGAAGAAACTATCGCTCATGTGCTGTCCCTGGGTGTTTGGATACGCGCTCTACATGACATATTTCTCCTGCGTTGGAGAAATAATTGAAATAGATGACTCTAGGAAAAGTTCTTATAAAGCAGAGTTTTTGGAAGTTGTTCAAAAAATTTACAACATTACGGCCTATGTAATCAATACAAAAAAGGAGGCCCAAAATATATTAAAAATTATAACAATATTGTGTACAAACCACATTTGCTTTAATTTGAAATGCCACAAAGATTTAATTATGGACCATGTTATTAAAACAATTGTTAGAATATATGTACAGGGGTATTGTGCAGCAATGAATTCGCGTAATACGAATCAAAATAATAATTTCTTAATAAAATAAAGAATAAAAATGAAATTTATATTTCAGTAATTTATTTCCCATTTTAAATAAATTTCCCTAACAAGGGAACATGTGGAACCCGCACACGTCGATTTTAATGGGGCTTTTGTATGAAGTAGTTCTCAGAAAAATATTTTGAGAACAACATCTTACAAAAGCTCCATTAAAATCGGCGTGTGCGGGTTCCATATGTTCTCTTGTAACCAATACCATTATTCCAGGATTCAATTTTGACGCCACAAAATAATCTCAACAGCACCATCTGGTACCAAATTCTTTCAACTTTATTGATCCTAGCGCCACGAGTGAAAAGTGCCCCTAACTAAATTTTGCCAACAGTTATTATTGTTGCGTGGTCCAGCAGCCAGGCGATGATCCTAGGGGCCTTGGGATGATGCCCGTGGAGCGAAGAACCGCTCTGCTCGGAGTTGCGCGTTTGTGTTTAAATAAATTAAACTTCAGTTGTATAATATTCGATATTGTTATAGTTTAATTATTTTATTATAATTCTCAACACAATGATGGAAATATGAATTTGAATTGTAACTATTGTAACAGAGCTCAGAAAATAAACGTGTTATCGTTAGAACATCCGGGTTGTTAATGACCGTCGTTTTGTATTCTTATTTTTCGTTTTCGTGGTGAAGAAGAACAAAAACTAATACATCGAGCGCGTCCAAACATGTGTAACGTCCCACAGGGACTCGAACTGGTAATTACCGACCGTCGATAAAGTAGAACTGTACTGCATTACCGTACAGCCAACCTATGTTACCGCGCACAAGCATTGTACATACTTTTATATATTAATGTTAAACCAAGCAGAGATTAAAGAAGCAAATATTATAGACACGTTAGGAATAATTAAATATAAGTACTGTCAAAAGCGCAACACAAAATATAATGTAATAAGTGAGAAAAGTGTAAAATAACGAATATCGATTCACTGCGCATGCGCCAGCCCGCCAATTTTCTGGTATAAAAGGAGGCGCACGCAGCACAGCGGTCAGTTCAAGCTACATTCAAAACCACGCTCTTTAGTCGACGAATGTTTAGACCTAGAGGAAGCTTAAGTTTCAACCAGTGAGATTGAGATCGCTCCGGAAACGGTAGCGGCTGATCTCCAGTGTATAAAAGTTACTGGTGCACCTCTTTGGACTATTTCATTTGAAAACTATAGTACCTTGCTCTTGCAAAGCCATTGAGATCGCTCTGGAAACGGTAGCGGCTGATGCACTTGGTAAAAGCGAGGTCTGTTGGAGCATAGAACCAAAACTCTGTCAAAAGTACGAGATCGCTCCGGAAACGGTAGCGGCTGTACTTACTACAGATATTGCCAAGAGTTTACCAGATCGCTCCGGAAACGGTAGCGGCTGTGCTCTGCAATAAGTACATAACCACGTAGCACTTAATATAGAATAAGATAAAAAAAAAACATAAAAACACAAAAACATAAAACATATAATCGTAGTTGTAAGCATTGTTATAGTTGTTATTAGAAATAAATGTTGTTAATAAAGTCATAGTTAAGTTTTAAGTTGGATTTTACTCCTTTGCTCTACGCACGAAACCCCCACCTATCCGATTCTCGACGGACGCCGCTCTCCGTTCGAGAGCCTGTTAGCATTTAGTCGTCTCCGGACTACCGAACGTTACAGGTTGGATATATTTTTGGTGACAGCGGTGGGATATTTCGTTGAGAAGAATATTTTCGCGTAGTAAAATCACTTCAAAAGTGAGTATTTTCTTAGAAATTTTTTTTTAAAATTTTGTAGAGACTTAAAACTTCACAATGCCTGACACACTTGGAGAAAAAATGGCTAATCTAGCAATTAGTACAGAAACTCAAGGAAGTCCAGAAAATACTGATAATCCAGAAACATCAGAAACTGAAAATATTGCAGAAACATCAAACCCTCAAATCAATATGAATACAGCTACGAATACATATCCTCACCTACCACACATTAGTTTACGCGATACAGCCGACACGGTACCTTCTTTCAATGGTAGAAATATACCATTATATCAATTCGCTAAAAGCTGCCGAAACGCACGACGTATGGTAAATTCTAATGCAGAATATGGATTAGTTCAATTAATAAAAAATAAGCTTTACGGACAAGCTTCAAGAGTAGTTTTAAGCGGAGAATATAACACAATTAACGACCTTATAACAGTATTAACCTCACGTTTCGCTCCATTACACACATCGATTCAATTATACGGTGAATTATCAAAAATTGCACAATTTCCAAACGAAACAACAGTAGATTATGGCAGCCGCGTATCCAATTTACTTTTACAAATTAGACATTGTAATACAGTAGAAGTACCTGCACACGAAGCTCAATTTAATATAAACGCGGAACTAAATGCTGTTAAAGCCTTTCTAACGGGTTTAAAGATCGAAATATATAATAGAATACATGAATGCACCTTCAGTAGTCTTGATCTCGTTATTAATAAAGCCATCAAAGCAGAAGCCGAATACAATGAATATCAGATAAGAGCAAAGATGGCCACCGGAGTAACGCAAGTTAATCAATGTATAAACTGCCTCGGATACGGCCATGACGTCACTAACTGTAGTAGTCAGCAAGTTTCACGCACCGACTGGCGACAAAAAACCTGTCAACATTGTAAAAAAATAGGACACACAATACAAGAATGTAGGAGCCTTAATAGAAGCCAAAACGATACATTCTGTGACTTTTGCCGAAAGCCAGGTCATATGACACAAAATTGTAGAAATCGAAGTTACAATGCAAGACCCAACGAATATTGTAGCAGCTGCCGACAAACCGGTCACATGACGCAAGATTGCAGGAGCCAAGCCAACAGAGCCCCTCAGTCCAACGAATATTGCAGCAACTGCCGAAGCACAGGTCACACGACGCGAGATTGTAGAAATCAAAGTTACATGAATAGAACTCCTCAATCCAACGAATACTGTGATTATTGCCGAAAACCGGGTCATACAGTAGAAGAATGTAGAAACAGAGCTTATAATAGCATATCTTGCGAATATTGCAAATTTAGAGGCCACACGATAGACCAATGCAGGAAAAAGATGTATTTCGATAGAAAAGAAAAAGAAGAGGCACAACCCCGTATGGTACGTAGACAGGCCATACTCAGACTCAAGACAGAACAAATAAGGAAACCACCTAGCATTCTTCTTTCTGATATAGGATTTAACGGAGGACAAGCCACACTAATGATTGACACAGGATCAGACCTGAACGTAATTAAAAGATGTGCTGTTTCTCCCGACATTCCAATCTTCACGGATACCCTCTTTGACCTCAATGGCATCACAGATGGTTTACTCAGCACTATGGGATATATCAAAATAGGAATTTTAAACACAGAAGTTATTATCCACGTCGTAAATGACCTTCCTATCAGACAGGATGGAATATTAGGAACAGACTTCTTTCAAACCAACGGAGCAACTATTGACTACATGAGATCAGCAATAACCATTGGACCAGAAATCATCCCATTCATCGATCCCGAAATGGTCACAATACCAGCCAGAACAAGGAGTCAAATATATGTTCGAGTTCTTAATACACAGACCAACACAGGATACATTCCTAAAATTAATCTTCACCCTAATCTACATATGGGAAATGTAATTGTATCAAATAATAATGGCATGGCATGCCTATTTGCAATAAACACATCCACAAAAGACATAAAAATACCTGTACCATCAGTTGAATTAGAACCATTTATTGAAGCACCTGTAGAAGATAAGTCGTCAGACATATATAAAGCAACGAACAGAACTTACCAGTTATTACGATTATTAAGACTGGACCATTTAAACTCAGAGGAACGAGCCAGTGTTGAGGAATTGATAAAAGAACACGCAGATAGATTTCACCTTCCAGGAGAGAAATTAGAAGCAACAAATAAAGCTTACCACAGAATAATAACAGAAAACGAAGTCCCAGTTTTTACAAAACAATATCGGTATCCTCAAACATTTAAAGAAGAAGTAAGGAAGCAGACTAAGGAATTATTAGAGAAAGGAATAATACAACCTTCCCTATCTCCTTACAACTCACCTATATGGATAGTATTAAAAAAAGAAGATTCAGAGGGAATAAGAAAGCCTAGGATAGTAATAGACTTCAGAAAATTAAACGAAAAGACAATTGGAGACGCTTATCCCTTACCAAATATAACTGACATATTAGATCAGTTGGGAAGCGCAAAATATTTTTCTGTATTCGATCTTGCATCTGGGTTTCATCAAATTCCCATGCATCCAGATGATCGTCATAAAACAGCTTTCTCTACAGTATATGGACATTACGAATTCAACAGAATGCCGTTTGGACTTAAAAACGCACCAGCAACCTTCCAAAGGCTCATGGACCAAGTCTTAACCGGGCTTCAAGGAGTAGAGCTTTTTGTATATTTAGATGACATAGTCATATATGCCAGCTCTCCGAAAGAACATGCAACTAAATTCAAGAGATTAATGGACAGACTAAGAGAAGCAGATCTTCACCTTCAACCGGATAAGTGTGAATTTTTGAAGAAAGAAGTTACATATTTAGGACATATAATAGGAGAAGATGGAGTCAAACCTGATCCACGAAAAATAGTGGCAGTTAAGGAATTTCCAACACCAACAACCGTCAAGAATGTAAAACAGTTCCTAGGATTAAGTGGTTACTATAGAAGATTTATAAAAGATTTCTCAAAAATTGCAAGACCACTTTCCAATCTCACCAAAAAGGATTATAAATTTGAATGGACAGACAAGCAACAAAAGGCATTTGAAACTTTAAGGGAAGCTCTCTGCAAGGAACCCATATTACAGTATCCAGATTTTGAAAAAACATTCAATATAACGACAGACGCCTCAGGTATCGCTGTAGGTGCAGTTCTTAGTCAAGGAGAAGTAGGAAAAGATTTACCAGTAGCTTACGCGTCTCGTGTTTTAAATGATGCAGAAACTCGTTACTCACCTACAGAACGAGAACTCTTAGCTATATTATATGCAGTATTCCATTTTAGACCTTATATCTATGGTAGGAAATTCTATTTAATAACAGATCATAAACCCTTAGAATGGCTACAAACCCTTTCAAACCCAACGTCACGACTACTACGATGGAAACTTAAACTTGCAGAATATGATTACAAAATTTTATATAAACCGGGAAAATACAACACAAACGCGGATGCTTTATCCAGGAATCCAATAGCATTACCACTAAACGCGAAGCGAGCACACTCGGAAACAAACTCGCATGAGAATAAAAAACCAAAACAGTTTCATCAATACAACACACGACAAAGAGAAACAACCGACTCGACCTCAGGAAACCCAGCTCCACATAAACAGCATAAACTTAGCTCGACAGATTCTGACTCTTCATACGACGAGAGTGATGCAATAGGAACAAAACGACAACAATTAAAACGAAAAATAAAAAGAAATACCTCATCGTCACAACCAGAAACGAAAAAACAAAGTATAGAAATACCTCAAATACATACACCTATAGAAACACATATACCCCCCCAAATCACAGTACCTGTTGAAGTACATATACCCCCCAAATTTCGGTACCTATACAAGTATATAAGACTCCTCAAGAAGAAACATCAACACACAACAACACACAAGCAATAAAAAAACCTTATATCAAGAAACCTCAAGAGGACTTAATAGAAGAAATAGACAAGACAACCATAATACCAAGACACAATTATAGAGATCCTCCCAAAATCAATGCAGAATCAAGCACAGACAAAAGTACTCACCATACACCTAAAAGGAAAAAACAAAAATTAAAATCTAGCACAGATACAGCTCCCATAACTCCCATTAAAATCAAACAGGGAAAAATACTCACTCCTCCTTCACCACCTCCATCCCCGTTATTATCTCTCCCACCATTATCCCTCCCACCATTGACTCCCCTGCCATCAGCTGTGCCACCCACACCACATCCACAACACATCACAGGCAAACCAAGGATAACATCCAACGTACCTATTAAAAAACAAAATATTGAAGTGGAAGACCATTTATGGATGGGAAAGGATTATATAGTAACATTTATAAACACAGAAGGCAAACCAATAGGACCAAATGGAGAAAATTTATATAAAGAAAGGAATATAAGAGCTCACAAACTTCCATTTCCATTAAATGTTGGAGAATCAGTAACAATAAGGAGTGGGAAACGAACAATTGTTGGACTGGTAATACCAAATCACCCAACAGAAGAAAATTTATATTCATTATTAAAAACACTCTACACATACCTGATACGCAAACAAGCCACAAAAGTATACATATCAGGAGAAGAAAATAAAATTTCACTTAGACAATTAAGAAACTTAATAGAGTTAATATTCATAAATGAGGAAATTCAATTCATTTTTTGCAAAGGAACTCTTATAACTCCTTCCATACAAGATAGACAACAAGTTATCAAGGAAATCCATGAAACACCTATAGGAGGACACAAAGGAGTCACTAAAACATATCAACGAATAAGAAGTATATATTATTGGAAAAACATGAAGTACGAAATAGCACAATTCGTCAAAACATGTTTAGAATGTCAAAAAACCAAATTAGTAAGAGTAAAAAATAAGGAGCCAATGGTATTGACAGACACACCATTGGATGCTTTTGATAAAATTTCTATGGACATAGTAGGACCATTACCTTTCACAAAAAATGGAAATAGTTATATACTTACAATTCAAGATAACCTAACCAAATATTCCCTTGCAATACCATTAACAAACATCACTGCAAAGGATATAGCCAAAGCATTCACAGAACATTTCATCTGCAAATACGGAAGTCCTAAAGCAATTCTGACTGATCAAGGGCCAAATTTTATGAGTTCCCTTATGAAGAAATTAGCCAGGACATTCCAGATCAAACAATATCGAACCACAGCATACCATCCTCAATCCAACGGATCACTAGAAAGGAGTCATCATGTTCTTATCGAATATTTAAGACATTATGTATCAAAGGAAAGACAATGGGACCAATGGTTACCTCAAGCAATGTTCTCCTATAATACAAGCACTCATGAAGGCACGAAATTCACGCCTCACGAACTTGTCTACGGTAGAAAAGCACGTCTTCCTTCAAGTATGCCTCCAACAGATAATATTAAGACATATCCAGACTATGTCGACGAATTAATTCACAAACTACACCACATCCGACAAATGGCACATCAAAAGTTCGACAAAAACACTACTATGATCGGAAGATACAACCTCAAACATACGAAGTAGGAGATTGGGTTTGGTTATTAAATCCAAGGCGCGAGAAACTAGGACCCGAATATAGCGGACCCTACCAAATTACTGAAATTATAGGGAATTGTAATCTGAAGATAGCAATAACTTTAAAACAAACTAGAATCGTACATATGAACAGGATAAAAAAGGCTTATCTACTAGAAGAAAATCAAGAAAACACTGCCACATAAAGAAGATAAATGGAATTTCTAAATAAAACATTTAATAAATAAAATTTTAAACAAAAGAGGACCGTTCACATTAGTACGGTGAAACAAAAACGAAAATTAACTATACAAAGTTGCAACCCTGCAGAGGAACCTATATAAGGAACGGAGACAAAGGATTTGCATCATTTTTACAAAGTATTAGGAAACGGATTGACGCACAAAAATTTTTATAATGTACACGTGTTTTAAAAAAATATACGATGGAGACGTGTATAATTACAAGAGTGGTATTGTGTGCGTAATGTGCACTCAAACGGTAGAAATAAAAGACGAGGAACCATTAGAAAACCATCTGATAGGAGTCCGAAATTGGAGGCTCTGGAGAATTTGTTACATATGCCGCAGAACCTTGTATATCGGCCAACCAGCAACAAAATGCGTAACGTGTAGGGACGCAATACACTAAGTTGCCATACCACATGGTCCTTTTTTTTTATATATATACATTTTTCTAACACATTACACTCTTACAATTACACTTACATACACACACAACATGTATTTAATACCTACACCTAGTTTTAAGCATTTTTATATATTTTTATTCTTTTTATACACTACACTTTACAATTACACACTACACACACGAACAGAATGTAATTAACACTAACACATAGTTTTAAGAAATTTTTATAATAAAATCTATTTTTCTATTTTAAACTAAAAATAATAAGTAAAAATTATTATAATCATTAACCTAAATCCATAAACCCATAAATCCATAATAACCTAAAACACCAATAATCTAAAAAGTAGCATAAAACCTGCATCGACGCATTGTTACATAGCTGTATATAAGATTGCAGGCAAAATTTTCTATAAGATTCGCTAGAAGGCACCACTATACAAGGCCCTAACGTCCGTTCAAACTCACGCCTGCGCCATGTTCATTAGTCGCCAAGATGCCAAAACGTTCAGGCAATAGACATTTCCGAAATAGGAAAAGAGAGGAAATAAACAAAATATTACAGG
Organism: Andrena flavipes; assembly: GCA_963971345.1. Taxonomy (NCBI): domain Eukaryota; kingdom Metazoa; phylum Arthropoda; class Insecta; order Hymenoptera; family Andrenidae; genus Andrena; species Andrena flavipes. The sequence continues at coordinate 17,355,671 of OZ020481.1, forward strand.
AGATGATACCCATACCTCCGCTAATCACACCACTCCCACTATCTCCAGAGGAAATGGTAAATACTAAAAAGAAAACCTATAGTCCTGACAAAAAATTAACAAAATCCTTTAAATCAAGACACCGCCAACCATGCCAAATACTCCACCTCATACCTCACCGTACACACTCCCAATTACACCGGAGTTTCCAAAAACCCCGGACTTTAAAATCAAACCGAATATCAGGATCCCGAAGAAGCCGGACTTCGATTTCAAGATTCCGGAAGTGCCCCCAGCAAAATGGCCAAACCTAATAGAAATCCAAATTCCAGAGCCGGATTGGGAATCATATAGGATATTACCGAAAACAGACCCACGAAAGAAAGTATGGAGACTACTCGCTTTATTTCGAACGGGCGCAGCCAGCCCTTATAAACCAAGCGTATAAATAAAAAATTCGTATAGCTAAAATAAATCGTTTATTCCGTTACCCGCCTCACACAAATCTCTCGAGGACGAGAGATCCCCCAGGGGGGGAGGTGTAACGTCCCACAGGGACTCGAACTGGTAATTACCGACCGTCGATAAAGTAGAACTGTACTGCATTACCGTACAGCCAACCTATGTTACCGCGCACAAGCATTGTACATACTTTTATATATTAATGTTAAACCAAGCAGAGATTAAAGAAGCAAATATTATAGACACGTTAGGAATAATTAAATATAAGTACTGTCAAAAGCGCAACACAAAATATAATGTAATAAGTGAGAAAAGTGTAAAATAACGAATATCGATTCACTGCGCATGCGCCAGCCCGCCAATTTTCTGGTATAAAAGGAGGCGCACGCAGCACAGCGGTCAGTTCAAGCTACATTCAAAACCACGCTCTTTAGTCGACGAATGTTTAGACCTAGAGGAAGCTTAAGTTTCAACCAGTGAGATTGAGATCGCTCCGGAAACGGTAGCGGCTGATCTCCAGTGTATAAAAGTTACTGGTGCACCTCTTTGGACTATTTCATTTGAAAACTATAGTACCTTGCTCTTGCAAAGGCATTGAGATCGCTCTGGAAACGGTAGCGGCTGATGCACTTGGTAAAAGCGAGGTCTGTTGGAGCATAGAACCAAAACTCTGTCAAAAGTACGAGATCGCTCCGGAAACGGTAGCGGCTGTGCTCTGCAATAAGTACATAACCACGTAGCACTTAATATAGAATAAGATAAAAAAAAAACATAAAAACACAAAAACATAAAACATATAATCGTAGTTGTAAGCATTGTTATAGTTGTTATTAGAAATAAGTGTTGTTAATAAAGTCATAGTTAAGTTTTAAGTTGGATTTTACTCCTTTGCTCTACGCACGAAACCCCCACCTATCCGATTCTCGACGGACGCCGCTCTCCGTTCGAGAGCCTGTTAGCATTTAGTCGTCTCCGGGCTACCGAACGTTACACATGTAATGCAAAAAGAATTGAATTTGAACTCTGGCTAATTATCATGGCAGACAACCTCCTAGCAGAAGCCAGCCCCAAGTCTTTCCTATACGGAAAACGCATTGTTACCAACTTGAGTTTGCGCGGTACGCAACAACTCCCCCCTTACATAAAAGATGTTTCGCTTGAAACAACTTTCCTATAGGCCGTTACAGACACTGGATGACGCACGAATAAAGAATAATCTAACTTCTTTGTACATACTAACTTATTGCATTAACCTAACTTAAAATTTATTTACATTATCTCATCTTAAGGCAAATCCGGTCTAATACAAGCTAATTTTAGTTTGTTCGCGTGTAAAATTTTGACTTTGTTAGGTCCTAATTCTAATTCTACAGTTAAATCATTATACAGGGTGTCCCAAAAATGCTGCGGGTCCTTAAAGGGGGTGTCCCAAAAATGCTGCGGGTCCTTAAAGGGGGTGAATCGGCGGATGATTGCAAACAACTTTTTCCTTTGCAAAAATGCTCTCCGAGGTTTCGTTAACGAGATATTAACAAAAAGCACCGACCAATCACAGCGCGCGCCTTCCGTCCGAGCTCCCGCGGTAGCGTTCGCTACGCGGTAGGCGACTGCGCTTGTACTACGAACGTACGAACAAGCAAGTCGGCATGCAAACCGCGTTACACTTTTTTTTTTAAAGTATAATCTTAAATAAGAATTATTTGAAGTGAAAGGATAAGAAGTATGTAAATTTCGATTTTAAATAAGGCATAAATGAAAAGGTAATGTAGCAGAAAATGTACGACATGTGATCGTAATTTGTTATTGAGGTAAAAATCCGTAGTTTAATAACGGCCAACACAACTAAATTTAAACAATAATATTAGTTGTATGAATAAATTCTTTCCGACTGGATTTACATAATCAGTACAAAGGTACTGAATTTCTATCGCGGTGGTATTCATAAGCTGCCAGAAAAATGGCAAAAGGTAATGAACAATAACAATAATGGAAGTTATGTCGATGATTGAGTTGTTTTCATATTTTTTAAATCGGACTGTTATTGTACACTAAAATCGGAAAGAATTTATTTCTACACCTAATAATCACCAATAAATTAAATAAAACTCACCCATTCGCCCATTCCTTTCCTTCCTTTTCGGAAACCTGTGTCACTGGGTCCCTGTACCGATTCTCGTCATCGGTGGACGAAAAGATTTATGGTAGGGTAGCGCCCAGTGCTCAGCTGATCGCAGGTATTCGCAGGACACCACCCGAAAGTAAGGGTCGCAACGTCAAGTGCGTCCGGGTTAATGTACCGAATATTCACTTCACTGCACTGATACTAACACTGATCACTTAATTTATTTTCTACGGAACGTGTTGTTCCTACGTTCCACTGCCAACACTTGCACGGTAGCACTCGCGTCCCCGTCGTTCCGCGCGTACACCCAGAACATAGCGTAATACTCTTCGGCGTAGTACATTTCTGGGCCAAGATTACTAGCTGACTGACAGGATTTTTTCCCAAACAACTTCCTCTACCCCCAAGTAGTTTCTCTCGTTCCATTTGAGTTTACTCCCACCAGTACAAGAGGCTTTAGGTAAAAAGAAGCCAGCACATTTTCGAAACACACGTGTTTTGCAGAAGTGCAACGAACACTTTCACAAAAGCCCGCGCTCCGTCCTTCTACTGCCAATGTACCCATTGCTTCGAGATAGAAAACAGACACCACGTGTATCGGTTCAAAAGGGTCCGAAGGGAAGAGAAGCAGAAAGTCTTCGAGTTGCTATAAAGAAGAAAATTCACGTCTGCTACGAGGCGGAACCAATTAAGTCATAAATTATCCGAAACTGTAGGGAAGCGTTCTCTACCGCCGACTAGCGGGACAATACGGTCATAAACCGCGACTCTGACGAAATGCTCTGGCCGATCAGTCTGATTAATTTTGGGGATCTAGAATTTAAAAAGTATTATGCAACATCAATACACCTCGCGGAGAGACACAGGAAGAAAAAGGGGTAGTCCGCTGACTGCGCGTAGTCCCGCATGCGTCATCCACCCTACAAATTCGAAACAGATCCCTTATCTCTCGTGTCTAAACACGCGTTCGAATTTCAAAACAAAAGCACGCGTCGACGTATTCCGTGGGAGAGAAGGTGGGCTCGAATTTCGATTGGTCCCAAACTAGCCAATTGGGCCTGCTTATCTCTCGTCTCTAAACACGCGCTCGAATTTCAAAACAAAAGCACGCGTCGACGTATTCCGTGCGAGAGAAGGTGGGCTTGCAATTCGATTGGTCCCAAACTAGCCAATTGGGCCTGCTTATCTCTCGTGTCTAAACACGCGCTCAAATTTCAAAACAAAAGCACGCGTCGACGTATTCCGTGCGAGAGAAGGTGGGCCTTGGGGAGGAGATATTGCTGTGAAGAGGGCCTCTTCAAGAAAGTGGCTGTTTGGAAGGGATTCAGGGCAGATTGGTTAGACTAGGCCCAATCGAATGTTTCAGAAGATTCTTGTGGCTTTTGAAGATTATAAACATTCTCCAAATGTTTTATTAATACACTTGTTGATTTGTTCGTTTTAAACTGCTTGCAACATTGCATGCATTGTACTTGTCCGTCATTGCTTTCTTTGCAATGTGCCCAAACCCACGATCGCTTTGACATTTCGGATACGTACAAAAATTACACTCACACGTTCAGCACGGTCACGACTTTACCGATCTGTGAATTAGATTCACCGTACTATCGGTTGCACGAAATGCTGACACAAGCTGTCACTTAAAAGACGAAATAGTACTGTTGTACAAAATGTCACGAATATTCTGTATACAGGCACGACACGTTCGCATCGACTGCTTAAAAGACTCTGCCGTTTTCATGTTCATTTTCCTCAACGAAGACAGCCCTGTCATAAAAAAGGCTCCTCCATAAATAGAAAAGAGAAAACCTTCTTTGGATTCGCATTTACAGGAACACGACGTGTAGTTGCAGGTACAGAGTCCCAAAAGTCTGCTGCACAGATGTGAGATTGCCCTGACCACTTTGCATTGCGACGAAGAAAATGCTTTAAAAACAGAAAGCGCGCGTTCACGTGCCCAGTTCTTGTTGTATTGTAAACACCAACCTTTATCAAGTATATATAATTATTAATTTAAAGAATAAATTACTTCGGTCGAAATTTTGAATCATTTTATTTATATATAATTATGCCTGAAAAACCATCTGGTTACCCTGAAGTATAACAAAATCCTTAATGAAATCTTATAATTATAAAAAATGTAATGAATTCTTCATTATCTTCAAATATCAGTAACTATACTGTTTGGGAATGCATTAGTTCCCAAAGCCGCCACACTCACTCTCGGCGCAGCACCTTGCGGACTCAGTTAAGAATCACGGATCGACGATCGATCCACCAATTATTGAAGTGGATCGACAGTCGATCAGCCAATCAGCACACCGGAGCGGCTAGTGATCACCAATCAGCGCATCGCTTGAAGCGGTTTCGCTTCAAGAAAACGCGTCGCGACACTCAATAACCAATCAGATTTCCCCACGTCGATCATCTCTCGAGCATGTTCGAGAAGACGCGTAACGGAAGTTGATCAGCCATATTGTACTCACTCTTGTTCACGTAGCGTACCTGCGAAGACGCGTTTTGCCTTTTGTAATTCGTTTCCTCACGTAACTCGTGAATGTTCTAAAATCAAGTTAGTGCTCATTGTGTTTAATCTGAAAATCATCTGCTCAATCGATCAGTAACTCACCTCTAAAATCACGCACATATCGATTGTGAATCGCCGTTGGCAAACGACCGCATGGTCTCAGTGCGTGCATTTCTCAACGAGATTTCAAATTAAACTCAAAGCACTGCGTGCGAATTCTCACCGCACATTAATAGACATTTCTCGACTCACTCATCGAGTGCTCTTACAAATAAAGACAAGAAATTCATTTCGCTAAAATACTGTGTTTGTGTGCACCTTTTCACTGTCGATTCCTAACCTTACTTTCACCAGCGTGCTCAACCACTAGATTCTCAAACATATACAAATATATATGATAAAGAAGTAAAAACTGTTTCAAAGTGCATTAGCCACAAACTAGCCAGGTTGATCGGCCAGAGTGTCTCGCCAGGGTCGCGGTTTATGATTGTATTGTCCCGCGAGTCAGTCAGCGGTGGTGGTCTGGACAGCATAAGCAATACAAATTGCTTGTGCAAAAGTAATCCGATTTGCGTGACATTTGGTACGATGTTCATTAGAAAAACAAAAGGAATTCATTGGTGTCACTTCCATATCGATACGATAAAGAATAAAGAATTTCTTAATACGCTGAAATGAATATTTCACCCTCGACAGCGGGGCGCCGACCTGGAATCGCTACGGACCGCAGCCTGCGGTCGGCCGAGGATTCATACTTGTTTCCGAAATAAAATAATTCTTTATTCTTTATCGTATGGATATAGAAGTAACACCGATGGATTCCTTATGTTTTTCCGATGAAAATCATATCAAATTTCATGTAAATCGGACTATTTTAACAAAGGCAGCTTCAAATGATATAATTCGATTTTTCATGGAATTTCCTTCATTATGGTCCGAATTACGTCGTTTTTGGTGTTAGTTTCATCGGCGAAACATAAGGAATCGATTGGCGTCGTTTTCGCAAAGATCTGATGAGAAATTCGGAAATCCTAGACATTTTTCACTTTTTAATGGTATTCAAACCCCTTCGAGGGTCGAAAGCCATAAAATTTGTCCTCGCCACGGGGTACCTACCGAGGTTCGAACCAAGAGTTTCGAGACTTCGAAGCCGATCACTACTTCGAATCCGTTCAGACTTCGAAGCCGACCAAGACTTTTCAAGAGCTTCGAATCATGTTCGAAGCGCTTCGAAGTTTTCGTCATATATATAGATTCGAAGCGCTTCGAAGCGCCTCAGATCCCATCACTAGCGAGAGGCTCTTTCGTTTCCTCTCGCTCCCTCATTGGGTTTGGATATTCTTCCGAATGGCCCCAGTGGCTGATCGAGATGAGGTTTGGAGGGAAGGGTGGGGAGGGGGTGTGAACCCTAAATCTAAAATTGTAGCTTCGGGTATTTATTAGTTTCCGAAATATTAATAAAAAAATATTAATTTATTTTGGAAAGCGAATTTATTTTCGATGAGCTTCACATATGTTGTCAAGGTCGTTATTTTGAACAACATTTTCCTTTAAACTTTTTGGCGGTCGCCTTTAGTTTCAGAGACGGATATAAACACATCCCCCAGATGACCGACCACCTCAAGTTGATCGCTGTGTCCGTTGCGTCGGAATAAATGAATAGAAGTTTTTCGCAAATAACGACAGATATCGTTATTGCATCATTAGTTATTCGATTATTGACGACGACGACTACTATGTATAACGGAAACAGTTCACTAGTAGCGTCTGTATAGGCATACCTCAACGTATTGTACTGAAAGTTTTTTATTAATAAATCGGAAACTAAGAAATACCCGAAGCTACAATTTTAGATTTAGGGTTCACACCCCCTCCCCACCCTTCCCCCCAAATCTCATGTCGATCGGCCACTGGGGCCATTCGGAAGTACAGCCTTGGGTTTTCTCACTCGCGCCAGTGGCCGCGCGGAATAGTGTCCAGTCGCGTTAGGAGCCCGCGGCCAGCCCCGTTCGTCGGGCTCCTAACGAGGAATTACTGTATTCGGCAAATATTACGAGACGATGCTGTACCGCAATTAAGGTTGAATTCTAGGTCATCTGCTGCATCACCTACAAATACAAGCGATGTGAGACTTATATGGAATATCGACGTCGCAGAAGATGAGAACATGCAGGAGAATTGCACACTCAAAAATGCACTGAGTGGGTTTATGGATTTAAAAGTTCTACCAAGTTGGAACGATGTATACATGCAAGCAACTTGCAGTCCTTCTGAAGTACTGGACAACAATAGTAAGAATTTACCAATTTTAAAGAATACAATTGAAAATACTACGGAATACTGTGATGGGCATATCAAATCTAAATCTCCATCAAGTGTGCAGAATATAGAGCCCTCATCTTAAAAAGATGATTCTGCTTCGAAGGAACCGATTGCCATGTCAACCCCAAAAACTTCTAAAAGACGAATACTTTTTGGATCAGTAACGAGGAAAAACAAGTTGACGCCAGTGGCTAAACGTTTACATGGAATAGCAACTAAATTATTGAGGAAGCACTCTAAAGATGTACATAAGCTGGGAACACTAAAGGAACGTGTACGGAGTATTGAAAACTTCATGGTAACAGCGGATATGAACAAACTGAAGAATCTGTCCAAGGCACAAATACATTTTCTAAAAATGCTGACTCGCAATGTGCAGAAAACTCCTCAGGCTAGACGTTTTACATTGGATGACAAGGTTTTAGCGTTAGCTATTTTCAAGCAGTCCGCGCAATGCTATAGACTGCTGAGCAGAATCTTCATTTTACCAACTCCACGTCCCATGCGAACCTTTTTGCAAAGAATTTCGCTAAAACCTGGTGTGAATAAAATTATTTTCGATCATTTAAAAGATCAAGGGTTGAAAATGTCTAAGAAGGGCAAAGTATGCGTCTTACTCTGGGACGAAATTTCCCTGGAAGCTCAAATTTATTATAGTCAGAAGGAAGACAAAATCATGGGATTTGAAGATTGGGGTAATGCCAAAACCAGTAAGTTTGCTGACCACGCACTTGTCTTCATGCTCAGAGGAATTAATACAAAGTGGAAAATTCCTTTAACTTACTACTTTTGCAAGTCAAGTACTAGTGCTGTACAATTGATGCGATGTATTAAAGAAATAGTCCGAGCAATAACTATATCCGGATTCAATCTTGTCACCACAGTCTGTGACCAAGGACAGACTAATGCGTCGTGCATAAATAATGTGTTAAAAGAAACGAAATCGACGTGCATTAAAGAGAACAGAGTTTTTCTGGACGAATTGAATTCTCAGGACAGCAGATCATTCCACTATTTGACCCCCCAAATTTAATCAAGGGAATCAGAAATAATTTTCTAACGAAAGACATCAAAGTTGTTTTTCTACAACGTCTGAAGAAAAATGAAAATAATTTGGAAACAGTAACAAAGTACCTTCTGACAAGAGATTTCATTGAAGAAATTATGGAAAAATGTGAAACTGTGAAGGACAAGCAACAAAAAAAAAACGATATTTTGCTTCGTGGGATACCGTAGAGCTAGCTTACGATATCGATATTAAAAGTCCTAATTCGATAAAAAAGCTAATCCCTAAACTTCATGATGCTCATATTAGAAAGAATAAAATCCAGAAGATGAGAATGAATCCTGCAGTTCAAGTTTTAAGTCGAACAGTGTCTTCATTTATTCGACAATTAACTTGTATTAAAGGTACAGTACAGACGATTGACGGACCCAAAAGTATGCCAATCAAGAAAGGAGTGACCACTTCAGAAGTCGTGAAATTCTTCAACGACTCATTCGACTCTATCAACGGCAGTAAACAGGATTTAAAGACGTCGAAGAACGCTCTCCGCAAGGAAGTCACCGTCAACACTTGTCACTCGACTTTCTGGAAGGAGGCCACTTATTGCATGGAAAATAACATCCGGTTCGTAGATCCGAACACGAAAAGATCTAAAGACGTGCCATCGCTGAGAAATTTTAAGTTTACGTTGAACGGATTTCAAAGATTATGGCAGTAGTTGCAAAACCTTGGATTTACAAATTTTTCACCGAGTAATGTTAATCAAGATCCACTTGAAATTTTTTTTGGGATGATCAGGAGCCATGGAAGACGAAATATTAATCCTACTTGCATGCAATTCGAATGCTTATTTAAATCTCTCCTGATTAATAATCTAACTTCTGCCAAAACTGTAAACGGAAATTGCCAAGATGATGAAGCGACAGCACTGTTCTCACTTCGCAATTTTGCCTTACTAGCGCAGAATTCAGAAGAGAGTAATGTTTCTATAGACACCGAAGATAATAATGAACAATATGTTCTTTTTAATAATAATGAATTCACCCCGAGTGATACTTGTATCACAGACGAGGTATAGAATAGACCAATCACCCAATGTATTTTTGTGTCGCCGGTTTGGGGGGTCCTAGGACCCCCATACCATTTTAAGGTCGCATGCAACGTTACCGGTGAAGTCTCAAAACAGATTGTAACGCTACGCGTGGTAGGAACTAAAATTAAGCACGAGTAAAACTAGGTTATGTTTTGAGAGTCAAAGCCCGCGATTTACAAATGTTTCTGTTAGAGTAACAATTTAAAAATCGTCTTATGAACATATTCCGTTCAACGGAAGAGAACGGAGGAAGAAAATAAAACGATATCACATTCGTCTTTTAACCTTGCTGTCCTATTCCGATTTATTTAACGCAAAACAAATTTCATTCCCTTGCAATAACGTAATTTGTAAAAACAGGACTTTAATCTATTTTAAGAGCACCTGTTGCTGAACCCCACCCATGTATCATGTGTTGCCGCATACATTAAGGCGGCGCGAAGAGATTTATATATATCGTCATATCATCTACAATTATTTATTAATCAGTGTGAAAATTGGTTAAAATCTTCCTTGTATATTAAGGAAAAACTTTGTCGCTGCGAGTTATATGTACCTCAAAATTACCAGGATGGGCAAAAAAAATTACTTGAAATCAAAATTTAATCTACGACACTCAATTTTTTTAAGTCGGCACCAGATTTACACAGTGCAAATGATGAGGCGCCGATATATAAAAATTAAGTGTCGTAGATTAAATAAGGAACAAAATTACTTTTTACTTTTTAGCGCATTTCATATTTTTTTGAAGTCGGCTTTAATTATGATTTTCCATTTTTTGGAACGATGCGCCAGTATTGTGACTTTAACACGCTGATGGCGAAAAATCTCTCCGTACAGAGGTATAGCGCCGTGGTCAACCCTGTCTTAGCTGAAAATTTTGAAATTGAGACGGGTACGAGACCAGTCGACATTGTTTGCAAACCACATTACAATGATGTGGGGTGTGAATGGTAAACCGATCATAAAAGCGGAGCGCGCGGCTCGCTTACCTGGGCCGGGAAATTCCCAATAGCTCTTTGCTACGTTCATTTGAAAGAGACCATCTCAAAATTTTCGAAGCTCGGGCTCACCGCTGTCCAGCGGACGCTGACAGCCAGGGGTGTGCGGGTACCCGACGTTTCGGGCTCGGGACGGGCCGGAAACTTTCGGTCCAGATCGGGCAGGATCCCGTTACTTTCGTATTGCTCGAGAACCCGAAGTTTTCGGGATCCCGAGAGTCGTTTCGGGCTGCAAGCATAGCTGCCATGAGCGGGCAATTTGATTTCAGATCAGCTCGGCAAAACTCGGACGCGATCGGCTCGAAACACAATTATATCGGCTCACAGACTATTTGGTAGCAATGAAAATACATATATATGTACTTAAATGAATAATAAGATACTAATTCTGATTCAACAGGAGACAGAAGGGTAAAATCTTTTCACTGGTCTTGATATAAATGATATATATAATTCTTTCCGTCTCGGTCCCCTCTTAATGGCTGGCTTTCGAGCCGATCTCTTCTATTTTACATATTATGCTTTTCTAAAACTGCAAAATATGTAGTAATATCCGCAGCGTTTCAATACCATTATACTCATTCATCTTTTTCTTTCAGTGTCGGATCTGTATTCATATTCAGAAAGTTAAAATTGGATGGCCACGATATTCTGGCCTTTCTCTTGAAATCGGTTGAACGCTAACGCGTACCTTTTTTTACGACCCTGATGGGTTCTTAGGTAAAAGCTTTCGAACGACGCGGCTCGGAGGTCATAAACGCTAGACTACCCCCACAGCACATTTGTTGCCGAAATGTCTCAGTTGCGTTGCGGTTTAATCCTTGGAATATTGCACGGAATGTTGCCGAAAAGTTACAAGTAAATTGCTATGTCCGCCCTGTGCAACATTGCAGGATATATTTCAGCAACATTTTTTCGGGATATTACAGCAATGGTAGCGCAACATTTCTGAGATTTTATAGGAATGGTAGCGCAACATTTCTGAGATTTTACAGAAATGGTAGCGCAACATTTCTGAGATTTTACAGAAATGGTAGCGCAACATTTCTGAGATTTTACAGAAATGGTAGCGCAACATTTCTGAAATTTTACAGAAATGGTAGCGCAACATTTCGGGCAGTTGGGCCAAAAATAAAAATAACGGTATTTTATATATATGCACGTACATATTTTTATCACTTCACTTGAATGTGTGAAGAAGAATCATAGTAG